>BLBF01000005.1:47643559-47662157 GCA_015471245.1 Laticauda colubrina | reverse complement strand
ATGAACAGGGCATTTAATAAAGAGTTGTGTTTATGTTGAAATGTGTGGATGATTATTACATTGTTATTGATAATAAAGGCCCATAGGTGTGGCAGCTGGGAGGGTGGACCATACAGTCCCACTATGCTTGCACTGGAGGTTTATCTATCCCCACAAGTATTTTCCATCCCAAAGGTATCCCTGCTCATTCCACAGGTATCCCTGCCCACCCCACTGCTATCTTAACTCATCCCACAAGCATGCAAAGGCTTAAACCATTTCTAAAAGATTCCACCAAGACTTTATTGAAAAAAAGAAATGAAGCAAGTGTGTGAATCAAAGATAGACTTTACTGAACAACAAGCTGTAAAAGAAAAATGACCCAAGTCAAGTGTCCAAATTAAGTCCACAGGTAGCCAGGCAGCCAGTCTCTGGCACTCCTCTTGGTCACTCGGAGGTGTGCCCAGTCTCAGGGGTGAAGGGTCCAGGTGCTGTGGAGGTGGGTGCTGCTGCAGTGCTGGTCTGAAGCACCACTGGGGTGCCTGGCCCCGAGAGGACAACAGGTGACAGTGTGTTGAGAAAGCTCTCGGACAGCTGGCTCAGCCCCGTGATGCTGAGAGGTCCTTCCTCCATGCCATGGAGTGTCAGCCCCAGAACTGATGACAGATGTACTGAGGCTGGGCTTGGCTGTGGGGTGGAGGAAGGGGTAGTGTAGTGGGGCTGTCTGGTCTGCAGCTGGGTGAGGACTGGCGTGGGTGGCATCGGTGGTGTGGGTGGCATTGGTGGCATCGGTGGCATCATTGCCGTGGCTGGCATTGGTGGCATCAGTGGAACCAGTGGTAACGGTGGCGTCCGATGAACCTGTGCCTGGACTGGGAAGGGCTGCTGCCTGTGCTGCTGGACCTCCTGGTAGCCGTAGCCCTGGTAGGTGAGGGCCTGTGGGAAGCCTTGGTATGGGAGGGACATCACCTGGGGTGGAGGAGCAGACCTGGACTGGGTGGGAGCAGGTTCCTCTGGGTCTGGAGGGTTGTGAAGCAGCTCCGTGATCCGGTCCTTCACCACCTGGTACTGGGGATCCGCCATGTCCCTGAGGGCCTGGTTGATATAGGTGAGGAAGGGCTTGCGGTTGGAGGATGAGGAGTCGGTGTGGACCAGCTGAGAGAGGAGATCTATGCTGGTGTGGATGGTGTCCCTGATCTCCAGCAGGACAGTGTGGCTCTGCCCCTCCTGCTGTCTGGCTCTCTGTCTTTCTGTGGAGGTGGAGCTGGGGGTGGTGGATGCGGCTACGACTGTGGTGGACGCGATGTCTCCTTTCTCCCACCGCACCAGGCAGTCCTCCACGCGCTCCACCACGGTTACAACACCTGTCCGCGGGTTCTCTGCCGTGGCACGCTCCACAGAAACCTGCCTGGAGAAAGGGACTGACTCTCGGCCGGAGGAGGACTGGCTCTCAGCAGGCTGCCAGAGAGAGAGGGTAGACAGAGGGGCTCCTGGTGCTCCTCGGTGGTGGATCTCACCCTCCAGGAAGCTGCACCTGGCCATGACGTAGGTCTCTCTGTCCGTCAGCTTAACCGTGGCCTGGCTAGATTTCTTCAGGTGCAGCTTCCTGTACCAGGTGTGCATGTGCTTCCACCAGCTGAGGAGCACATCCAATGTGTAGCCCAGACTCTCCGCCTTCTCTCTCCAAGCAGCCTGCTTCCTTTTGGTGTCCCTGTACAGCCGGTGTCCCTTCCGCCACAGATAGTCATTCTCTCTCAGCCACTCCAGCACCTCATCCTCGTGTTCCTCCTCAATATAGTACTGCCTCCTCTCCCGTTCTCGCACACGCCTCTTCCTCCCTTTGGCAGGACCAGATGGGCCCTCATCAGAGGCGCTCCCAGGTAGTAGGGGCTGCTCCTCCACACCACCAGCAGCAGCAGGACCATCAGGATCATCATCATCATCATCATCATCATCACCACCAGCAGGATCATCATAATAATAATAATAATCATCATCATCAGCAGCAGCAGCAGCAGGATCATCATCATCATCATCATCAGCAGCAGCAGCAGCAGCAGCAGCAGGATCAGCACCAGCAGCACCAGCAGCACCAGGATCAACAGCAGCAGAGTGAGCACCAGCAGCGCCAGCAAGACCAGGAGCACGAGCAGCAGCAGCAGCACCAGCAGGACCAGGAGCACGAGCAGGACCAGGAGCACGAGCAGGACGAGCAAGACTAGGAGCACGAGCAGGACGAGCAGGACGAGTAAGTCCAGGAGCACGAGCAGGATGAGCAGGACCAACAGCAGCTTCAGCAGAGTAAGCACCAGCAGAAGCACCGCCGCCAGGAGCAGCTTCAGCAGAGTACGCAGCAGAAGCACCACCGCCAGGAGCAGCTCCAGCAGAAGCTCCAGCACCAGAAGAGCGAGCCCGAGCAGCAGAAGCCCCAGCAGAAGCAGAGTCAGGGACAGGGGGCGGGAGGGTGGCCCTGTCCCTCTTGCCAGGGATGGCGGCAGGTTGCTGAGGCTTTTGCTTCTTCCCCATGGTTGTGGGGTTGCTGGCTGGCAGGGAGGCTGGAGGCACCAAGGCTGGCAGGAAGCCTTGCAGACAGGCAGGCACCAAGGCTGGCAGGAAGGCTGGCAGGAAGGCAGGCAGGCAGGCACCAAGGCTGGCAGGCAGACTGGCTGGCAGGGAGGCTGGAAGGCAGGCTGGCAGCAAGGCTGGAAGGCAGGCAGAGAGCAAGGCTGGCAGGGAGGCTGGCCAGAAGGCTTGGAGGCAGGCTGGCAGGAAGGCTGGCAGCAAGGTTTGCAGGCAGGCATGCAGGCAGGGCAGGCAAGGACTCGATGTATCCGGCAGCAGGTCTTTCCTCCGAATGCTCGCCACGTGCGAGCTTCTTCCCTTTATATCCATGGGGCTTACGCAATGCATCCCCCCTGCATGCGCAATTAACGCTCGGCATCCGTTCGACTTCCACTGTGCATCCGCTAGGCTTCCGCTGTGCATCCGCTTCATCCGCTCGGCATCCACTCTGCATCCGCTGTATCCGTTCCGCGTCCGCTTTGCTGAGGCCCCCTGGAAACCCTGCGGATGTGCCATCCGCTCCCATCCGCTTCCATCCGCTGGGCTTCCGTTCTGCATCCGCTTTCCATCCGCCCTGCGTCCTCCCCGTGTCCGTTCCTTTCCGTGTTATCCGCTCCGGTTATGCAAATTTTTGCCCCTTTTGAGAGCGGATAACAACGGATGGAACATTTTGCTCATCCGTTGTGTCCTTTTTACTAACGTTTTGCATCTGTTGGGCAGTGTGACAGGGCCTTTAGTGAATCCATATGGCTGTTAAGTTAGCAACATGGCTGTTAAATGAATCTGGCTTGTGATTGATTTTGCATGTCAGAAGGTCACAAAAGGTGATCACATGGCCAGTTGCCAAGTATCTGAATTTTGATCATGTGACCACAAGGATGCTGCAATGGTTGTAGGTATGAAAAATGCTCATAAGTCAGTGCTGTTCTAACTTTGAAAGATCATTAAACGAATTGTTTAGTCAAGGATCACCTGCATACATTTTGCTGAGCACTGAATCCTGCAGTGAATGTAAAGGGAAGGGCAGAACAGACTGAGCATGTCTTCGATTCTGTTTTTTTTTTTTTGCAAGGGATAGTCTATAGATGTTATCAGTCATCCAGGTCATGTTTGTCCCAAAGGTGCTTTTTCAGGAGGCAACTGGACCTTCTTGTTTTTTCCTTGAAGACACTTTGCTTCTCATCGAAGAGGCTTCTTTAGCTCTGATTGGATCCTTCCATTCTCCACCATCCAATCAGAGCAGAAGAAGCATCTTCGATGAAAAGCAAACCCTCTTCAAAGAAAAAACAAGAAAATCCAGTTGCCTCCTGGAAAAGCACCTTTGGGACTTCCATGGATATTTGAAAGAAAACATTTATCTAGAGCTTAACGCTTGGGAAAACATTATGACTGCAAAGAAAGCAAAAGGTCACCTTCAGCAAATTGACTGCCCTGAGGTTTTATGTTGAAGAAAACAGGAGAACAGGAGCAAGAAGCAAGAAAAACAGAAGCTATGGGAATGCCTGGGTGATTAAGGCTGTCTGAGTCTAAACGGCTGTAGTAAATGAGGAAGGCACTTAAAATTCAGGGGAATGGAAGCTGATTGGAAACATTTATTTATCGTTAGGTTTTAATTCAATCCTTTCTAGAGGATTGAATTAAATCCTCTAGAATTAAATCTCTTGCACACAGCACTCCCTTCTCTTCTTTTGCCCTCTCCCCCAAACAACAAACCTGAGAGGGAGGTTGGGCAGAGAGAAAGTGACTTTCAAAGTCAACCAATGAACCTCCACAGCTAAAAGGAATAGGAGTCTTTCCCTGTCCTAATCCAACACTTTGCTCCATTCTGGCTTTCAGGAAAGGATCAGTTGAATGGATTAGCAGTGCTTTCTAGGGAGTGCTGTGTGACATTCTAGGTCAGAGGTCTCCAAACTTGGCAATTTTAAGACTTGTGGACTTCAACTTCCAGAATACTCCAGCCAGCATAGTTGGCTAGAGAATTCTGGGAGTTGAAGTCCACAAGTCTTAATGTTGCCAAGTTTGGGGACCCCTGTTCTAGATGTTAGCAGAGAGGCTGCTGAGCTACTTCCTCCTGGCAGTGAATGTGAAACACAGAGAATGTTGTGATTTATTTCATGTTATACCATTAATTTGGCATAGCTATGATTGTTAGAAGCCAAAAGCCTCCAGATCTTGGACCAAAAGTCTTGAGCTACGGTGACATTCAGAAAATTTTGCTATCTTTTGATCTTTATTTCATTACCTGGTATTTTTCAAGAGGAGGGTTTCTGCATGCTGAGGTATTCCATAGAGATGCTTAAATCCATGCAAAGAAACATCTAAACCTACACTGCTAGGACCTGTATTAAGACAGAGTAGTACTGTGAGGTAGTGCAAACACAGGGCAGCATGAAAGAGCAACCCATTCAATACTAACCTCCACTGAGGCTCTTTGTGGCTTACTATAATATAGAGAAAAATTGTGCCACTGTTTCATTGTGAGGACAATGAAAAAGGATAAAGAAAAGGATAAAGAAAAGAAACCTATTTTAAGGATTCAAGCAACCTAGTCCAAATTTACAAAGGCAGATTGTGCAGCCCCCAGCCAAAGGTTAAATATAAGCCATCTAAACTGCAGTATAAAACAGGCAATTGCAATAATTGATTCCTATGAGTGAGCCAAGCCATGTGGTCAGCTAGGACCTCCCCGAAACTCAACAAAAACTGCATTACTCGTGTGAATACCTGTTTGTGCATGTGGGTATGAAGAAATGGTGGTGCCATCTGGTCTGGGGATCTGCTAGTACTGGAGCCTGAAAAAATATCAATGAGGTGGATCTCCCGTATTAAGTTTTTGTATGTTAATAGTCATTGTTATAGTTTGGGTTATTTCTGGGTTTCTTTGCTTTCAACTCTGGAAATTACCCAAAATCATGTACACTACATGAAATGTGAAGCTATATTAATTGAGGAAATAACACATCAAAATTAAGAGAAACCTCCCCCACCAAAGCAATTAAATATGTATTAGCATAACTGAGGGAAAGGATAACATTTTCAATGATTAGACAACAGGTAAACATTGGCAATATGGCATGTTATCTTTAATATTCCAAGGAAGCAAGCAATGATCCACAATAGTTTTATAATTACTTTTACAAAAATGGAAATGACCTAAACTTGCATGATATCCAAGTTTTCACATAAAAATTGATGAGATTTTGATCAAACTGATCAAATTCAGAGCTGAAAAAGAATGGTGGTCTCTGAGCCACTTACCATTAGCTTTGATGTCTAAAAAGTTGCCAAATTTTTCTTCCCAGTGACCTAAATCTTCTTCAGTTTCCTTAGATAAAAGGAAAAGAGATGTAACTCTGTCATGAACTAGCCAACAGAATTTAGTATTGTCTAGTAATACAATCAATTTCCAATCTAGCTCTGACTGACAGCAAATTCCAAGCAATATTCTACAATGAAATCACTGTACAATTCAGACCATGCCCTAGTTCATAACTGTCAGTAACTGCCTTATTTCCTTTCCAGATTCATATTATTATTGTTTAAATAATGTTAAAATCAAAACTTATTATTTCCACCACAGGACTGATTTGTCCTTTGGACAAACTGGCCAGACAAAAATCCATATATCGACAGTAGATTAAATTTACCTTAAAAGGGTCTGCCAATCCACTTTCCTTTTCTTGTGAAGTAGATTTCCTTTAAAAATCAAAAGTTTTCAGTGTACAATTACAAGCAGATTCTCATAAAATAATTTATTTTAGAATAATAATGTTAATTATCCCAACCTACAATAATTGATCTGTACTTAGATAGATCAGCACAGATACTAATATTGCTTTCTGTAAGACCCCCCCCCCCCCGTTTGTTCCTTTTCCTTTTTTTCCTCTTTTTCTTTTGTATATTGAAGTAATATCATACCTGCTTTGAGGTGGCGACTGCAGGTGTTCCAAATATAACAGGCCATTAGAATTCATGCTCAGTAAAATTTCATCCTTAGAAATAAGCTGTATTTGAAAAGGTTTTGCTATTATATGAATCTGCTGGTCTTGTTCAGCACCTATCAGCACAAATTTGTCTGCATTTTTCTCTGATATTTTCAGCCTTTGAAATAGAAAAATAAAAAAGACCGGAGTAAAGACAACATTTTTTTTGTTCAAATTACAAATAATAGCAAATCTGAAAACTGTTAAATTCCACAAACGTTAATCAATTTTTTTTATCTCAACACATTTATGAATGTGTTTCTCTCTCTCTCCCTCCCTCCCTCTCCTTCTCGCTCTCTCTCATGCTGACTTTTTTTTTTGTTAACATGCACTTCTGAAATAAATTCCTATATCTTTGATTATATGTGCCAAATAGTTTTGCCATATTCATTCAAAAAGAGAAAAAAGCATATTGCAACTGGGAATGGCTAAACATCCCCCCCCCCAAAAGCCATCAATTCTAGCAAAAGAAACATTAAGCATGAAGTGTGGATAGAAAATCATTTGGTTATAACAGAAAAACTGCTCTTGCATTGTTTTATCAGCTGAATAGGAAGACTGACCAAGATTATTCAGCATACCCAGGGTTAAATGCTGTATTTAATAACTGATCTGTTTCCTATATGATTAATAATGTGGGTATTTTGGTTAGTTATCTAGTTGGTCCTTTTTTTGTTTCTGTATTTTTCTCTTTATTTGTTAAAGCAAATAAAAATTATAAATTGTAATACAAGGAAAGCACAAAAGTTCCTTACTACGTACTAGTGCAGCAGTTGCTAACTGGTGCGCCGTGGCCCACTGGTGGGCCGCAGAGAAATTTCACCCCTAGAGCACCCTCACAAAGCAATTAATCCAGGCTGCGCAGAAACACAAGGCTGAGCTGCCCATATGGCCTGCGAAAACCCTCCCCACCCATTCACTCCTTTCCAGGTAAACTTGCCTGCTTAATTGCTATTTTTCCTTTTTTCGACCATCATCTGTTTTGCTGTGCCAGGAGATTTAGATTAGCTAGGAAGCAAGAAATGATTAGATTTCTTGCTTTCTAGCTAGTCTTTAGATCTTTGGCTCAACACAGATAAAACTCCCTTAGGACTGAAGGTTGGCTTGCAAGCAAATTCAGTGCAGACTCATGGCAAGCAAATTTGAGAGACTGAGTTAGCTGATGGCAGATAAATAGATCACTGAATGATTCTGTGAGCAACTCAATCTGTCTGCTTTGCCTGATTTTGGGAAAAAGTTGTTCTTTTTTATAAAAAAATTCAATATTTACATTCATGGTGTGCTGTGAGTTAAATTTTGTGAGTTTGCTTGCAAGCAAATTTGATGTGACAGACTGAGCTAGCCAATGGCAGATAGACAGATCTCTGAATGAATCTGTTATTCTGTGAGCAACTCAGTCTTCCTCCTTTGCCTGATTTTGGGAAAAAAATTGCTCTTTTTTTAAATAAAAAAAATCAATATTTACATGCATGGTGTGTTGTGAGTTAATTTTGTGAGTTTGCTTGTAAGCAAATTTGATGTGACAGACTGAGCTAGCCAATTGCAGATAGATAGATCTCTGAATGAATCTGTGATTCTGTGAGCAACTCAGTCTTCCTGCTTTGCCTGATTTTGGGTAAAAGTTTCTCTTTTTTACAAAAAAAATCAATATTTATATAAATATTTATAATATTTACATACAAGCCATGCCCAGCCAGCCATACCCACAAATTAGGTCCTGCCCACAGAACCGGTTAGTGGTTCCTGGGATCTAAAATTATGAGTTTGGTGATCCCTGAGGTCTAAAAAGTTGGCCACCCCAGTACTAGTGGATGAGATCATTTTTGCAATACTATAAATAAATAATTAAATAAAGTATGCCAGATACTGCTTACCTGTGGGTCCTTCCAAATATTATTTTAAGATCACAGGAAGTTAATTTCATTTTATTTAAAGCAATTTAAATGATAGTGGTGCTAAATAGGACAAAAAAATACTGGTACTAAAATGCTAATGTGAAAAAAAACTCTTGTACTATGTGTGAAGAACGGAGATGTATCCTACAAAGCCCTACTAGCAATATGCACTGTTCAATAATAAACAATATTTATTTGAATGATGAAGACCCAGTATGAGGTCCATATTTAGCCAATATGAAGTAAAATGCCTGACACAATATTTCTTCAAAGAATTCTCCTGATATTTCTTTTCTAAATTGGAGAGCTAAAACTCAACTTATATAAATGCTCCAGTGGCAAAAAGAGGACTTGTTTCCAATCTATATCTGATCTCAGCTATCACTTCCCATAACTTACCTCAAGCCAGCTGGTTCCTTTATCAGAACATCAGGGACTTCGTATCTTGGCTTGAGTGGATTTACCTCATTAATTTTAAGCCTGAAAATATTGCCCTCTATTTCATACACTTCTACTGAAAGAGTTACCTAGTAATTTAATAAACACAGGAAAATGATTAGAGAATACTAAAATGCTGTATTAGACAAAACACCAATTTCTCACAAAACATCAATTTACTTCTTATTCTTTTATTATGTATTCAAAATAATAAAAAGACACTTTCAACATACTGTAAATTCTCTACTGAAAATAATCTTATTTGTGTCAGCTATCAAACAGATTAGAAGCAAATCAGTAATAATGAAATACAGTAGCTAATGGCATTCTAAACTGCAAGAAAGTTCACACTGAAAACTTTGCTTTTCAACCATCTTAAATTAAATGGGAATAGCTATATCATTCATTATTCTAAGTATTTAATATTATGATCCTCTACATATTCACACAGGAGCATGATTGAATTCAGTTGATCAACTATCTGAATAGATATTATTGAATTGCATTGTATTTTTTGTCTGCCTGCCTGTCTACCTACCTACCTACTATTTTTATTTTTATCTATTTTTATCTCACCCTCTCCCTTATAAACTGATTATGGGTAGCTTACAAGTTTTAAAATAAGTAAAAAAAAATTAAAATGTTGAAATATTTTAGACTCTATTTTCCCATAGTAACCCATGGTAATATTCACCTTGCAATTAATCAGGGCAAAGGACGATCTGCTGAAGGTACCATTCATGGTTTTAGTAGACTTAAGAAACATCTCTTGAAATCCCTGACCTTTTCTAACTTCAGAGCTAAGTACTGATTTGAATTGTATGCTTTGTTCAACCATACTGAACAAATTAATATTTGGGTTTCCTAACATAACCCATAAATTTTGACTTACAGACATAATATATAAGTTTCCACAACTTTCTAAGCCCATAAATAAATTGTTGTCTGGCTTAACACAAACGTGGATCCAACCATAGTGTTTGTTTTAGGCATGATGAGAAATCATGACTTTCAAAAAGATGGTGCACACCAGCATAGATGGGGTCTTCTTTCACATGCTGGGTTTCTTTTATGAAAGAAGGCCCTGGCTAGAGGCCCTTGACAGGGAGCAAGTGGAACCTTGTCTACATTGGCGTGAAAGAAAGCAACATGAAAGAGATCCTAGTTGGTACAGCATTAGGGTGCAATGGAGTGGGCAAGGTGTTGTGGTAGTTGGCTGTAATAGATAGGCGAGTGGCCAAAAGGCATTCATAATTCTAGGTGGGCCTGAGGGGCTCTGACTGAAACTTTGAGGACCACCTCCTTTATTCAACACCATTGTAACTTTGAAAGGTCGCTGAATAACTTCATGTGGACTATCTATATGTTTACCTAGCTTCATGGCAGAAACATTTGAAAGAGTGAAAATAAATTGGTTGACAAATAAAATAATTTACATTACATTAATTATTGAAGGAGAAGCTTTTGAAAAATTAGATAATTTTTATCGTGCCCCACACCTTTGTCATGCAAAGTTCTCAAAGGTAAATAAATACTAGCTAAAATTATTTAAATACTTCCCAACATCATGTAACATACTATCTAACCAGTGGTGGAATTCTACTGGTTTGGCCCAGTTCGAGTGAAGCAGTAGTAAAAAATGCTCCTGTTCAGTTGAACCGGTAGTAAGAAAACAGCTACCGGTTCAGCCGAACTGGTATTTCTTCCCCCCCAACGATCAACTGTTCCAACATCAACTGTGCCAGCATCCCCCTTGCTGTCTTACTGCTTCGCCCAGGAGGCTTTCCTGAGTCCCAGGAGGCAAAAAAACAAAAGGGGGGGGGGGTGTTGCTGCACAAAAAAAGAAGCCATGCCCATCCAGTCACATGGCCATGCCCACCTAGCCATGCCCACAGAACAGTAGTAAAAATATTTGCATCCCAACCTTGTATCTAACAACCAGCAGATCAAAAAGATAGACTGATTTTACATGCAAACTGGGCATCCATGTTTTTGATCAAACACTGAGAGGTACTCTTACCTTGCTATCTTCATTAAAAATTTGGAATTTGACATTACTGTTGGATGGTTCCACAGTTTGCAGTAAGGCTTGGTATGGGGACTTCCCAGGACAAAAACATTTCTGACGCCTGATGTATCCAAAAAAGAATATAAAATTTTATATTACCCATATTATAGATGAGAATGCGATCATATTCAAAGAGTTGCTTAAATTTAGACCAATTGGTCTAAATTACATAATTTCAAATCAATATTAAAAAGGCATGTTTTGTTATAGTGTCATGTTTTTATTTGTGATAGGTGGCCATCCAAATTGAATTAAAAAAGTATGGAATATAGAGTTCTGATTATTCAACAAATAATAAAAAATAAATAAAACAGCACTGGATAAAGTGCAGGGGAGAGCAACTGAAATCTGATTATTGACTAGAAGCATCAGTTATGATATCTGGCACTCTGAATGAAAAGAAAGCACACCTGGGGTTTTAAAGTCATTCACGGCATGGAGAAAGTGGACAGAAGTATTTTGTCCTTTCTCAAAATGCTAGGAAGTGGAACCATCCAATGAAGATGATTGGAAGGAGATTTCAAAAGAATAAAAGGAAGAATTTCTTTCCACGGCATATAATTTATTTGTGGAATCAGACAGGTACACTACTAACTTGCAATTTGTCTTGCCAGCCCTTGCAATACCAGTTGTGAGGTTAACGAAGATGGGAAGAGATATGTCTGTATATCCTGCTTAGAAGCATTCAAAAGGCAGCTGGTTGCCACTGTGCAAAGCAAACTACTAGAAAATGTCAGTCCTACAAGGTGGATCACACCAGAAACCGGACTCTACAGGAAGACTAGAACTACACTTTGTTGAGGTAGCTGTAATAATATATTTCTCAGATGTTCAGACTTTTCTACCAAAAGCTTTCTCAGTGTGAAGGTTGGAAATTTTTTTCCTCCTCTCCCTCCTTTCTAATCTATATGTTTGAAAAATACTTATGTTATTATTTTATATTGGTTTGAGAATTGCTTCATTGTATATTTCATAGTTGTTTTTATTAAAACCTGTCTTGGGAGGCTTTGGCATTTGAGGAAATATATAAAGGGATTAATTATATTAATGAAGGAAATTAGAGCTAAAAGATCCTGGCCCCCCCAAAAAACTGGACCACCACTAAACAACAGCAAAAATTAAGGGTTTTTTTGTATCTGCATTGTAAATCATCCAGAATCACATTGGTAAAATGGGCAGTGTAGAAATTTAATGAATAGATACATTATACTCCTTGCTACCATGTAGAGATTATATGGATTTTTTTGCAGCACAGATGTAGTAGCCCTTATAAAGTTCCCCTCAATGTAAAATTTGCACTATAAGATATATTGCTGCAATCGCTCTTCAGTGACAGTTGTGCCATACTTTGTGATGTTACATGAATACAATATTTTCAGATAACAAAATATTCATAATCTTTACCTGTAAAAGGCAATTTGCTTGCATGTCTTAAAATGTATTTTAGCCACAGCCTCATCTTGAACACTAAATACAAGAAAATATAACATTTCTAAAATGTATAGTGAAGAAACAAAGATTATTTTCCCCGCAGCTATACACAACAGGACAAGCTTATTCTAATGCATATAATTGAAAGTTCTGAAATAATTGCCTGTATTAATTGCATACTGGTCACACGAAGCAGCTACATTAGAAATGGATTCTACATTAAACATAATATTTGAAAGAATGAATTACTTTCAGTTTATCAATATTATTCCAAAACAAGTGAAATCTTTATTGCCAGTTGACTGAGAAAACTTAAGTCAATTAAACGAAGACATTCTTATGGTTTCCATTTCAAATTTTCAAAAGGATTACCTTCGTTAAGCAGATATTGGCTACTTATTCCAATTCCCAAGTATCCAAACCTGCAAAAGTCAGCTCAACCAGTAAACACATGTCAAAGGATGGTATAATGCTCCTTATAAAATTAAGCAATGAAGTAATTCACTTCATGTTTTTCATAACATTGTGTTTTTAATATCTTTTTATTTTATTTTATGCTGCCCAAGATCAATGGTGGTTATATAAACATTGATAAACAAACAAACATCATATATCTTCACAATGAGGTCAAACAGTATAAACAGCCAAACAAAACAAAAATAAAACTGTTGTAGGGCAGTAAAATATATGTTTTCTCACTGTAGGAAACATTAATTCTACTATAAATAAATCAAGAGGTGCTGATTTCATTATATACACACATAGAAAATATTCTGCACTGGTACCAAGCATAAGATTGATTGAAATAGAGAAATGTGAATAAATAATTAACTTCTGCACCCTAAACAGTTTTGGACCACTTCAATTCATATATCTGCACAACACTTCATGTCAAATGACTGCATGCAGCCCGTTTCAAAAATATTTGTATTCACATGACTGCAGTAATCAGGTTGCAACAAGGCATTGAAGGTATTGAAAAAAGGTTTAACAATAATTAGATTTATATTTTAAACTTTCATTTGTCAATTAAGTTTCACTTTCTAATTCACTTTCTGCTTTTCCAAGTGTCATGTGACTGATTTTGTATTTCTGGAACTCCTTCACTTTTACTTGCTAGTATAATTATATTATTTATTACATAATATTAATAAATGTATTATTCCATCTATGTTTTTATTCCCAGCTCTCTAAGTATGTAGTTTAATTTTTGCATGAATTCAAACGAGCATTTCAGAATTAAAAATTATTTGGATTATTTTAGAAGCATGCCTTGTGCTTAGGTAAGATTTGCAAATCAATTAATGCCAAATCATATATATCTACCTGATTTCTTGACTGCCTGATTCCATGATCCGGAGAGAGCTGTTTTTGAACCATTCATTAGGAAACGAAGGGGAAATTCTCTCGTCAATAAGTTTTCATTGCACAGTCCTTTGTTGCATGCTGGGAAATTGAGTTTTTATTTCTGACAGTCCTACCCCTTGACCAATAACGTGGAAGAGACGTCAGTATGCATATGCTTTGCTGGTAGTATTTCTGTAGTGCTCAGAGAGCTGCATTCAGGATAGAAATGAAGAAGTACTACTTCCTGTTACTGTTTTCTTCCTCAATCAGTTTAATTATACAGGGGTAAAGTAAGTTTTGCTTGTGAAGTTATGCCAATTCCTTGTTCCAAAATATGAATAAAAACTAAGATCTACTTAATATTATGTTCAAAAATATTAAGGAGATCTCTTAGTTTTTATTCATCTTTTTTTTTATTGTTTTATTCTGTTGTGCCATTCTGCCTCCCCTTTCTGACAAATATCCAAGTAATTTCTCTCTGTCCCTTGTGGAACTTTTAAGAAACTATCTGCTATCAACATTTTAGAAAGGCAATTTTACTGTGTTATCTAAATGCAAAGGCATCCATTATGCTCTAAGTAAGACGTGGATGGTTTCAAACTGAGGGCTGTTTTAAATCTACCATAAAAATACTGAATGGAATTAATTACCCAGCTGTGTCACCATTTGTAAAAGTCAGTACAATGCTGTTTGTTGTATGGACAGCCCTTGGATTTGTTAACCATTTGATTACAATTCTTATTCACCTTTAGACTGAGTGGGTGCAACTTACCCATTTCCCAAATAAACAAGCAGAGGAGTCAAGTTGTGCTTCAAGACTTGGTAGGATTAAATCCCTATCCAAGCCTGCACATCTTCCAGGCACTGGAAGACGATCTTGACAGTCTCACTTTTAAGCCTGGTGTTCCAAGATTAAGTGGACTAGTAGATGACCTTACCTGGGGGTTACATGTAGATAGATACGAAGCAGGAAGGGAGAGTGTGTTGAGTCCTGTGACATTTCACAAAGCAGCATTGTAGAGAGTGAACTCTCCTCCTACCAAAATCAACTGGAACTACCCCCCCAAAGAAAGTAGAGAATCACTATGAAACAGTGCCCTACCATAGCCAACAATATCAAAAACCTCTGAGAGATCAAGGAGTGGAAGGATGGATGAACCACTTTGATCCCAGCTCTACCAATTGTCAACGTGTGATCAAGACTCTCTTCACATTTGAATCCCAGCCTAAAACTTGACTGAAACAAAGTGAACTAAAACAGTGGTTCTTAAACTGACTCAATTATCTCTTTTTTTGATCTTTAATATCATTGTCCCCACAAAACAAATAAACAAACATTCCAGACTGTTATACACACACACACACACACACACACACATATATGTATATAATAGTCTATTATAAAAAAAATTCCTTTGGATTCTGCCTGATGTCTTGTGACTTCATGGATATACCCAAATACAAATAGTCATTGACTTTGAATTTCTCTGTAGAATTAGTACAGAGTGAGTATTTTTAAAGAGTAGACAGAACAGCTATTTTGCACTGAATTAAACTTAATTCTGGCTCCACATCAAAGCTATGTTGTGGAATAGTCTATGCCTGATGCCTTGTGACTTCATGGACATACCCAAATACAAATAGTCTTTGACTTACAACAGTTTGTTTAGCAACTGCTTGATGTTATGATTACACTGAAAAACTGACTTATGGCTGTTTTTCATACTTACAACTATTGCAGCACTTCCATAGTCACATGATCAAAATTCAGATGCTGGGCAACTGACTCAAACTTATGATGGTTGCAGTGTCCCAGGGTCATGTGATTACCTTTTGTGACCTTCTTTCAAGCAAAGTCAAAGCGGAAGCCAGATTCACTTTACAAATATGTTACTAATTTTACAACTGCAGTGATTCACTTAACAACAGTAGCAAGAAATTTTGTTAAATGGGACAAAACTCGCGCAGCAAATGTCTCACTTAGTAATATAAATTTTAGGTTGAATTGTGGTCAGAAGTTGAGGACTCGCTGTATGCGCTTTAATTTTCAACAACAGGTACGGTAAGCAAAACTGGATTATGACACAACGAAATATTGAGCATCACCTCTTCCTGTTAACATATTACTGTTGTGTACAACATGTTTTGTTTTTCCTAACAACAATGCTTCAGTGGTAGCCATCCCCTTTTTCTGGGATATTTTCCATGTACCACTCTAGCTCATAAATATTAAATATTTTATTTTTTTATTTATTTTATTTGGTTTGTCAATTGCTTACAAGATAATAGGTATAAGTAAAACATAGTTATGAATACATGGCTATATATAAGAAAAATAAAAGAAACAATAGGACGATAGGCACATTGGTGCGCTTATGCACACCCCCCACAGATCTCTTAGGATACGGATGAAGTCAATAGTAAACAGTCTAAGGTTAAAGTTTTTGGGGTTTGGGAAAGAAACCACAGAGTCCGGTAGAATATTCCAGACATTGAGCACTCTGTTGCTGAAGTTGTATTTCCTGCAATCAAGTTTGGTGAGGTTAACCTTGAGTTTGTATCTATTGTTTGCTCTTGTATTGTTATGGTTGAAGCTGAAGTATTCATTGACTGGTAGGACATTCAATGTATGATTTTATATATACTATCCTTAGATCGGACTGAAGGCAGCGTAGTTCTAGGTTTTCTAGGTCTAGAATTTCAAATCTGGTGGCTTAAGGAATTCTTCAACAAGTAGAGGAGTGGAGAACTCTTCTTCTGAAATATTTCTGGACTTTCTCAACTGTGTTACTATCAGATATGTAATGTGGGTTCTAGACTGATGAGCTGTATTTGAGTATTGGTCTAGCAAATGTTTTGTATGCTCTAGTTAGTAGTGTAGTATTACCAGATAAAAAGGTACGTAAAAGTAGGTTAACAACTCTTAATGCCTTTTTGGCTATGTTGTGACAGTGGGCTCTAGCACTTAGATCATTAGAGATGAGTATTCCAAGGTCCTTTCCAGAGCTTTGGATCATCAACAAGGTGTTGACTATTCAGCTTGTATTTCATTTTCTGATTTTTTGGCCAATATGTAAGACAGGGCATTTATTTGTTGAGATTTGAAGTTGCCGTTTGATTGACCATTCTGACACATAGTCAAGGTCTTTTTGGAGGGTAGCGGTATTGTCTGTGGTGTTGAACAGCTTTACAGCATCAGCAAAGAGAACGTGTGATCACAGAGGTCAGTTATATAGAGTATGAAGAGAGTTGGTCCTAAAACACTGCTTTGGGGGACACCACTGTTGACAGGTAGAGAATTTGAGAGGACGCTCCCAATTTTGACCATTTGTTGTCTGTTTGACAGGAATGCTTCTATCCAGTTATGCAGGTGTCCAGAGATCCTGTAAAATTTTAATTTTAGGAGTAGTTTGTCGTGTACCACCGAATCAAAGGCTTTACAGAAGTCTATGTAGATTGCGTGTGTGTTGCTTTGCCCCGATCGAGTTGTGCAGTCCATATGTTTTTGCAGTGTAAGAGTTGCAGACTGCTGGATAGTTGTTGTTTTTTTTTCTGAAGCCAAATTGTTTATTATTAGAGAGTAGGTTGTTTGTCTCTAAGTGGAGGATGATGGATCGGTTAATAATTGATGCCATGGCTTTAGAGGTGAAGAGATATTTTGCAATGTTCTCCTTTCCAAATCCTAACCAGGTCCAATTCCGCTTCGCTTTTGGAAAATAAAAAAGTGGTGGCAAGAGGCCTTCAGTCTCTACAAAAGAACATGGCTTTTTTTTGTTTTTTTGTTTTTTTTTGGTTTTGTTTTTCCTTTCTGGGTTCACGTGTAAAAACAAAAGTGTTTCGAGGATCTGAACGTGCTCTCAAACGAGGCACTGGAGAGAGATTCTCCTTGTTTATATGGACCAAAGAGGAAGGATGGAAAGCCAGCATTTCCCAGCCCTCCGCGGAGAGCAAAGCGAACACGGAACACAATCCAGGTCGTCCACGCTCGTCCTCTGCACACCTTTTCCTCCCCCGACCCAACCGCGCGGAGAGAAGAAGCGTCCGGCCCGCCACCCGCCACTCTGGCGAAAGGCCCGTTGCCTCTGCGGAAGGGCCGCGCTCCCCGCCCATTTGGCCCGGGTGCTGGAGCCAATCCGGTGGCGCCCCATCACCCGCCCTCAGTTCGGAGCCGCCTCGCTGGTTGGAGCGGAAAGGGGCGGCGAGCGCTCCGGAGCGGCGGCTTCTCTTCCTGGTCGATTTCGCTGAGGTGGGATGGCGGCGCCAGGCGCGTCGGGGAGGATGGTGCCGGTGCCGGTGCCGGTGCCGCGGGAGCGTCTCTCTGTCGGACTGACCCTGCTGGTCCTCCAACTCCTCTTGGCGGAGCTGCCGTGCCCGGCTGGAGGCAGCCAGCTCTCCAAGTGGGAACTGCCGCTGCCCGTGGTGAGCTCGCAGGGCAGCCCACCCCGCCACGCCGCCCTTTCGAATGGGCAGGGCGAAGGGGAAGGCAGGTGGGCTGGATCTGAGGGGGATGGACGCCCCTGTCCGGGGCAGGGTTGCCGTGAGGGTCAGGGAGGGGGTCGGTTGTTAGGCTCGGCCACCTGGAGCCTTTCCCTCTTCCCTGTCTTCCTGGGGTGAAGCAGTTTGCGCAAGCTTGCCGTTTGTTTGGGTGTCCGCTTTGACACGTCTGGACAGGGTTTTTGCCTCTTTTTCGATTTTTAATAACTGAGATTGAATTGGTACGTCGGGAACTATCCGTTTTTCCAAACCCTGCCATGTGCGTGTGAATGAAATAAATAATCGGGGAAGCAGGCCCTGAGCTTCCCAGACATCATCATCATCATCGTGGAAGCAGGCCCTGAGCTTCCCAGACATCATCATCATCATCATCATCATCATCATCATCATCATCATCATCA
>BLBF01000005.1:47622881-47643549 GCA_015471245.1 Laticauda colubrina | reverse complement strand
CATCATCATCATCATCATCATCATCATCATCATCATCATCATCATCATCATCATCATCATTATTATTTTATCTCAACGCTATTACAGACAGAGGTGTGGGGTAGGAGAGTTGGTTCAAGAGGAAGAAGATCTTGCAATTTTCGAAGACTAGAAAGGAGGCAGTCACAAAATCCTTCCAAAAATCTGTTAATAGAGTGTGTTTCATATTTTATTGCTGAAAAGATTAATCTCGCAGCGCTAATGCTGATGACATTTGCAGAAAGATTTCAGTATTTACTTCTGTTTTATTCATGGGACTGCCTGCTATGATAATCTGGGAGTTTCCCCTATCTTAATTTCTCACACAAAAAGTGGTAAAAGAGTTGTATACTGAAAGTAATTATGACTGGCATCTGATAACAAAATACTGGAACAAGAGGGTTTCAGGCCGATAGTATGGTGAAATATTAACTAAAAGGTTGTTGGCAAACTATCTGAGCCCTTATCTGTTTTGCAATTCGGGTAGTTTATTTTCCCCTTCCTTGCTACAACCTTTGTGACCTGTGTTAGACTCATTGTGAATAATTGGCTCAGGATAGCAGAGAAAAGGGGTCAGAGTGAAGATTTGAACTTGAATATTAAGATGTTTTCAAATAGACATTTGATGAAAGCAACGTGCATTTTTTTCTCTTGTTGATTGTGTAGAAAAAAAAATCTGGAAAATTTACTGGCTGGATCTTCCATTGCAAATTAGGCAAGCAGTACAGAAAAATCATATTCGGGGGTATTCAAAGTACCAATCAGATCATGCACTTGTATATGTTTAGCAAATCTTCAGTTTTAATCGGGTGCCATTTTTAATACATTGCATCTACAAAGATCACTTCCCACCAAAGGATCAGATATACCTTGTATTTTTCTCAGTTCTCTTAATTTAAAAAAAAAAAGACTTATTCAGAGTTTAACTGAATAATTCAGTTTTCAGTGGGGCTTCTAAGAAAGTACAAATAGAATTATAACCTCAATATGTGTAATAATGGGTATTATAAGAGAACTTTAGGCACTCCAATTCAGTGAAGCACTTATGGCATGATTTCATTTGAAAAATCTTGTTAGCGAGTGATAGGTATGTCTAAGCTACCCATACATTTTTAGTTGAGAAGAGATTTTAAACCAAACGTAGGGTTAATCGAACTCTGTCTCCCTTTTCATTTAATATATCATCATCTTCCATATTTGAAAATATTTCATACAGGCATATTTTTTAGTTTTTGACAGTAGCAGCCGTAAAGTTTTAAATATGGCTCATCAAGCACTAAATAATCAGACAACACATATGAATGATCGAGTGATTCTATGTAGCCTTATCTGTTTCTTTATTAGTTTGTCATATTTATATGACAGCTCATCTTACAGACAAGTGACTGGGAGGTATTCAGTAAAGCTTATATATTTGCTTTACTGTATGCTATCCAGCCTGATGACACAAGCAGATTGTCAGGGGCTTCTGGAAAGTTAAAAGGTATGATGAGGTTAGTGTCACTTCCAGGGAAATAATGTTCCATAAAGAGGGGCCACAGCAGAAAAGGCCCATCACTAGAACCTAGTGAAGCTTAGCCAATGGGACCCAGAGTATCAGGCTGGCTTTTACATATTCTTCTTTCATTTTCAAGATGTTCTTTACATCTTCCATGCTTGAAATCATCAGAGTGCTGTCGATTTCTCCATTATATTTCTCCCTACAATTTTAACTCAAAATTCTGCTTTTTATCATGATCAATAATATTTTTCTCAATAATCAAAATCTCAATAGTTGCCCAAATGTTGTAAGATTTTGTATTTTTGCTTGAAATCTCAAGACTTTTGGCATTCCTGCAGACTTTGGCAATTACAAAGGGTGTTTATTTATTTTAGATTTGTACAGATAACAACTGGAATAGGTATGTATGCAATGTCACTCATAAGTGCCAAACTGCTGATCTTTAGTTTATATACTGGTTAGTTAAAAGCTGTGGATAATGCTAAAGTCTTCCATATAATAGAAAAGTCAATGCTTTAAAAATTAAGTGACTACTTGAATTTTGGGGGACACATATCTGTCTAGGACTATTAAGTATGATGAACTTTCATATCTAGATAGTGATTCTCTTTATTTCCTTTCTCTTATAGAAGACATATTTTCATTTTGGAAAAATTCTCTTTAGCAACACTACTATTTTCCTAAAGTGTAAGTACATTCATACTGCACCTTGAAGTGTAACATCCCATTCTTTCGTAATGACTATGTTAGAGATAATGTATGATTTAGGATGACTTAATGACTTGGGCCGATAAAATTGCATAGGACATATTTTATAAATCTCCAACCTGCTTTTCCGTGGTTGAGATTACAGTGTAAATATAGTTTCACAAAGGAATAATAATATAAAGGGGATGAGCTTCTATACCAGCAGACCATGGTCTGATCATTTAGTACAATATTCGAACATTTCACTAACAGCTGTGACTGGCAACTTCATAGGTGAGAATGATTGACTTTGTAGTATGTTTTTTGTTTCCTATGATCTTGTTTAAAAATGGTAGTGTAATATGAAGTATAACTTCATGAGTGTATTTAAATGATTTGTCATTAGTGGAGAGATATTATGGATGTTGGATTATATATTAGAGTTCCCCCAGATTGGATGGCAAAATGCCAAATGATTGCTGGATAACAATAGAGACACACATCTTTGTAACTAAATAAAGACTGACTGACACTTATATGGAAGTAGGTCCTATCTATTCAATGGGAGTTAGTTCTTAGTAGAACTATGTGAAATTCTGGGTAAAAGTTTATATATGTACCTGGTCATTTTGAATGCAGAGGCTCACTAACATAGGCGGAAATGGACTAAAAAATTAAGCAATGTCATTGTGAAGTAATTTTTTCTTTTCAAATACTTGAGCGCTAGAAATTACTGGAAATTACTTTTTGCTTTCTGGCCTTGCAACACTATTGACTAGCTTTATAAGGCTGGATTGTAAAATTTATCTGAAATAAAAAAAGTATTATTTCCTCTTACATTTCTGTAAAAAATTGACAGGACTGTTTTCGTACTTTCCTATTAAAATGTAATGATATAATAACATATTGATAATAATGATAATAACATTGGCATTTTGTTATTAATTGATTGGTATGAGATTCATGCAGTTGATAAAATGAAACAGTTCGTATAATTTTGTACCATAATAGAGTTGTACAATATTTGCATCTGAAGCAAGAAATGTACTTTGGATTCAATTAAGCATGCTTCTTGTATCTGCCTTTGGTACAACTTCTTTTAGGAGTTGATAACAAATAAAGCAAGTTTCTGCATGCTGTATACCTACAAAGCACCTTTCCTGCTTTGCATCTGGATATTGCATACATCTAGCTGTAACAAATGCTTTAGTTATTAAGGTGACACAATATCCATGTACTTTGGTAACAATATTTCTTGCATTTCTTACATATTTTTCTTATTTGTTTAGTTAGTGGCAATGAAAGCGCCTGTGATCCTTCTCAAAGTTACATTGTACGCTGGTATTTAAGATACTCCTATTGCTACAATGAAGTCTTCAATTTTGGGGTAAGAAATTGGTGTTAAAAAATAATTTAGCTTTCCACATTATGATCCACATCACACTACAGGAAAATGTTGCTGACCCTTTATGTAGAGTAGAGTTAAGGCATTTCCATTAGTTTTGTTTGCTTTTCTCCTCAACAGTTGTTTGGCTAGCAGTTCTTAATTCATCATAGGTGAGCTATATGGTAAAAGACTGCTCTGATACATTTGGAAAATGATATTGTTTGACTTTACCTATGGTGTACTGATATCTAAAAATATAATTAGCTCTTAGAATGGCAATCGATATTGACATTTATGAACATGGACGTTTTTTTGCTTTCCAGTTTCCTTTAAGTAGATCTTTACTCTTTTGCCGGTATATATGCTATGTTTTTTTCAGAAGGATATGAAGATTTTTGCATCCAAAGCCAAAAAGAACTTCTGAATGGGTATGGGAACATGTTCATGTCAGCACCTCTTCATTTAAAATACACTGACTTAAGGAAGTCTTTCTTTCTTTACTCAAACATATTTTCCGGGAATCGAATAGCTACTATAAGAAGGGGTTAATATGTTTGATGTATGTACCCTTGCCTTCTCTAAAGTATATTTTTGGTTTTAAATTTAATGTACTGTATTTGTTCCTCAACAATGTCAAGACAGGAGTGTAGAAATTGTCCCCATATCATAAAATTATTTGTATATTCTTTTCTAATATTGTCTCCCCTAACTGAGACTTTTCAAGCCTTAAAGAGAAGTCTATCATATAGTGTTCTGTTTGCTTTCTTTAATTGGAGATGTTCTGAATTATTATTTATCATGAGAAACATTGTTATGTTTGTTTTCAGTTTTTTGTTTACTGACTTCTATTTCCCTTGATATATCACTAATTCAAATCATTGTCATGTGTCTTGACAGGATGAACAGGCTAATATATATTTTGAAAGCATTTCAGAACAACATCCAGGTTGGTCAGGATACTACGCTATGTCTGAACTCTCCTTCTCCAATTGCAGTGAGCTCTTCAAGCCACAGGTATAATATGGGAAGAGTGCAGAGCCAATGGGTGGGTTTATTGAGAAGTGCATTGTTCGTTAAATCTTAATTCAGATGAATCCAGGCTACAGTATATACAGTATATATATTAGTTCTTCTACAAGTATTTCTTTATTTGTCTGAAAAATCCACATCCTGCTTTTTTTCTCGAACATATTTGAGATACTGAAGCATATGAGCTTTTCAGGAGGTGAAATAAAACATTTACATTTGCAGATGTTTATGCTTGCAAGATTATTTGGATCTGTTTGATTTGTATATTAATACTTCTGAGCCCAAGAATTATTACTAAAAGGACTGTATGCATGTCATTATAATGATATATTTATAAAGCAAATATGGTACAGATGTTTCATTACTCATCAGTTAGCACTGATATTACCGAGTTTAGGTAATGAAACATCTGCAAGAAAACAACCAAGCTCAGAGAGACCCCAGGGATGGGATTCAACTGGTGTTACCACCGGTTTGGTGATTACGTTTTGCAATACACCTTAAGCTGTGCCACCTGGACAGCTGATAAGCGCTGTCTGCAGGTGCGCAGCATTTGAAAAACCACTTTTTTCCTGCTTTTTCAACCTCAACTGTGCTGCGCAAAGCAGCTGAGGTTGAAAAAGCAAGAAATAAAGGTCAGGTAAGAGCCTGGGTAGGTGGGTGGGCCGAACAACAGCTGAGACAGAACTGGTTCTGTGTCTGCTGCTCTTCAGAGATACTGGTTCTATAGAGCCGGGCAGAACTGGTAGCATCCCACCCCTGAGAGACTCCCTCATTTTATCCCTGAGCTGCAAATATTCTCCTTTGTCAAATGTATCATAACTTCTTTCCTGAAGTGACCAAAATTAATTTATGATCAATCCCTTTTAAAATCACTTCATCCTACATAAGTTGTCACCATATGTCTAATATATTTAAGATCAAATTGTCAGTAATCCAGAATTGTGAAGCTCCATTGCATTGTCAGCATTGTATTGTTTCAGATTCAGCCTAATATATCATACATGCTTCTTGATTGTATTAATGCCCATTGATTGATTCATTCATTGTTGTGTTTGTTCTTGCTTATTGTCTGCTTATTATCATATTTTCACAGCAGATTTAAAAATTGTGCAGCTGATCAAGTCAGTGTGGCCAACTTTTAATATCTATAAGGGTTTTTAGAAGTGAGGAATCTGAAGGACCAGATTTCTATATTTTTGATTATAAGATCCACATTTTTCCATTGTCACTAGTTGACCCCGATTGGAGAAATAGGTACTGTAGGTCTGTGCAGAGACTGGGTAGAGGCTTAAATGGATAAATCTGGATCAGTCACAGGGACAAGATCAACCAAGGTTCTGAGCTTTTGGACTTGTGCTGGAGCCCATCCTCAGGAACTTCTCTCTCTCTGGTAACATTCCCTGATTGGTTGTGAATGCCTGCATGGTAAAATTGCTATCTCAGACCAACATCTCATGTTGTGTCATCAGATTTTAGAATATACACATGAACATAGAAACATTTATTTCTCAAATTCAGTTCTTTGTAGCCCTTTTTTGTTGTAATCTCATTAATATAATACCTATTTGCTATATGCTTGTATGTACAATGTAACTAAAACCATTGTTTATCTTTTATTAGAATTTCTACAGTGAATTTGTTCATCCAGTCCTCTTAGGCAGTAAAGAGGTATTTTTTAAAAATATTCATGCTTGTAAAATTTTGATTTACAAATATATTTTTGGGCTTTTGATCAAATCTATTTTTTCCTTAAATAGGATGGGAAAGAGAATGGAACAAACACTACTGTAGTAGAGAATTTTGTAAGTATGTGAAAAGCATGTATGTGGAATGTAGTGGGCACTGTTATATTTGTTTTTGGTTAAGTAACTGCTGTTTGCACGATTCATTGACTACAGAAGATGCATCCTGTAACTTCTGTACTTCATGCTTCCCAATTAAAATCAATAGATGTAAATGTTTAATGTTGACAATAAAGAACATGTAATAGAACAACACAACTTATATTGTTTTGTGATTCAGGTTCCATCTGATTTCCTGAAGTAATCTTGTTGACATAGAAGAAATGTGTATTCTTTGAAATCTTGCATTGTGTAGTGACTTACAATAGTGTGTTTGTTTCAGGCAATGAATGCTGTAATGCAAACATGGCAAGATGGGCCATATATCTTTATTGTTAAGGTTGATAGTTTACCTTCAAAGGATGGAGCGAATACTAAAGGAACACATGAAGAATTGCCAAACATTATGGCTCCTTCCGATCAACCCAAAGCACCATTAATCAGTGAGCCCTATGTAGTACATTTATTTTAGAATTTTGCCTAAACACTTAGATGTTACGTGCTAATGTTTAAAGGTATGTTTTGGAGTCACAGCGTTACTTTTGCTTGGTTAGATATAGAAAGGGAAATAAGCAAGAGTTTTTGTTTATTTCAAGCCAGACTATAGGCATTTATATGTAGCAATACCTGCAAATTGCTTTTCCCTTGTTTTCTCCATGTAAGACTCCCTTTTATCTCTGAGCAAGAAAAAACATCCTAACTCAATAATGAGATAAAGAATGTACCTGGGTTTTTAAAAATGTGATGTTTATAATGGAGTGTCTAGAAAAACCTTGGCAGTCTATTGCACCATAGACTGGCAATAATAAGATAAATTTTCATAGTGCCTTTGGTGATTTTTAACAGACTTTTAAAAGGCAGCAAAAGAAAATACCATAGCAAGTAAAAGGGCGCAAAAGGGAAATCAAAATTACTATGTGCTTGGAATAACTTTCAAGCAAATAAGAAAAAGTATTTGTGGGGCTTTTAGTTCAATAAAAAAGGTGAGGTGGTACATTTTGTTCTGTTAAGCATGGTAAGAAAAAAGTGAATATGATGAATTTTTCTTACCTGTACTTCAGCATTGGGAAAAGTCACAGGGAAGTAATCTTAGCAGTCACTTGCACAGTTCGTAAATATCCCCCCCCCTTCCTCCATCTTGGGAAGATCTAATTCAGGTGAATGGAGAAAAATTCCAGACTCCAAAACATATGTATTTACTAATGAAAATAATTATTTAGCCTGTGTGAACGTGGAACCACAACATATGATGATGATAATCACCCATTCAGATGGTTTTAAAATATTACCTGAGATAAGGCTCTTGGTGGCTTGTATACATTAGACATTTAATGCCACTAGTGTCAGAGGCAACATGTGTTTGAAGTTGCTGCCATTGGAAGAGCTCTGCTCCCTTGTGTGTTTCCCATTAACATTTACTTGATGCTTTGAGAAACTGGATGCTGTATTTAAAAGGTACAAAAGGGCTACCGTCAAGCAGAGCTATAATTCTATAGTCTTAATTTCTTGTTCTTTTCCATGGTTGTTTTCTGACAGTGACTGTGGAAGTGATTGGACCATATGAATACCTTTCTCTAGCAGATTATCCTCTTATGACTGTAAGTTAATGCAGTTATTTGCTGTAAAATATGTTTAGTTGATTCAAGTATAAGCAAACTTGAATATTAAGCTCACAGAGAGTTAAACACATTTTTACCACAACTGGAAAAAATACATATATTAATAAGACTGGCAGCTCTAACTGCTGAATTTTGTGATCTACAAAACCTATAAATGAATTTTACTGTTATTAAATTTAACTGATAATTTAAATTTAACTGATAATTAATTTAAAACATTAAAAATTATATTAGTATCAGAATTAAAGAAATCTAGGAGGAATCTATCTATGTATATAGGCAGCTAGAAAAGTGCAGTTTGCAATAATCCTTTAAACTGCATTTCATTTTTCTTCCTCTAATAGTTCTTCATGGTGATGTGTATTGTATATGTGTTGTTTGGCATTCTGTGGTTTGCATGGTCAGCCTGCTACTGGCGGGATCTCCTAAGGATACAGTTTTGGATTGGTACAGTTATCTTACTTGGAATGTTGGAGAAAGCTGTATTTTATGCAGAATTCCAGAATATTCGCTATACAGGAAAATCCGGTAGGTGTGAAGAACATTTTTTAAAGTATGCCAGTATATGAATTATTTTCTATTTATATTAACTTTTTCTGTCCAGTGATAGAAAATACTTTCTGTCATCCTTTCTAGGTCATATCTGTCAAATGGAAAATTGTTAGAGCATGCATTAAAACAAACAAAAATATTTCTGAAGTTAATTTTTCATTAGCTCACTCTCTCTCAGTGCAGGAAATAATAACTGACTGAGATAAATATTCTAAAAATTAATTCAAAATGAGAATGATTAATTCTGTTAAATGTATTTCATTTTTAAAGAATTTAAGTACAGGTCATATATTTTTGTATTGTTCTAATGTTATTCAAAAGACATGTATTTTCCCATTGATTTTTCTTTAATATTCAGCCTTTCTTAAATTAATATTTGTTGCAGTACAGTGCAAGCATTAAATGCTAATCAGGATGTTCAGGAAGTGTCCTGTCTGTGTTTACTTGCAGTCCAAGAGGCACTGATCCTGGCTGAGCTACTTTCGGCATTGAAACGTTCCCTTGCTCGAATTCTTGTAATCATAGTGAGTCTGGGATATGGCATAGTGAAGTGAGTAATCCTTGTGCCCCAATTTTTTGTGACACGCTTGGAATCCCTCAAAATAAAATGGAATCCCTCATATGCTTTATTTCAGGCATTGCCAACCTTTTGGACCTCAGGGACCACCAAACTCATAATTTTAAATCCCAGAGACCACTAACTGGTTCTGTGGGTGTGGCCTAATTTGTGGGTGTGGCTTGATGGTCATGTGACTGGTTGGGCATAGCTTATATCTAAATATTATAAATATTTACATAAATATTGAATTTTTTATAAAAAAGAGCAACTTTTACTCAAATTCAGGCAAAGCAGGCAGGCAGATTGAGTTGCTCACAGAATCACAGATTCATTCAGAAATCTATCTATCTGCTATTGGCAAGTTCAGTCTTTCACATCAAATTTGCTTGCAAGCAAACTCACAAAATTAACTCATGACACACCATGCATGTAAATACTGATTTTTTTATTTTTTAAAAAGAACAACTTTTACCCTAAATCAGGCAAAGCAGGCAGATTGAGTTGCTCACAGAATCATTCAGTGATCTATCTATCTGCCATCAGCTAACTCAGTCTCAAATTTGCTTGCTGTGAGTCTGCACTGAATTTGCTTGCAAGCAAACCTTCAGTCCTTAGGGAGGTTCGGCTGTGCTGAGCCAAAGATCTAAAGACTAGCTAGAAAGCAAGAAATCCAACCGTTTCCTGCTTCCTAGCTAATCTAAATCTCCCGGCACAGCAGAACAAATGATGGTTGGAAAAAGGAAAAATAGCAATTTAGCAGGCTTTGCCAGGTAAGAAATGAGTGGGCGGGGAGGGTTCCCATGGGCCATGTGGGCGGCGCAGCCTCGGCCACCATCGGCCACCGTGGCTCACCAGTTGGTGACCGCTGCTTTATTTGCAATGATTAAACCACAAAACGTCAACCTTGCTACTAGCTTTTCAAGGAGATACATGCAAAAGGGCATCACATCTTGCAAAGAGAGAGAGAGAATACCTGAAAGAGTGATCTGAGAGGATCAGTAGGCCTCTTCTCCAGGAGGAAATTATGTTATTTTTTTCTGCTGTTTCTTTGGGTAGAGAAAATGATTTAGGATCAAAACATTTTTAAAAACTCTGAAATACTCTCTTTCCCTCTGGACAATCCTGAATTCTTTTCTGTGCCATAATGATCTGGGGGCAAATGTAGAAAGAAATTCAGAAGTTTCTCGAAACGAGTGAAAGTAATTTACTTCTGGAAACTGCTGAACCATCCCTGGATGGCAAGATCTGGGTGGAGGTTCAGCAGGGTAAGAAATAGTGGAATGTTGATGGATTTTGCACGTTGCACACTTTGAGTGACAACAATATTGTCACTTAGTCCATCTTTTTTTGTCCTTTAGTACTTCTTCTGAGGAGAAGAATATATGATGCAGAAATTAGCAGGCTGTATGTCGGCAGCCTGCTTGAGATAAGTTGACCACATTTGTTGAATTTGAGATGTCTCGCTAAACATCAGCAAAGTTAGAAAAATAACGAGAATTACAAATAATATTATAGCAGGCTCACATTTCCTTGATGAGAAATGATAGATAAGTAAATGAAATGTCATTTGAGAAACCAGTCTGTGCTTTTACTTTCTTTTAAACTTCTTTTATTCCCAATTGCAGACCTCGCCTGGGAGTTACTCTTCATAAAGTAATTGCAGCTGGAGCCCTTTATTTATTATTTTCTGGCATGGAAGGGGTCCTCAGAGTCACCGGGGTTAGTAATCACTTGTTTCAGACTTTTGTATCTCTCATATGCATGAAACTGGTAGGTTTCACTTGCTGCAAACAAGTTTTGTTTGCATAAACATTAAATTTGATGAATATAAATGGTTGACATTCTTGACGTTGGCACCTGTTTTATGGAATAATGTCCTCTCTGCAGCAATAAGTTTCTGTTGAGTTTCAGAAATAGATCTTTTTTTATTGGCTTTTCTCAACTACTGGTTCTTTTTTAATGGGAAGTTTTTAATCATTTTAACCTTGTTTTTGGTCCTTTCTATTTTGTATTTATTAAAGAACATTTTTGTGCCCGTTATAAGTTGCTTTTAAATTTTCATTAATGAAGTGGATAATAATTCCTACTCAGAGGAATTTAAAAGAAGTATTCCTTTTTGTAATTCTCTGGGCTATCAAATGTTGGACGACCATATTGTTAGTTTGTATAGTTGAACTCTGCTTCTTGGCTCTGTTAACATTCCCAACTCAGGGTATCTAAGACATGATTTTTTCTGGGCCACATGGCAATCCCTGGCCTGACCGTTATTTCTCCATGTTGTTCAGTGTAAACTATGTACTGTATATTAATTATTGAGTTTTATTTTGTATCTGGTAGGACTATTATTCCTTGTTCCTATGCTGATCCATGTTTAAAAATCCTATTTATTGTATTTGTCATATAAAACCAATTCTCTTTCTACTGCCTTTTCAGTCTTTCCATGGTGTTAAAGCCGCTATAGCTAACTTTGGACTGTCTATCATTGACTCCTGTATTATTTATTGGATATCCTTTATATTTATATTATATTATCCTTTATATTATAAGTTTCTAATTTATATCATCGCAATATGTATCCTGGATTTTTAATGGATCAGAGTATTTTAAAAAACAGTGAACAAATAGTTAAATTATCTAAAGATCATCCTCTCCCTCTTTTTAGGATTCAGCTTTAGAAAATCAACCTTATAAAAACTCCCTTTTTATGATCCTGTAATCCCTTAATTTGGGGCATGACTTGCTTATAATGTGAGCAGTAAAAAGAGGACCCATCTCACAAATCTGAATATCACTAGAGTATTTTCAAGGTGCTTTTTCAAAAGGAAACTGGACTTTGTTTTTGCTTGAAGACTTTTCACTTCTCATCTAAGGAACTTCTTCAGTTCTGAATGAATGGTGGAAAATGGAAGGATTTATATTCCTTGTAGTCATCTGGTCACTAGCACTCTTTTTGAGAGTCTTTGAAGCCATTTGGAGGTTTATCTGTACCCTCAGGGTCACCTGAATAGTGCAAGTGGCCTCAATGACTCTCAGAAAGAGTGCTAGTGACCAGATGACTGCAAGGAATATAAATCCTTCCATATGAAAAAGCACTGTTGGGACAACCATAGCCTGAGAATCTCCATAGATATCACCAGAATATAAGTCCCATTCTCAACTGTACACTGCAGTTCAATTGATTTCAATACAATTTGAGACTATTTTGCTTTTCCTTCAACGATGCTTGCTGTAACTGCTTAGTTTATAGTGGGTTGTATGGACTTTATAATTGATGTTGTCCTTTTAAAACAGTTCAGTTTTATGCAACTATTCAATTATATGCTCAAATAACTTATTCATCTTTCTATAACATTATTATTATTCACATGTCTATAGCATTGCAACTTATTTATTTTTGCTCCCTTGTATTGTTGGCATGTTGGTAGAAAAATTTGATAGTAGATTAATGGAAAGAGCAAATTGTGTATAGGAGTAAGTAATTTAAGTTAGGGGTTTGGTCCAATAGTATTAATGTGCTGATGAACCAGTATCTTCATGAAAGAAAAGAATCACCTTTCTTTATCTTTCTGCTTACCTTCCAAATTTGCTCTGAAACAGTAGAGCAATCTTTAGTATATTGATGGAGTGCAAGTTAAAGTCTTGGTCCATGAGCAAATAGCAAATAATGTGACATACCAATTAATGCTATTTTTAAACATGTAAATATAAATTTGGATGATTTTATACAGTATACTTTTTGGCAGTTCAAATATTTAACATCCAATATCTTAATAGTTTAGGGCAAGGTACAATGCAACTGATATTAGCAGTTTAATTTAATATTGGAAGCAACACAGTTATGATGCTTCAGTAAGAATAAAAACAAACATACACATCTAAAGCAAAAAACCCCATATAGTTCCAGTTACAGTGAAATCACCCATCTATAATTCTGTTTGATGCTGAATAATTATTGCAAATTTCCGGTAATACGTTAGAAAAATTAAATAGAAATATTTTAAGCATAACATGGTTACACTAGCCTCAAATGAAAATCCAACAATATTTTGACAGATTATTAGGACTGATTTCACAATAAATGAGCTGTGTTGCAATCATTTGCAAAGAGGGTAGTGACAGTAGAATTTGATTTTTGCCAATAAGAACAAAATTTGGATAGAAAGTCTCTACATTCTACTTATATTTTTCTTCTTGACTGCTAAATCTGGAAGTGAGAATGGTTTGGAGGGAACATTTTGTGGGACAAGGCTGTGCAAAATGTACCAAGCATGCAAAAATCTGCTTCAAAAATGTCAGTTTTGTCTAAAGCGTAATCTATTTAATCTTTTGAAGCACATATTAGGGTGACAAATTGCAATGCAACTGGAAAAGAGGGATATCTTAATAACAAGGTTATGTTACCTTGGCAATAAACTGTCAGGAGATATATGTTGGCAGGAGAACCAAAATAGACAAATCCACTCCACTCTCCAACTTTTTTTTTAACTTCTTGCTGTCACTTGTGCCCAGTTTCAACTCAGGCAAGAAGTACATATGTTGCTTTGGCTGTACTAAAAATATTTTAGATGCTCACTTCTAGCAGCCTGTTTGTTCGCTATGAACCAATGTTTAAAGCAGGAAAGTGTTTAGAGAGCATATTGTTGGCTCATTTAGCATATTTGAGCCGTGGTGGCACAGTGGTTAGAGTGCAGTACTGCAGGCTACTTCTGCTGACTGCTGGTTGACTGAAATTTGGCAGTTCAAATCTCACCAGGCTCAAGATTGACTCAGCCTTCTGTCCTTCCGAGGTGGGTAAAATGAGGACTTAAATTGTTGGGGTCAATATGTTGACTCTCTAAACCGCTTAGAGAAGGCTGTAAAGCACTATAAAAGCTATATATACGTCTAAGTTCTATTGCTATTGCTATCTGTTCCAGCAGATATCATTTCTTATTTTGTAATGGAAACCTAGTGACTCTGCAGCTTTAGGACTAAGATAATCCTTCTGAACATTTCTGAAGCTTCTGCCTTGGTCAACTCCTCTGTGGTTATGAAGCTTATAAAACATATATTTGCTTTTTTAGAGGTGACCCTTAGCCACACAGTTTAATAGGAAGCTTTGTAATGTGCTTCTGGTCACTTTGTAGAAATACTGCTCTAGGACATTCTTTCCTATCAGCTCTCCTTCACATTGATGGAGAATGAAAGTTGTGCTTATTACTGAGAAGTGTAATTCCAGACTGCAGAAAATGGAGCTAGCAATGTTGCCTTCTGCTTGGGGAGGTCAGATTGCAGCAGTGATGTTTTGGGGTTCTCAGCATATTTCTCCTATTTGTTCATTCATTATTAATTATTGCAATTGCTTTTAGTTATGGGTCTTATATACAGGTAGTCCTTGACTTATGACCATAATTGAGCCCAATATTTATGTTGCAAAGTGAGACAGTGTTTAAGTGAACTTTGCCCCATTTTATGACCTTTCTTGCACAGTTGTTAAGTGAATCACTGCAGCTGTTAAGTTAATAACACAGCTGTTAAGTGAATCTGGCTTCTCCATCGACTTTGCTCATCAGAAGGTCACAAAAGGTGATCATATCATCTCAGGACACTGCAACCATTATAAATATGAGTCAGTTGCCAAGCATCTGGATTTTGATTACATAAGCATGAAGATGTTGCCATGGCTGTAAGTGAGAAAAACGGTCATAAGTCATTTTTTTCAGTGATGTTGTAACTTTGAACAGCCATTAAAGGAACTGTTTAAGTTGAGGACTACCTGTAGTTGAGCTGAAATCCTATGACTGACAAGTATCCTTTAAAGGAAAAAATAAAATCCAATAAAATAAAAACATGTGAAATACACATATGTGTATGAGATCTCTATATATGCACATACACATTCACACACACATATACATATATAAAGAGAGTGACTGTGACTAGATAGCGTTTTATATTAGAGTAATGTAATAACTGGACCTATTCTTTGGGAACACAGCAAGAAATATGTGTTCAGCAGATAGTAAGGTAACAAGTCTATGCTTTCGGGTGCAATCTCTTCTCAAATCTTAATCTTTGTAGGCATGTTTCCTGACTCTTGATTTCAATGCCTTTTTCTCTTTGTCTCTCTAGGCACAGAATGATCTTGCTTCCTTGGCTTTTATTCCACTGGCTTTCCTAGATACTGCCCTCTGTTGGTGGATATCCTTCTTCACTGGTTTTTTGGCTGGGTTGCTAATTTATTTGGAGCTGGTTTTCATGGTGGGTGGCATTCTACTTTAGGTATTCTGCCTGATCTTGTCATTAGTGGATTGATTCCTCAAATATAAGGCTCCCACAATTTTGCTCCTACTACCTTTACGAGTGCGTTTCAGTTAGTGAATTTGAAAGTGGATTCCAAATGTGTTTGATTTCAGCATTCTGATCCTTCACTCAGCATGATAAGCATTGAATCTCAATATATCTGGAAGGCAGCAGGTTGGGGAAAGCTATAGTACTGAACAAGCCTCATTGAGCTTAGTGGACTTTTTAGGTCAAAATGGTCATCGTTTCACTTCAAATCTGGTGACCAAAGAGGCTAGCGAAAGCTGAACCTTTTGCAGAATAATTTACACAATCCCATGCGGTCAGATAGCCCTCGACCTACGACCACAATTGAGCCCAAAATTTATGTTGCTGAGAAATTTTTTAAGTGAGTTTTGCCCCATTTTATGACTTTTCTTGCCACAGTTGTTAAGTGAATCACAAGTTGTTAAATTAGTCATGTGGTTGTTAAGTGAATCTGGCTTTCCCATTAACTTTGCTTGCCAGAAGGTCACAAAAGATGATCATGTGACCTGGGACACTGCAGCTGTCATAAAGATGAACCAGTTATCAAGTATCCAAATGTAAATCATGTCACCTTGGGGATGCTGCAATGGTCATACATGTGAAAAATGGTCACGTCACTTTTTTCAGTGCTGTTGTAATTTTCAACAGTCACTAAATGAACTGTTGTAAGTTGAGGACTACCTTGTAGTTTACCATTTTTGGAAATACTCTTGTTGCAGTAGTAGAGTATATAATTGTAATCTGAATTTGTACAGAGTGTATCCAAGCCTAATTTAGGTACCCACCAGATGTGCGGATTTCAGTAGTTGTGGTAATTGGGAATTCTGATATCTGAGGTTGTACATCACTCAGTTGGGAAAGACAAATGGAGGATTTTCAAACTTGGACTGGAAAGTCTCCTGTCTAAAATACTGGAAAGTTGCTGTTTGTTATTCAGCACAAGGCTAGATGGGATATGGTCAGATTCAATAATTTGATTCAACATTTAATAATTTGATTCAATTTATTTGATTTGGGGCTTTGTATGTTACACAAACCCATCTAATTCTACTGATTATGTTTAAGCCAACCGTGGTTTAGTATGGTTTGGAAATAGGCTTCTACATGACTAATCTCTGTTTTATTAGTTCATATTTCATGCAAACAGGATTATTCATTATTTTTAACAGCCTTTGGAGCAATACTAGATCTAAGTATCTTTAATAACATTTGTGTCAGAGATTCAAAGTGGCAATTAATAAGTGAGACAGGATTTAATAGTAAAATAGTTAGAATATGATTCAGATTTGTGTGAGTTGGTTATTATATATATTATCATATATATTATTTCTCCATGATTAATTGGGTAATAATAATTGCTTAATTGGCAATGCCAATTAAGATCCGAAGAGAAGCTAGAGCACAATTATATTATTAATGTATATATACTGAATTTTCCCTTGACTTTCTATACATATTTATCAGTTTAACTCAAACAATGAAACTGCTGAAGCTTAGGAGGAATGTTGTGAAGCTCTCTCTTTACCGGCACTTCACCAATACACTCATCTTGGCAATAGCAGGTAAATGATAGAAATTACTTCTAATTTTAAAATAAACATTGTTAAACCAGATATCATAGGGTACTTGGCATTTGGTGCTCAAGAAACATGTCTGCATTTATTTTGTAAATAAATAATCATGGTAGATAAAGGAAGGAGATTAAAGGAAATAAAAATTTTGCCAGAAAGGAGATTAAATATTGTGTTTCTATGACTTATGGATACTTGCCAATCTGTTTCAACAAAAAATTCTTATTTCTTATTATAATTCTAGGATGCAGAAGTAAATATTTTTGGAATCTTTGTTATCTCCTTAGGTTTATTGAACTGAACAGAAAGTTAAGGTTAAATATTTTTTGTAAATCTGTTCATTCTTCATAATTTTTATTTTTAATGAATAAAGAGCAAGTTTCAAAGGAATCAGGCAGATGACCACAAGCATAATAGTATGAATTGGTTATAGATTATAAAAATAATTACATTAAAAATTATTGAGTTCTGCAGTTTAATCTGATCTGTTAATATTTTGCGATTTTTTTTAAAAAAACATTTTAGCATCTATTGTTTTTATCATCTGGACAACTTTGAAATTCAGATTGATGGACTGTAAATCGGTGAGTCTGTCTCTTTTTTTGTCAGTTTTGCAAGTTAAGTAGATAGCTAGGAATTTGATAACCTTGTCTTAACTTGGAGACTAAGCTGGCTCAGACCCGGGTAGATGCAATAGAGAATATCAAGATCTGGGAAGGTAATAATATATCATGGGAGAAGTCAATGGCAAACAAAGACACTTCTTTATTGTTGCTAAGGAAACTAACATGGACATGAGCATAAAATCACTAGAAGTCAAACTTAACTTTGATTTTGCCTTGTTGAAAATGTTGGGATTTTTTTTTCTAAAATAAAATGTTTACTATCTTACATCAATTAACAGGATTGGCAAGAGCTATGGGTTGATGATGCCATCTGGCGGCTGTTATTCTCAATGATTCTTTTTGTCATCATGATTCTTTGGAGGCCATCTGCCAACAACCAGCGGTACTATACTTTATACTATACTTTATAGTATACTTCACTTTATATATACTTTGTACTACAAATATTGGTAGATATGGCAGGGGTGTCACACTCGTGGCCCACGGGCCAGATGCATCATGAGCTGGCCTTGCCCACATCCGGTTTAGCAGCGGGGGGAAAAGTTGTGATATGTCATGTGATGACGTGAGTTTGATACCCTTGGTCTAAAGGCTTCTGTTAATTGTTGCTGTCCAGTACTTTCCCTTTCAGCTTTAGATGCTACAAACAATCTTAAATATATCACAAGTTTAAAGAAACTAAAAATATTTTATATTAACCTGATGAAGCCATTATTTGTAATTTTGCTTTCTAAAAGGTTTGCTTTTTCACCATTGTCTGAAGAAGATGAGGACGATGAACAGAAAGAGCCAATGCTGAAAGAGAGCTTTGGTAAGAAAAACATATCTTTGTTTTATGAATGCAACTTTTATTCTAAAAGAGCATATCTGTAGCGCTATGTATTATCACGAGTATCTCTTTACCCCAGTTTAAGTTTTAATTACATATCATAGTTGCAGTCTTTTGTGGCACAAGGCAATTAGAAGCAATTTTCTTGCATTTTGTTTCTAAGAGACATAATTTTATTTCATGGGATGGATTCTCTAACCTCTGCATTGGCACTGCAATTCAAACAGCAGCTGAAAACATAGTTACATTTGAGTCAGACAATTATGAAATAAACAAGGCAGACTTGATTCTCACATTATATTGAACTGTAGTTTAATGACTGCATAATATGCCATTGGGTGTATCTGCACACTTACTAAGTTAAGATAAAAATATCACATTATGATTTACCATGTTATATGAATCAGGGAACAATAAACTTCTAAAGTTGATCTTACTGTTCAGTATGCAAGAAATATATCTTTATATAATCATGAGAGCATTTGGATATACTGTAGAATGGAACAGAACAGGTTAAACCAGATTTCTCACTTTTTCTCACATTTCCACACAGACCTGTTTGCTCTGTGTTTGGCAGACACAGATACTGAATCTCTTTTCCTAAAGTAGCTCCAGTGGGCTACTCCAGTTCTGTGCAGTTTGTTATGTGTTATTTGTTATGTGTTATTTTTCCCAAGAATTGCCTCCACAGAAGTCCATTCCACTTTTCCATAAAACAGTAGAGTTTTTAAACCTGTTCTGAGTGTGGGAAATATACAGTATTAAACACTGATAACTATTATAATATTTTACATACCTAACAAAATGTTGCACTCTTGAATAAGATTCCTCCCCCAATATTTTATACAGAGGGAATGAAAATGAGAACTTCAAAACAAGAATCAAATGGAAATCCTAAAACCAACAAAGCAGTAAGTCCTTTGCTAATATTTTTTAACTAATGCCAGAAAAATGGAAGATATAAAAATAAAGTGCTACGGTGCTCATTAGTGAAATATTATTTCTAATAAATGGCAGAAATTATAAGTGATGTCAGTTGTTGGGATTAAATTAAGATATGCTAAAAAAGGGAGATGCAACAGCAAAGACAAGTCCTTTTTAATTTGTACTTAACTTCATGCCTTTTGTAAATACATATTTGAAGTCTCTTACAGCAAAAATATGTTATAATTGTTACAAAATATCTTTCTTCCATAGTGTTTGTGATGAAAAAAATTACCATTATGTGAATAAACTGTAATTTACAATAAATAATTACTAATTATTTTAATAATTAAAGAGATTATTTGATGGAATTTGTCCAATGAATAATAAAAAATTAAAACACTTTAGATACTATACAGGTAGTCCTCACTTAACAATTGTAACTATTGCCAGCAATTCTATCATTAAGTAAAGCACATCATGTGACCATGTTAACTTTAAAGCACATCATGTGACCATGTCAACTTAATACCAGTAGCAGCAACTTTAGGTGGTACTGTTGGGCAAATCCCACGGGATTTCAGCATACTGCAATTACATGATTGCCATTTGCAACCTCTTGCAGACTTCCCTATTGACTTTGCTTGTTTGAAGCTGAACAGTGAGCATTGCAAATGATGATCATGTGATCGCGGGATTCTTATGACTTAGTAATTTCAAGCTGGTTGCCAAATCCCCAGATCCTGATCATATGACTGCACGGACACTGCAACAGCTGCAACTATGGGGACCTTTTGTAGGTCCCTCTTGTTCAGTGCCATTATAACTTTGAATGGTGACTGAATGAATGGGCGTTAAGCAAGGTATATATATATATGTGCTGTTTAGCTTCCTTCGGGTATTATCCCACGTCATTGTAGTTCTGTTAAAGTTGTAGCAACGTTTCAGCAGAATCTCATCTGCCATCCTCAGGCTTCTGTATAGAGTTAGTTCCTGGTTTCAAATTTGAGGCTGGTCCATTCTGATTGGCTGGAAGCCTGGATCTGTGTTCATTGGACTTGGAGTTTGATTGATTGGTGTTCCTGGTTTCTTCTGTCTGTTTTGTGGCTTTGATTGGCTGGCAACAGTCTGTTCTTGTGTTGGAGGCTTTTAGTGCAGCTTGGCTCCGTGTGAAGGGACGGCTGCTCTTCATTAGCAAGCTGGGTTTCACCTG
>BLBF01000005.1:47571313-47612881 GCA_015471245.1 Laticauda colubrina | reverse complement strand
TTCAATCTGAGTTTTAAAGACCATGTGTGTCTCCCCAAAGTTTTGGGTGCAGCCCTAAGAATTACCTACAAAATTGGTGAAGGAAGAAAAAGTGAATAAATACATGAAGAACCATCATATTTATTACATTTTGATAAATTTCACTTTAAATTAAATACAATTATCTTTCTGGGCTTACCTATTTTTTGTTCCATCGATGTGCTATCAAGTAGTTACAGCCCCATTTCTGAAAAAAATATAAATCCTTGTCTTAACATGGCTGATGTGGACAAATGCTAATTTTATTTAATGTTCAATGAAAGAAAAATACAAGTTTTTGTCCGATAATGTGGTTTTTCTTTTTCTGCATTCTGAATCGCCAGCATATTTTGGTGAATGCATACCTCATGCTAGCACTACAGCAATCATGAGTCTCTCTTTGTTTTACTATGTTTTTCTTTCCCTCTCAATTGCAGGGCTCTGCCAGCATTATTGGATTCAGATGAGGTCAGTAACTAACCCTTAAGCAATAATTCAGGTCCTATGATGTGACAGAAGAGTCAGGAGCTAAGAATTAGAGATATGATTCTAGCAATTAAAAATTGAATGCTCCAACTGTTTCAGTTAGTGTATGGGGAACTACTAAATGTCAAAAGGAAATTTTGTTTAATACTTTAGTCAAAGATTTCATAAGAGATACCTGTTTTTTTTTAACAATCTGCACTGAGATGCTTATGTAGAAAATTTATGAATGGCATTCTTTAACCCTTCCCTGCAATTACCCCTTTATCCCCACCATTTCTTGTATTTTTTTTTTATCCCCACCATTTGTTGTATTTTTTTCCAACAAATCTTAATTTTGGGATGGGGAGAGAATTAAATCTAAGATGGAATAAGTCTAAAATATCTTAAGACTCCATGTCAGCCTTTGGCAAAAAACATCAAGCTGAGAATGATATTTTATTTGAAATGTCTAATACCAGCTTCTAGAATGGTAAATATGAATTTTCCAACCTAGAATTGCTGGCAAGGGAAGCCTTGCTTGCATTATTGACTCTTTAAATAAACCTAATGTTATATGGAGAGGATGCAGAATACAATATAGTATTAAGACTAATTTTAATGTGAATTTGATTGAGAATATTTTGAATGCTGTTTGGAAAATGTGATGAGGCTATCATACAGGAAATAAACATTCTGAAGGATAATCCAAATCATATTACCCATGATCTCAAAATATAGAGTTATTGCTATTGTCTTTTTATTAGACAGTGCCAAAGGGTGACTTTTACCTGTTTTCATGCAATATTTCTTTTGAACAAACTACTGGGCTTAGATCAACAGTTTTCTAGGCCTTTAAAAGCTTTAGGTCAGTGTTTATAACATGCTAACCTTAACTTGCACTTTGAAGAGCACATGCAAACAAAAAGTATATTTTGTATATGATAAATGTATTGTGCTCACTTTATCCTGAAGTTGAATTTGTTATTTGATAACTTTATGATAGCAGCACCAACAATTAGGTTAATACTGGCTTTTTCACAATCATCTTCAATTACAATAACAATAATAACAATTTTTTCAGGGAAAGTAAATTGTTATATTTATTGGGTTCTGTTTGCTAAATCTTGTAGGAAAGAATGATCACACACTTTGAAAGATCCAAAATGGAATGAAAGATGAAACAACTCGCAGCAGCAGTTGTCTTACTGCTTGAGAAAGGAAGAAACCTGGTCTATCTGGCAATGTTCCAGTGCTGCTTTCTCTGATACATTCCATGAACTTTGGAACGACTGATTATTATCAGAGGGAATTTTTTTGAGAGGTCAGCATGGAGGGAATTTCAGTCATGAAAAGATTTGCATTTGCACTGTTTGCTGCCAGTGTGTTATTTAAACTATGGAAATGTCTTTCATTGCAGCAAATTCTTTTAAAGTATTTAAGTTAAAACATTTAACAATTGGCAGAGCAACTTTTAATTCAATACTAGATCTAAATCCCATGATTTAACTATAAGGGGTTGGGAGAAAATAAAAAGTTTCTTTGAGCCAGTAAGGATGAACCCATGTGCAGAAGTTTCTTCAAACAAGAAAAAAGTGACCTCTGCTTGTAGATTATTTCCAGCATGGTGTATTCAGTAAGATGTTGCACTTAACTCCAGCATCCATTACTTGAGATGTAAATGGGGGGTCGATTCCTATATCCATCCACTTTTCCTGGAGGACTTGACACTGTCATAGCTGACAGAAACATCATCCCATTTGTAAAAGTGCTTTGCATACAAAAACATGTATGCAACACTATCATGTGTGAGAAATCTGTGAATCAGGATCAGTGCCTTTTCTCTTAGAAGCAGTAGCTATTTATTGTCTGAAGATTCTGCTGTCTGGCTAGAAAAACAAGAGAGTTTTTCAAGGAGAACTTTTGCTTATGGAAAACTCCAATAGAAATATTTGGGAGAAATTATGATGCTTTATATTTTTTAGCAAAATTAAATGCACTTTTTTCATTCCACAGCACAGAAAAATATTTTAAATTTAATGTTTTTAAAAGCAATTATTACTTAATCCCAGGTTTATTGCTATCTCATTGCTGGCAATGAGATCTGAGCATGAGCAGTTAACCATTTGAATTGGAACAATAATTAAATGAAAACACCATTGAACATCATAGCACTTACCAACTATATTTCCATGTTAAAATTATTTATGCTAGGTTTATTGAGCCCAAAAAGATTTGAGCCACAGATTCATAAGGTCAAACAGAACCTATCAGCCATGAATTGTGGTCCTGTAACTTGTCAAAAGCCTTTTTGATTTGAAATTACTTGTAAGTGGCAAACTCCAGTTGGACTATTTTGACTTTAAATTGTTACATTTATTTGTATGCTCAATTTGCTTGGGCGAGAACTTCGTAGAAAGTAGTCATAAACGGGAAGTATTCTGTGTTGCAGTTCTTAAGTGGCATTCCTCATTGCTTCCAGTGCTTCTGCTGGTGTAGTGGGGCTGAAATCCCACCCAAATACACCAACTTTTTAACACTACTGAAGTACCAGTCTTCTGAGGCCAATGAGATATTTAAAATAGCGACTTACAGCCACCTGTTCACTGCTTCTGGATAAAACCATAGCCAAAGCTTACAGATTTTTCTGAGCTGTTTCTTCAGATCTGGAGATGGCTATGATGCACAATAAAAATGCAGACTATAATGTGGCAGCTCAGTCCTCAAGTCACTTTAATCAAAGGCCAGAAGGATCTTGTTACAGTATGGTATCAGTAGCTTCATTACCTTCCACAGTTCTTGTATATCCTACCTCCCTTCCAACTATTATCTACACCAAGAGACATTTTTAACAGTTGCATAATTATATTTAGACACTGAAATACTTGAGAGTTTTTTTTTTTTTTTCAAGAGGCTATCAAACCTGACCCTGTTACTGGATGGATAAACAAGTATTGCAACAGAAACAGATTCAGGTTAACCTCATGACAAATACTCTTCTGGAATAATTTATGCAAGTATGTGTGTTGGACCTTTCTTTCCAATTGCCTAGTGAAGTGCAAAATAAGGTTATTTTTTTTAACCTTTAAATTGTGTTTTTCTAAGTTTAGTGCCAAAACAGGAGTCCTACAGATATTTGATATAGTCATTTCTTCCAGAAAAACTGGAATTGGGTTTTCACATGGAATTTACTACTGGCTTACTTCTGCTTCCCGAATGTGTTTTGTTGTACTTACAATGTATATAAGTGCTTTGATAAATAGGGTGTCCTCTGTCTTACAGGAACTTTTTCATTTGATTCAGCAGATTTATGTTCTGTATAATAAAATTATTTTTGCCTTTAAACACTAAAATGAGCTAAGTGTATCTTTCTGATATATTTTATTTGAAATGTCTTTTTTAATGGCAAAATGTCAGGAACAGACCATGGGTTCAGATACAGTGGCAGCTTCTGCAATCTAATACTTTATTTTTTATTTATTTGTCAAACATGTACAAGATAACAAGTTTAGGGATGAACTTAAACATGAACAAAGGAAGTGAACACAGATAAATGGGGACAGTAAGACAGGGATGATAGACACGCTGGTGCACTTATGTACGGCCCCTTTAAGGATCTCTTAAGAATGGGGTGGGGTCCATGGTAGACAGTTTGAGGTTGAAGCTCTGAGGGGTTGAGACTGTAACAACAGACTTGGGTACGGTGTACCAGGCGTTGACCACTCTGTTGCTGAAGACATACTTTCTGCAATCAAGTTTGGAGCGGTTTACCTTGAGTTTGTATTGGTTGTTTGCCCATGTATTATTATGATTGAAGCTGAAGAAGTTATTGACAGGCAAGATGTTATAGCCGACAATTTTGTGAACTATGCTTAGATCAGACTGCAGGCAGTGCAGTTCCAGATTGTCCAAGCCCAAAATTTCAAACATGGAGGCATAGGGAATGCTATTGTGAGTAGAGGAGTGGAGTAGTCTTCTCAAGAAATACCTTTGAACCTGCTCAATCGTGTTAATAGAGTGAGTTTCAGGCGGACACGCTGTATTCAATATCTGCCTGTCTATCTGTCATTGTTTGGATGAGTCAAAAGACTGAGGGCAAGAGGTCATACATTGCTCATCCTTAATAATTTTAGCTTTTTGTTATTCCTGAATGCCACCAGTAACCATTTAGAGTTTGAAATATACCTGAGACAAAGGCAAAGAAACACTGTTGTCTTAGGGTTATATTATGTCTTTTAAAGTATTAAGCAATTTAAGATTTGATGTACTGGTACATTAGGAAGGTATATATTGAATATAAGAATAAGGACCTTAAGTTCATTATGAATTTATTTATTTAGAAAATTTATATTGCCGCCTACTTGCACATGGTGACTCAAGGTGGCTTACAAGGACATAAAAACACAACATAATAAAATAATAAAATAATTGTAAATTACTGAACAAAGTGTGAGAGATGTAAAGTTAAAAGAAGTTAACCTGGGAGACTTGATAACTTGCATATTTACATATGTAATTACATAAATTTAAAATCTAAACACTGCCTTTTTTTTTTTAGAGATCAGCCCATTAATTTGTTTTTACTTTTACTTTTTAAATTCAGAACAAAAAGGCCAGCAATCTAGGTTTTATTAGGCAAGATGGATGGCATATAAGTCAAATAAAAAGAAAAAGGAACAAAGAATTTTTTAAAAATGTTCCCTACCTGCAAGCATGCACGTTCAACCCTGAGGATAGTAAAGTGATGCTAAACAAACGAATTAAGGCGTTATGCCAGGTAAATTTAGCTAGGGAAGTGGAATACAGGAGGTAGGATTATTGCGTTGAAAAAAATAAATAAATCAAAGAACTCCAGTGAAATCGTTCTGTAGCTGAATGAAGCACCCGGGAAAAGGAACAGCATGAAGAAATACGTTTCTTTATGATTTTCATCCACATTCGCGGAGGATTTACAATGGATTCCTTGTAATAGAGTTGCAGGAATGAATTGTACGGACACGGACGCGACATCTACAACAAACACACAAACGACAATAACGCAGGGCGGAATTGCAACGGGCTTAAAAGTTGAAAAGGTTTCTTGGAGAAGAAGCCTATTCGGCTCACACAGGAGGACACCACCATCCATCCTACGGTGTGCGCTTCCGCGCTTTGGAGTTGCCTTTTGCTGCAGATTCCTTCAGTCCCTCGGCCCTCTTTCCCTTCCTCTCCCCCAATTCTCTTCAACGCCTGCTTTCTCCCCCCAAGACGGCCTCCACCGAAAAATACTCAAAAACGTCACCTCTGCGGCTCGAACCGCAGCAGCAGGCTTTGGTTCTCCAACGGGGAGACCAGGCTCGCCCAAGGTAGCAGGCAGCCGGCGGAATGAAAAAAAAAATAAAAAAAAAAACCAACAACAACGGCCTCCGCGGCTTGCTCAGAGGCGGAGCCTGGCGACGGAAGTGAAGAGCCACCCGGAAACGTTGCAGCAAGCCAGGCTCGGCTTTTGTGGCTGTGGGTTGTTGGCCCCGTCGTCGCTCGGGCCTTCCTCGGTGGCCCTAGGGCAACGGGCCGTCGTTTCTGAGGAGAAGCGGCCGAGGGTAGGCCGTCGCCGTCATGCACGACGCCTTCGAACCGGTGATGATCCTGGAAAAACTGCCGCTGCAGATCGACTGCTTAGCGGCTTGGGGTGAGTGCAGGGGGCGCCCCGCCGGATTCGGACCCCGCCTTGTCCCCTCTCACATTTCAGTGACGTTGTGGGTCGAGAGTCACAACCGCAAAGTCTTGTTGTACAGGGGTCGGTTTTCTACTCCCCCCCCTCCCTTTCGACCACCACGTCTTGTTATGTTGAGCGAACTAATTAAATGCCCCAGTAAGGGCGAAGTCTTGTCAGTTTCCTCGCGCGTTTGACAGATGATGTTTTTGGGACAACTTTGCGGGTTGTGATTTTTAAACGTGACCCTCACGTGAGTCATGAGAAGGAAAAGCACTGCTTGCCTGTCCCCAGGCAGGGCCGATGTGGGTCTGGAAAGGAAGAACTAGATTCAAATACAAGCATCCCATGGACTGGGATGTTTCTCGGCTTCTGTTTGACAGGGTTGCTGTTGTGTGTGTGTTTGTGTGTGTGTGTGGGGGGGGTTCAATCGAGGAGAAATAAATGAACACGAATGCCAAATTCCTGTGTGTCTTCTGGTTTAACTGCATTTATTTGAACAAAGTCTGATCAGGTATATGACTTGTAGCTTGTATTTTCTTCCTCTCTGGGAATAGTGAAATTCCCAGAAATTTCAAATTTCAAATATTGTACTGTATAACACTCTTGGAAGTTTTCCAATACTTTAAAAAAAAACACCTCCAAAATGATTGATTATAACAAACCCACAGCAAAGTTCATTTATAGAGCCATGAAAAGGTATGTCATATTTAGTTCTAGAATAAGGTTGTGCCCATACTTTCCTGGGAATAAAGGCAATTCGACTTGGTAATATGGGTAGGATTGCCCTGTAAATTTGGCCTTAAAAAATATGTGTTTAGTTGAAAATTATTTTTATTGAAATAGTTGTCAGACTCTGAATTTCTTAGGAAAAAATAGAATATTGCTGGTGCAAATTAAATGTTTTCTCATTTGTAGAAGAATGGCTCCTAGTTGGGACTAAACAAGGACATCTTTTACTTTACAGAATTCGAAAAGAAAGTGGTAAGTTTGTAATGATATACCATTTTTTTGCATATTAACAAATGGTAACAACTGAGGGTAGTTGAGAGCCATTTGTTATTTATTCATAGTATTTTAGGACAGATTCATACAAGATAGGCCCTGTACATAGAATATTTGCCAAGAACCAGAAACTTATTTTAGCCTTATGCTGGCTGGGTTTATGTATTGTGCTAATTTATATGTTTTTTTTGTTTGTGTTAGGTTTAGTGGGTTATATAAACCCAGGCATTTTGCTTTGCGAATTGTGGCTTGTGCTGTTGTACTATATGTGAACCCTTCCAGTTAAAGCTTATTAAGTTTAATATTAATAATCCAATCGCTGTGTATGAAACTTTTATGATAGTTTATTGGCTGCTTACATATCCTATGCTCCTTCTATCATGTTTAATTCCATGCAAAATTTCATTATATTTTAGAATTAGGCTTAACATGTTTAAACAAGTCAGTCAGATTCATACTTGATTCTTTTGCCTTGAAACTAGTCTGTAAAATATGAATTAGAATAGAAACATATATGAATTACAACTGTAAAAAAGGATTCCCTTAAATCAACAATTTATTAGGGCTAGTTGAAATATATCTTCATTATATGATCATAGCTGATCTGGGTCAGTACTGTCCCGTATAAATCTCATAAACTTGGCAATCCCGTCATCACAGTAATATTTTTATCACAGAGAGGGTTAATGTTATCTCTGGAAAAAGTAACATTTAAAGTCTGACAAAACCTCAATTTCTGGGACTTCCTGAACTCACAGAAAAAGTGATTGTCTTGAAATGAAAATTAATAGTGGAATCTTCCTAGTTGTTGGATAGTCAGTAGTGATTTTCTGATAACTGGATTTGTGGTAATGTGCAGTATGATTTTTTTGCAATCTTCAAATGAAGTTGTGAGACTTGTTCAGAAGTTTGTGTGACATTATTTAACTAATAAATGCAAGTGGATTAAATAGTTAGTTTAAAATATGTCTTATCTAAATCCATATATTGTTTGATAGGCTGCAACAGGTTTGAAGTCATATTAGAAAAATCAAACAAGAACTTCTCCAAGAAGATACAGCAGGTAGGTGTAGCAAATTCAGATTCAGTTAAGATTAATTTCTGAATCTGAGGCTTCATTGGCTGGTGGGATTAGAAATGGCTGTACAATTGACTCTGGTTTCTATAATATTTTAATTATTTTCATATTTGATTTATGTTATTGTTATGCTTATTTCTTATGTGATATAAAAAACCCTGTTAAATGAGGAATAATTTGCTTGGGGAGAAGTCAAACTAGATGGGATTTATTAACCTTCTGTTACAAATTACACATCCTTGACTTAAGACCACAATCAAGTCCAAAATTTATGTTGCTAGTGAGACATTTGCTAAGTGATTTTTGCCCCATTTTACAACCTTTCTTGCCAAGTTGTTAAGCGAATCTGGCTTCTTCATTGACTTTGCTTGTCAGAAAGTTGCAAAAGGGCATCACATGGCCTCGGGACATTGCAGCTATCATAAATATGAACCAGTTGCTAAGCATCTGAATTTTGATCACGTGACCAAGGGATGCTGCAATGGTTGTAAGTGAAAAACTATCATAAAGTCACTTTTGTCAATGCCGTTGTAACTTTGAGCGGTCACTAAATGAATTGTAAGTCAAGGACTATTTGTAGTTTATTTGATCAGATATTCCATAATTTTCATTGAAGGATTACTTTGTTGGAGATGAGTATCTGCTTATAAATCAGTTATCTTTTACAGTCCTTTGGAGCAAGTTCACTTTTAACAAACTTGCCTAAAGCTTATTTACATGGTTTTTAATTTTATTTTTAATAGATCCATGTTGTATCCCAGTTCAAAATTTTGGTCAGTTTATTAGGTAAGTGAAATAATTGATCAGATTAATTTTGTTTTGAAACAAGGTATGGCAATCATTATAAAACTAGAGAACTTCCTTAAGAATTAAATCTTGAATTTATTTCTGAGTTGGGAATGCGTGAATTTGTTCTGTTAACCTGAATTTCAGTGTTTTGCTTTCCTTCTGATCTTTAATTTTTAAAGGCCACATTAATTTTGAAAAGCCCTTTACATTTTGTTATCTTTTTAAAGCATTATTTAACTTCAAAGTTGTTTACATTGTCCATCACTCTTAGTATGAAGATTCTTTGAGATTCAGAATCATTGTAGAATCAAAAAGTGGGAGTTATTTGTAAAGTTCCTATTTTATTTGAAAATAAAATAACGTTTGCAGCATTATTCATTATGAGAAAGTTGTAGAGATTTGAATAACAGCAGTAATTTGTGTTTTGTCCCAAACAGAAAACAACATTTATGTTCATGATCTGTTGACCTTTCAACAGATCACAACAGTTTCTAAGGCAAAAGGTGCAACTCTCTTTACTTGTGATCTGAAGGTATGAAATAAACAGAGGCTTGCCTTCTAGAACATTAGACATGTTAGATTAAAATGCAAAGAATTTATTATTTATTAATGTCCATGAAATAGGTGGGTGGGAGAGATGTTGATCATTCACTACTTCTGAAAATCACATTTTAGAGATGATACTTAAAACAAAGATAGTTTTGACTTACTGACTCCAATTGGAACCAGCAATTGGAATGTTGAGAAATGGGTTTTATTTCAGCCTGTTTTTAGGGAGGGAAAAAGATAATCCAGGAAAAAGAATAACAATAAGGCCTGCTCAGGGTTCATTTTTATTTTACTTTCATTAGAAACAAGTCAAAAACATGAGCTTGCATAGACAGTGGACTTACATAATACACTGTAATGAGGCTTATTTTATTTGTATTTATTTATACAAATTGAGGGAATGCAGCCATAGTAATTTGCACGCCAGAGTTTACTGCTCAGTATATTTCAGGACAGCAATTATGGTTTATTCAATAAGCCATATTTAAGAAAACAGTGACATAACATTGCATGTGAGCAGAGCTTAATATTGTGTTTTCCAGCTTTGAGGCTTAAAGATATATTTATTTTTACAGCACTCTGATACTGGAGAAGAGGTGCTTAGAATGTGTGTGGCAGTGAGAAAGAAGTTACAGTTGTTTTTTTGGAAGGACCGAAAATTCCATGAGCTGCAGGTGCAGTATTATTTATTATTTTTATTTCTCAAATTTAGGTACTGTTCATAGAACAGTCTCATCACTGTTCTATCATTCATGTTAAAATATAGTTTTTGGTTCGAAAGTGTCACTGATTCAGAAGTGTGATTGATTTTCTATTCAGAAAACATTTTCAAAAATAATTTGAGGAATTCTTTAGCCCAATTTAACAGTTATTTAGCTTCCCTTTCAGAATTTACTTGAAGTATAACATTAGTTAACAAAGAACTAAAAACAAAGAGAATTCTACAAAACTCAGGGAGATATATATTGATATCAAATTTTTTTTGTATAAAGGAAATATCAACAGTGCTTAAAACATAAGCTCTTAAAAATAAGATCTTATGATCTTTTTTAATTTGCACCCTTTAAACTAGAATGTAATGAAGCAAAACTTAAAGGTACATTGCTGCTGGTTGTCATCGTGATTTCTATACACTATGGTCTATGGCCATATTAAACATACACTACTCAGGATACTTAAAAACATTGGATTTCCAGCAGAAACAGTTTTACAGAGAAATAGGATTTGGGTATCAAGGGCTGGGAAATGACCATTTAAATATTTATCCTTGCTAACATCCCCCAAATTAAGGAAAGGGTTGTTTTTTTTTCTTGGCAAGGCATAATGTTTAATATCTCAGCAATACTATTGAGAAGATATTCTATAATCCGGTTTGAGAAATGTATTTGCTTGGCTGGAACTGGAGATGTTGAACCCCACCCCCCAAGCACGTTATTTTACCAACTGTGGGAAGGTTCATTTATACCATTTATAATATGCCTTTTTTACATCGGTTCTTGGGTAATCTGACTGTATGGATACATCCATCCTTATTTATAAATGATTTATAATTCAGACCATAGCAAAATACTGCACAGCAGCCATGAAAATTAAGCATCAATTACTGACAGATCTCCAACAATTCTAACATGTTTTTTATCGTGATACATCAATTGCCTGTATTACTTGATTTTTTCTTGCTTTTAATTGTTTTCAAAGGTACCTTTCATCCCTGGTCTTTAACTGTAATAAAGATTGATTCCTTCAGATGTCTTTATTTTTATATTTTTTTTACTTATGTTCTTTTTTTTATTTTCTGGGAGCTCTTTTTGCCTAGAATTAAATATGGAGATTGTGCTTACGAACATCCTTTATATATAGAGAGAAATTATTCAGTTTCCTTAATTGTACCTAATTAGACTTTTTTTTCCCTTGATCTCCAGGGAGATTTCAGTGTACCAGATGTACCTAAGTCAATGGCATGGTGTAAAGATTCAATCTGTGTTGGTTTCAAAAGAGATTATTATCTAATAAAGGTAAAAAAAATAGACTTGTTGGAAAATACTGATTTTTCTGGATACTGTATGCAGGGGAAATGAATGATTGGAGCATGAATTATGAATTCTCATTTCCTGTACTGAATAAACTTACTATATATAGTGAGTTTCTGAGAAAATAGACACTTTATTGCACTATATATTTGCTATGACATCAGTGGTAGCAGTTGACCATTGTTTGGGAAATCCCTAAACAATTTGGCTATGGTTTGATCTATGAGGTTGATGAAGTAAGCTTGGCAACAGGAATACTGGGGAATGGAACAGCTCTTTCTAATAATAATGAGTAATTTGGTAATGACTAGCTTTTTTAATTCATTCACAGGTAGATGGCAAGGGATCGATTAAGGAACTATTCCCTACAGGAAAGCAGCTTGAGCCATTAGTAGTCCCACTGGCAGATGGCAAAGTTGTTGTTGGCCAAGATGATCTAACTGTTGTGTTGAATGAAGAAGGAGTCTGTACTCAGAAATGTGCCTTCAATTGGACAGATATCCCAATAGCCATGGGTAAGGATAAGTAAAATTAAAAATTCTTAGCTTTAAAGAAAAATTGTGTTACACACAGAAGATATAATACTCCTTGATTTTTAAATGAATAATGACATTTGACTACATGAGCTGATACCAGTAGTTATCTTTCTGTTGTGTTGATATAATGCCAGTTTATAAATAGAAAGTGTGTATCTGTAATCCAGGTTTGTGAGTCCAAAATAGCTCTGTTTTCTTTACTACTTGAATAATTATTTTTTTTGCTCAGATTTTAATTTATTACTATGTAAATAGAGCAATTTGTATATACTGTACTAATAAATTTTTGGCATGTATTCACATTCTTTAAAGCAGAGGTCGCCAACCTTTTGGACCTCAGGGACAACCAAATTCATAATTTTAGGTCCCAGGGACCACTAACTGGATCTGTGGGCATGGCCTAATTTGCGGATGTGGCTTGGTGGGTGTGTGACTGGCTGGACATGGCTTGTATGTAAATATTATAAATATTTATATAAATATTGAATTTTTTATGAAAAAAGAGCAACTTTTACCCAAAATCAGGCAAAGCAGGCAGACAGATTGAGTTGCTCACAGAATCACAGATTCATTCAGAAATTTATCTGCCATTGGCTAGCTCAGTCTGTCACATAAATTTTGCTTGCAAGCTAACTCACAAAATTAACTCACAACACACCATGTATGTAAATATTGAATTTTTTTCATAAAAAAAGCAATTTTAACCCTAAATCAGGCAAAGCAAGCAGATTTAGTTGCTCACAGATTCATTCAGTGATCTATCTTTCTGCCATTGGCTAGCTCAGTCTCTCAAATTTGCTTGCCATGAGTCTGCACTGAATTTGCTTGCAAGCAAACCTTCAGTCCTAAGGGAGGTTTGGCTGTGCTGAGCCGAAGATCTAAAGACTAGCCAGAAAGCAAGGAATCCAACCATTTCCTGCTTCCTAGCTAATCTAAATCTCCCGGCACAGCAGAACAGATGATGGTTGGAAAAAGGAAAAACAACAATTTTAGCAGGCAAGTTTGCCAGGTAAGGAGTGAGTGGGCAGGGAGTGTTCCTGCAGGCCATGTGGGCGGCACAGCCTTGTGTTTCTTCGCAGCCTGGATTAATTGCTTTGGGAGGGTGCTCTGGGGATGAGATTTCTCTGTGGCCCACCAAAATTTTCTCAAGGCCCACCACTAGTTAGCGACCGCTGCTTTAAAGAACAGTGATCATATTACAATTTTGTGAATATCAACCCAAAGTGAAATATTAAAGAAACCCATGGATAAGGAAGGGTTCCATCATAAGGGTTTGATATCAGCCTTTTTTGTACATTTGAGGAATCTGGTAAATACAGAAAATAAGCACTTGTTGAATTAGTTTTTCCTTAAATTCATAGGAATTAATATTTTAAACGCACTTTATAAATCATTAATATATGATATACTAGCATTTTATTCCAAAACTTTTAAGATAAAAAGTAACAATCTTAATTGTTTAAAGAAATTTGATTTAGGTTTAGATGTAACTAAAACACATTATGGTAATAGTAATTTAGGAGGTTTATTTGAAGCCAATGCATTCAGACCAAACAAGCGTAGGAGATGTTTAATTGAGTATACTGCCGTCCCATATTTTATACAGTTTAAATGCATTCTGTAAATAAATCAGTTGGCTTAAATACTGTTTTTGTGATCAGCTGATTTGAAGTATTAATGACATTAATGACTCATGGCTTCCAGAAAAGAAAGCTTTACCAGCTCTTTTAAAATCAGTATTTTCCAAGGGTAAATGCAGGGTTAGTTTTGTGAATAAAGGGTTAGTTTTGTGAATAATAAAGGTGGAATTTTATCTGTATCTCAGTATCTTCTAAAGTTTCCTTGGGTACTTGAATGCTGCATAAATATGCGTTTCGAAGTCGAGCCAAGCTACTCCAGGAAGGTTGCATAATACATTTTTTTATGATCATAATGGACTGCTGAGCATGAGTTCTGTGGAACTACTTAATGATTGACAAATAATATTCTATTTACAATAGTTCTTATGCAAAGAATACTAAATCAATACCACATAATAATCCAGTTGATTAAAAAATTGAGACAAGTCCATGCTTTGGCAAAACTCAAGCATTTCTAATGTAACATGTCCAAAGGTTTCTCTATATCCTATTAATCCATTGATTATAGGATTTCTGAATGTAGAGCCAAAGATACCAATTAGTAAGCTAACAATATCAGATATTTAACAACCTGTTATAAATCAGATTATGCAGTCTGAATAAAGATTTTGTCATTTGTTGTGCGATGGTTAATAAATTTGATTAGGATTGGAGAGAATCAGATTTTAGTTTATCTTCGGCATGGATACTCATGGGGTGATTATGGACCAGTCACCTCTTTTGTCGCATCCTATTTCACAGGATAGTTGTGGGAAAAAAGTAGGAAGAATGAGAGGAGTGGCTAAGTTAAAGTTCTTGGAGGAAATATAGGGTATAACTCAAATATTGTAGTTTGTATACCAGAAACCCAGTGACATTAGCAGTTTCTTTTGAGTTTGTAGCACCAAGGGGGCAGTGGACTGAAAAAGTTTGGGAACTCATCCTTGGTGCTCTCCACCCAGGGATGGGATTCACATTTCTGTGGGTGTGACCTAATTTGAAGGTGTGGCTTGCTGGTCACATGACTCGATGGGCATGGCTTGCTGGTCACGTGACTGCCTGGTGAGGCTTGCTGGCTGGGCGTGGTTTGGTGGTCATGTGATCAGGTAGGTGTGGTATGGTGACTGAGTAGTTGTGGCCAGGTGATCGGCAAACCAACACAAGTAGTCCTCACTTAATGGCCAATTGCTTAACAAGTGTTCTGATTTATGACTAGCCTCCCCAGAACAACTTGACCTGTTTTTGGAGTTTTTGACAGCCATGCACACACACACACGCACACTGCCTTCTAACTCTGCTGGACCAGGTAATTGGACTAGAATCGGCAAAGCACGTCTGATTAGATTCCAGTAGTGAATAGAATCTAATCAGAGATGCTTTGCCAATTCTTGTTGATTTGTTTTATTTATATTTCTTTATTTTATGTTGCTGAATTGCATCGATATGTGTGTCCCTCCTTGTGCACAGCCCAGAAACTTTTGTGATTCGTTGCAGCAAAAATTACTGACCTCTGACTTTGCTCTACTTTTCAAATGCTCCACCATTGCCTCATTCTACCGTGTTTCTCACATTATACAGCCGGACCTTATATTTTTTTGACCCCTGAAAAAACGGCTGTCTTTTCGGGGGTGACTTAATTCCCCCCCTTGCATCCTCGGGTGGGCGGGTGGTGACATCTCGGGGTTCGCGAGACCTTTTCCTTCTCCCTTGCTGCCGCGGCGTTAGAAGAACGCTGCAGCATTTGGCGCAGCCATGTGTGGCCAGTCAGGTCTCCTCCCTGCAACCGGAGCCCTGAGGAGACACTTGGCTTCAGGCGCTCCCATTGCCGTGTTCCAAGGGAAGGCGCTCGCCCAAGAGGATATCTCTCTCTCTCTCTCTCTCTCTCTCTCTCTCTCTCTCTCTCTCTCTCTCTCCCCCCGCAAGGTCTGTGCTGCGGCTGAGGAGGAGGAGGCTGCAGCCAGTTCCTTCTGCTTGCTGAGAGGTGAGGAAGCCGCAGCTTTGCACAGCAAGCGAAGCGCTGCTCGCCTGGGCGAGATTTGGGAACGAGGGGCAGGAGGAGGCATGCATGCACCCGCGGCTCACTTTCCCAGCTCTGCCCAGCCCAGGAGGCATGCATGCATCCATGGCTCACTTTCCGGCTCTGCCCAGCCCACATGGCTCTGGCGCAGCCCTGGCGGGATGAGTGGAGGGTCCGGTGGGGAGGCGCTCGCTGTGCTGGGCACCCCAGGCTAAGATGACAGATGGACCCTCCTTCCCGGCAGTGAGTGCCTTCCTGCCGGACCCTCCGCTCATCCCGTCAGGGCCGTGCCAGAGCCGTGTGGGCTGGGCAGAGCCGGGAAAGCGAGCCGCGGGTGCGTGCATGCCTCCTGCCCCTCGTTCCCAAATCTCGCCTGGGCAACCAGCGCTTCATTGCTGTGCAAAGCCACGGCTTCCTCACCTCTCAGCAAGCAAAAGGAACTGGCTGCAGCCGCCTCCTCCTCAGCCACAGCGCAGACCTTGCGGGAGAGAGAGATCCTCTCGGGCGAGCGCCTTCCCTCAGAGCGCGGCTATGGGAGCGCCTGAAGCCAAGTGTCTCCTCAGGGCTCCGGTTGCAGGGAGGAGCCCTGACTGGCCGCATGTGGCTGCGCCAAACACCACGACGTTCCTCTAACGCCACGGCAGCAAGGCAGAAGGAAAAGCAATGGGGGCGAAAGGTCTTCCGGTATGAAGTGCCCCACCAACGCAGGCAGCACCATATCCAGGTATGCAAGTACTTCCTAAATGCAAGCCCCCCTGCCATTCCCCCCCCCTTTTGCATGTTTAATATGGGCCTTAATTTGGGGGGAGGGGCTTAATTCGATTTTATAAATTGAATACCTATAAAACATGATGGGGCTTCCTATTGGTGGAGGCTGTATTGTTGGAGAAACACGGTAGGTGCCAGCCTCACAGGTCCACCCCATTGAGCCCGCTTCACTGGAGGGACCTGCCCAAGGAAGTCCAAGGGGAGTAGTGCAAGTCAATGGGGTGAGCCTGAGAGAGGGAAAGAGAAAGAGAGAAAAGAGAGAAGGAAGAAAAGAGAAAAGGGACAGAAAGAAAATGGGAGAGACAAAGAATGAAGGGGGATGGAAGGAAGGGACAGAAAGGAAAAGAAATAAAGAAGGAGGGAGGGAGGGAGAAGGACAATATCTATTCTAGTCCAATCACCCATTCCAACAGGATCAGAAGTGTGTGTGTGTGTGTGTTTTCGTAATTTACCAGTACATTTTGGTTTTGCCTTCTTCAAAATTGGCACTGTAATACATTAGGGAAAAGTGGGTTTTTAGGGTGGAAGTCTGGTCCAATGGATCCAGTTTAAAGCCTCAACAAAATGTGAGAGCTTCCTGATAGTGTTGACCATGTTTTCTTCACAAAATTTTTAATCAGAAGCCAAAGATGTTTCAATGTGCTGGCAAAGATGTTTCAATGTGGAAAAGGGCCTCATTTCAATCTGATGCATCCGGTCGCTATCTGTTTCTCTCTCTTATTCCCTCTCTCTCTTTCCCTCTCTTTCTATCCCTTCCTTAACCTATCTACCTATTTTCTGCCCAGGCAGGCCTGGGCTAATTCTGCATCACCCCATTTCCCCTTTCAGAGGTTCTGGCCCTTAATCTCTCTGTTTCGTCACCCACAACCTCCTCTTTCGTCATCCCATGACTTTACCTTCCTCCCGTGGCTGGTTGCCAGAGAAGGCAATCCAGGGCTGAGCCATTGTTGTCGCTAGACTCCCTGCCAGCCCATGTCATCCTTGTCATGAATACCTGCAGTGGCCATGTTTTTTTTGATGCAGCTGGATTGCACAAATTAGGCATGACTCACTTAATCATCTTGTTTAGCTACAGAATTCTGGGAGCAATTGTGGCCATAAATTGAGGACTATCTGAGCTATTATTTGCTGTAGCAAATAGGAAAAGGTATTTACACTGGTTCAATTGCTGAACTTCATTGATAGAAAACCAGAGACACTATGGAATGAAATCAGTTTTAATTGTATATTACTGAAAGCTGTGTTCTCTCTCCTTTCTTCCCCACAACAACCTTGTTAGGTAGGTTGGCCTAAGAGAAAGTGACCCAGGCAGCTTTAATCCCCAAATGAAACAATTTATGGTTTCCCAGTTTCTAAGTCAAAATAAAGGACAAAGACCACAGAATTTCAGAGAGCTGTTAGCAGAGACAAACAGCATTAGAACAATACCTGTAGAGACACTGAAGAAACAGGCATGGAAAACCAAGGAAAGTTATCCAAAAGTTCTTTGAACTCAGAAGGAGGTCACAGCCACAAATTGGGTAGTAAAGGATGCTAATGGTCAGATAGTAACCAGTTCAAGGGAGATCAAACAAAGATGGAAGGAGTCCGTCAAAATACTATACTGTACAGTACAAATGTCATCATCCTTAGAAGATATTCCTTATATACCCTTTTCTTTCTATGATCAATAATAATTTATGAACTTTGAATATGCTGCCCAGCTCTCAATGCCACTGTACCATGCATCTTGAAATCTAGCCCGGTGTAAACTGGAAATGCTGAAGGTGTGGTTAATGACTTAAAATTTGGTGTAATTTTACGATGCAAACCTAAACCATCAGAATGGTTAATAGGTTACCTAATCCAGATAATTAGGTTAACTTATGCTTTGCTTCAGCTAACCATGATTTAGCGTGAAAGCCAGAGGTTTTCCTTTGCTTTTCAAAACCTGGCTGCATTTTTGCTGGAAATCTTGGTTTATTGAGGGGGGCCCCACATATGTCTTGCCTTCCTTGCACCCCACCACTTGCCCCCCGAGAGAACTCCCTTCCCCGCTTGCGGAGGAGACTTTGTCTCTGGCTGCTGCCAGACGGCTCTGGGTGGTGCCAAGGAAGCAGTCCGTCTTTCCATCTCTCTCGTTCCATGGCTCTGGGCATCACTTATTTAGCTTTCTAGGTGAGCTGGAGGCAGCAGCGGGCTGGGAGAACCACCCTGCCGCAGGTCCATCCCGTCAGCCGCCAGGAGATTTCCTTGCAGCCGGCTTGACCTAGCCCAGGTGGGGATCTGTTGTGGCTCGGTACAGGCAGCGCTTCCGGGATGGGAAGGGTGAATCCCCTCCTGCAGCGCTGCGCTGATTCCCTGTGCCTGCAAAAAACCTCCAGCTGCTGCATGTTTTTTCGGTGCGGCTGGAGTCCAGCCGCACTGAAAAAACACACAGCTTCTGGATGCTTTTTGGAGCAAAAATTACCAACCTCCAACTTTGTTTGCTCTGCTTCTCCAATGCGCCGCTGTGGCCATCAGCGATTGTTGTGCCGCCCACTTTGAGAACCACTGCTCTATGCTGTTGCTGATTGTTTTGTTTCCATAATAGAACATCAGACTCCATACGTGGTCGCAGTATTGCCAAGATATGTAGAGATTCGTACGTTTGAGCCCCGTCTCCTGGTTCAGAGTATTGAACTACAACGGCCACGCTTCATTACTTCTGGAGGGTAGGAAAGCTTTAATTGCCCACTTTTCTTATATTTTGCATATAAAATACTGTTGAATTATTAAGTTTAAAGAGTTGTTGAGCAAAGGGTAATGAGCCCTTTAATCTTATTAAGGTACATTGATGACTGTATCTTTTTCCTTATTTTAGTCCTAATATTGTATATGTGGCCAGCAATCATTTTGTTTGGCGCCTCATTCCAGTTTCCATTGCAACCCAGATTCAGCAGCTCCTCCAAGATAAACAGTTTGAATTGGCTTTGCAATTGGCGGTAAGTGAAAGTTTCAATATATTTTCAGTCTATAGTTGGGGTCCCGTGTCATACTAAACCATAGTGAGGTATCAGTTGTATCTGGTTTAGTATGATGTGTGAACTTAGTCAATTGTGTTTGAAATGATTAACTGGGACACACAAGCCATAAATCAGTAAATTGACAGAACTTGAGTGAATCTGTGACAAATAATTGTATTTATAAGCTGCTATCTAGTAAAAGGGCTCTTTCAATACTAAATTATTTGTTAATTGGGCATATAATAATGAGTAACTGCAGAATTTAGTGCTTATCCTCTAAATCTATAAACGTTGGTTTATTTCATTAAATAAGAAAGTGGTTACATTTTGGGAACAAAAGTCACATTATAATAAAGCTATCCTGGCTTGCTTTAAAGTCTATAACCATGGTCTTTAAATTTGGAACAAACTTTAAAAAAAACTAATTCTGTGAAAGATTTAATTAGTTTGTCTTCTTTTGCAAAATAAGCAATTTGTGTGGGATAAAAATATTTATTAATCTGATTGTATTTAGTACAATTTTTTTTTGTAAAGTTACAAAAACATTTACTATAAATGATAATATAGTATCTTTTTGCGAGAATCAATCATGTGAGCACTGCCTTATGCCAAAGGTGCCCAACCTTTTTGAAATAACAATATCACTTGTCTTACATTTATTTAAATCATATTGTTGCTGTTGCTTTTCATGCATTTCATATTATTCTCCTGCTGTCAAATTAGTTTACAACTTAGCAGTAATGTTGGGAGAGGTTTGAAAGACTGTGTTCAAGGCTTTGGAGTATAGTTATGTGCATCTCAGGGACTGGAGAACAGTAACTGGAAGTTATGTCACTGTTTGATTCATTCAGTGCAATTATATTTTTGAATGCACTGGATTTTTGTACTTCTTAATTAAGCCTATTATGTATTACTCAAATATTTATTATGGTCTCAATGTTCATGGACTACAAATATGACAATAAAGTTTATTGCACTCAAGAAACTTATTTGTGTTCTTATTCTTGGATAGCATAACTGAGATAGAAATATATCATGGCTTGCATGAACAATTTTTCCCACAAGTATATTCAAATATACTTTTTCATTACCAAGGATCAATTTCCTTAAGAGCCAATGTGCTATTTCCTAAAGGTTTGCATTTTTAATTCTTTATTTCTTATTTAGGATATGAAAGATGATTCTGACAATGAAAAACAACAACAAATCCATCATATTAAGAATCTTTATGCCTTTAACCTTTTCTGCCAAAAGCGCTTTGATGAATCAATGCAAGTCTTTGCTAAACTTGGGACAGGTAGATTTTCATTTCCAGCCTCACTTCAAATTATGCAAGGAGAATTAAATACTACTAAAATGTATCTGTATAAAACTCTAAATAAGTATTAGTGTTTGGATTTTTGTAAGAATATCCTGCGGAATGTTTCTTTTTGTTATTGCAGAGAAGGCAAGAGAGGTAATTTCCTCTTGAAATTTCAGTCCCCTATGAATCCTCCTAGGAAGATTCTTGAGAATGGATGGCTGAATATCAAAATACTCTTCTGCCAATAATCAATAATGTTACATTTATCTTGCAATGTTGTGAGAGTGCCACAAAAACATAGAAGCATTTTTAATATGGAAATAAGTATTTCATGTGAAAACTAGCCTAGGGTAAAGAATAAATTTATCAGCAGCAGTAGCTTGATATCTTTTTTTTTAAAAAAAACTATTTGTTACATTTGCCTATAATTTTGAAATGTATTCTCTCAACAGCCCCCCACTCAAGCTATTAAAATGTTGATGAATAGAAAGCTCATGATTAAAAATAGTGAAATTCATTTGATATTTATTTCCGGTTTAATTGACACTATTTATGATTTTCAAGCCAGCCATGTATCTATTCATGTTGTTGAATCCATAATATTTTACTATTGATATAGATCTTAGTCAAATTAGTTTCTTTGTGATAAAAATAAAAGAGATAAGTACTGTAAATTTAAATTTGTTATCATTTGTATTTTTGTTGAAAATATTTTTACCTATCACACTTGTGTTTATTTTTAGATCCTACACATGTGATAGGTCTTTACCCTGAACTCTTGCCCACTGATTACAAAAAACAGCTCCAATATCCAAATGCAGTGCCAAGTCTTTCTGCAGCAGAGCTAGAAAAAGCACACCTAGCACTTATAGATTACTTAACTCACGTAAGCATTTAACTCTTTATTGTGCTTTTCCAGTGGCTGCTTATGTTAGACACCACCTCTAGATTTGTTTAAAAAGTATAGAATGTCATGTTCTTGTTTTATTTAACATTTAAAATGGATTTGAGGGAGGGCAAGTTATGATCATTTGGTTAGATTAGAGCTTTGATATGAGAAGTCATGCTAAAAAAACAAAATTGCAGTTTCTCCGAATGAGCAATGTTCACTATCTTGCTCTATAGTACAGAAGGTGAGTCCATGTCTTAGAAGCTTGCAGTCAAGATTTTGGCCATGAGTAGAGAGAAGAGATGGAGTGGAGAGTCAAGTGTAACAAAATAGTGGAAAAAGAAGAAGACAGAGAGATCTGAGTAATAAGAATTATAGAGTACAGAAAAACTAAAAGAATCAGGCTTCATTATTTTGAGTAATGTGGGCAGGGTACAACCTTAACTTTATTTTCTCTTTACAGAAACGAAGTCAGTTAGTAAAGAAGCTATATGATTCTGACCATCAGTCTACTACATCTCCCCTCATGGAGGGAACACCTACCATAAAATCCAAGAAGAAATTGATACAGATAATTGATACTACATTGTTGAAATGCTTCCTCCATGTGAGTACTCTTCATCTTTTGAATTGGAAATTCATAGCAGAAGTGAAATGTAAGTTTATAGTGAAATACTTATTGGGTATTAGAAAGATCTAAAGATACATACAGGTAAATATGGAGGAAGGAGGAGGAAGGAGGAGACTGCTTTAGAAATGCCTTTCTTTTTTAGTTAATTCCAAACAAATCCTTTGTTCCAAAATATGGTCAAATATTGTTTGCATTAATGTGACGATGAGGCTCTATGTCTTAATATTGAACTAAAAAAATTCTTGTTCCAGTTCCTGATGGAATTGCAACTAAAAATTATTTTAAGGTATAATCTGGAAGAGAGTAAAGAATCAATGTGAAATCTAATGGACGGTTCTCTTAAAATAATTAAAATAAGAAAATACATTTAATTGTGGCTAAATATTGTTCAGGTCATTCATACATATTAGTTTCATTTTTAAAATAGTAATTTTATTAAAAAATAAAACTACAATGATAAAAATTAATACATACTAAAAACAAAAATAAAAAGATGCAAATAAAAGCTATAGAAAAAATACAAAGGAAAGAAAAAATAAGATACAGTAAAGAAAAAATATATAAAGAAATGACTTCCCCTTCATCACAATTATAAACTATTTTAGTAATTTATCACCTTCTCTTAAAATACAATGAAACTCTTTTCTCATATCCATCTCTTGTTTATAAACAAATTCTTAACAATCTTGTTATTTTACACCTGATCACAAAAGTCCACTGAGGATTTCTTGAGTTAACAACATATTTTAAACTTGATCAAATAAACCAACTTCATATACCTCCCTTGTAGTTTTAACAGTTTCTTTAACCTCTTCAAATTATGTCCGAAAAACTTAATTTCTTTTCATTTTTTTGTCCCTTTTCATAAAACTCTTCAAAGTATTAACAAACCAATTGTAAATCTAACATACAAAGACTATCTAGATTTATTTTTTGGTTTGTTATTTGTATATCATTTTAATTGTTAAGTCAGCTGGGCTCTTTTGTATGTCCAATATAGCATCTTTTTCCATAACAGTTTTATAGCTTGTCATTTTAAAATTCATTTTTAGATCAGTCTTAATCTTGAATGGTAAAACTTGTTCCTCTTCCATAAGGTCTTTTAAACAGTCTATCTTTAGAGGTAGACACTCTTTAAAATTAAATTCTCAGTCTGTTGTTAAATTTCAAATGTATTATTGTGTTGTATTGTGTATGTTAAGTTAAATTTAGGTGTTCTTTAAATATAATCTTAATTTTTCTTTCAGTTTGCTCTAGTTTCTAAACTTTAAAATCCCATCATTTTTTAAAAAATTCAAAACAAAAGTATTTTTCCACAGGAAAGATTCTTACAATTAATTCCAAAATTTTATTTTAAATTCATCTACCTTAAATTAATTTGTAACTCTCCAAAATCAAAGTTGCTGTTTATTCCAAAAATGTTTTTAACTCCTGAAACTCATATTTAAAACTTTTTTTTGCGAAGGATTGAAGGAAACTCTTTCATTGCGTTGAAACCTGTTAATACAAAGGGTCCTTGTAGCCAAAAAACAGCTAAGAAGCAATACCCAAAAGTTATTTAAAAAGAAGTATTCCTGTTCTTAAAGGGGCTGACCATTGGTTGAGCAAGATACCAATTTCCTCATCTCCCAGAGTTCTAATGGTTCTAGAGGCTGTTATCTTGCAGCGTCTTCAGAGGGAACATCTGTACAGAGCACTTGTGGATAATCTCATGTCATCTCTTTGTCTGGAGAGTAATTAGTAAAAGCCAATCTATTACTTTTAGCAGAAGGGTCTTTAGTTTGCCATTTTTCTCCTCGAAGTTGTCATTAGTTTCAGTTGTGAAGTCAAGATGATTTGTTGAAGAGCATGTTATGTCTTTATATTACAACTGTCTTCATTCCTAGTGAAAATAATTATATATGCCTTGAAACTTTTACTGTTCATTAATTAATAGGCAAGAGAATATTGTAGGTTTATGATAGTACCTTAATGTTAGTGAAACTGTGTACAATAGAATGTTTATAAGGGAGAAGGATAGATTGTCTCCAATTTTTATTAATAACATAATCTCATTACTTGCAAAATAGTTTCATTACCTAATTTCTTTGATTCACGTTTCATTTTGCTTATGTGAATTTGTCTCTGATTCCATTAAATTGCTTCTTATTACAGACAAATGTAGCCTTAGTGGCACCATTACTAAGACTGGAGAACAATCATTGCCATATTGAGGAAAGTGAACATGTGCTCAAGAAAGCTCACAAATACAGTGAATTAATCATATTATATGAGAAGAAAGGTCTCCATGAAAAGGGTAAGTTCTGAGAGAGGAAAGAAGGAACCAAAAGGTTCACTTCCATATCACTTCCATATCACTTTAAGATATTCGTTTTTGGTAGTATAATATATCAGCAAATTTTGCATAGAGTGAACTAGAAAGTGAGATCAGTTTTTTTTTAATGGGGAAGGGAATTAGGGATTGCAGGGTGATGTTCAGACTGGGCTACATAGTTTATAATGTTGTCAGATTTGTCACCAGAGTGAAACTGATATCTGGCATGCATATTTATGTTCAGACGTAGATAAAATAGAATAGAATACCTTTATTGTCATTGCATTCTACAAATACAATGAAATTTGAAAGCTACTCCAGCACAGTGTCCCAAACACCACATCACAATCACACTACAGAGTATTTCAAAATTAAAATAATAAAAATAATAATTAAAAACCTAGTCTATAACTTATTTAAAATATATAGTAAGTTCAATAGTTTAAAAATGCCACTATATACATAGGGCTGAATCACATATGCATTGTTTGATTCAAGACAATTATTGCCTTGGAAAAGAAACTGTTTCTCAGTCTACTAGTCCTCAATTTAAGACACCTATAATGCCTCCCTGATGGTAACAGTTCAAAATCTGAATGTCCAGGATGAGAATGGTCTGTGGAGATTTTTAGTGCTCTAGAGAGAAGTCTGGTCTTCGCAATCTCTTCCAAAGAAGAAAGACAGCAACCGATGATTTTTGTGCTATGTTTATAACTCTCTGGAGCATCTTCTTATCAACTACAGAGCATCCAGCATACCACACCGCTACACAGTATGCCAAAATGCTCTTGATGGTAGAACGGTAAAAAGTAACCAGCAACTTTTCACCCAGACCACTCTTTTTCAGCAGCCTCAGAAAGTACAGGTACTGTTGGGCCTTCTCTGCAGTGGCCATAGGGTGGACTGACCAAGTAAGGTTGTCAGAAATATGAGTTCCTAGAAATTTAAAACTATGAACTCTTTCCACAAAGTCTCCATTGATAGATAGTGGGAGAGGCTCTGCTTTGCATCTTCTGAAGATTTTGATGGCCCTCAAAGCAACTATGCTGAACCTTGAAAAAGATTCCACACTATAACTTGCTTTGAACAGCAAATTTGGAAGGATACTTTACAGAATAGTCATCCAAATAGTTTTGCACAATCCTATGGTTTAACTTAAAAGATAATGAAATTGAGTTCGATTTTGCTGAAGCTTTGCAGGTGCTAGTGGATCAGTCCAAGAAAGCTAATTCTCCTTTGAAGGGCCATGAAAGAACTGTACAGTATTTACAACATTTGGGTGAGTTAAGTTGATTTACTTTCTTTGCAGTTGGTGTTGTGGTATATTGTATTATTTCATATATCAAGAAAAATGGTTAATAGTTATCACAAAAGTAAACAAACAAAAATGTAATGATTGGGATTATTCCCATCATAACAATATATAAGTTCACATTATAAAATAAGAAATGAGACTGAGAAGATAATGTTTACATGAAAATCAGTCAATGGCTGTTTTCTCAGTTCAAATGAACATTTTCCTAAAAAGTGTCCACCAAGCACCAAACATTAAGCTCAGAAATACCAAGGACCCCACAAAAGTATGTCTGGCTGGAGTTTTTAATAGGATCTCCAGAAATTGTGGTAATAATCATGGTATGTGTAGCAGTAAGAAAGCTGTGACCCAAAAATCAGGAGTGCGGGGAGGTATTTAGAATTCTCTTGGATCTGGCAGGGTTTGTATGCTCTGGGTTTTTTCAGTTAAGCAATGCCATCTCTCAGGGCCCTAGAAACTCACCTCTATCATGCAAATATATTAGCAAAGAAAGGCTTCAAGTTTCAAAGAGTCTTGATGAACGTGCTAATAGAGGAGGACTGGATAGTTCCTTTCTCAATTTTCAAGATAACAGCTAAATTTTGATATTAAAACTAATGAAAGGAAGTATCTGTAAATCTTGCTTCCTTGATCGTTCTCTGCAGTTAAGAACCTTGATGGTGTCTGTGTATGTTCTTTCCCTCCTTCCCTCTTTAAACAAAGGTGTATTTAAAAAGATGTGTCTAGTCAATTGCACCTTATCCTGTCATTGTGTTACCTTTGTAGTTCTTTAATTTGACGCCTTTGTTTTACATTGTAGGAACAGAGAACTTGAATTTAATATTTTCCTATTCGGCTTGGGTACTTAGGGATTTTCCTGAAGATGGATTAAAAGTAAGTATACTTGGATACATTTAAAAACAGAGAGGAGGAAGGGTTCTCTTCACTGACCTTTGGGATAGCGAAGCAAATAGTCTTAGACCGGTTGCTGCAAGTTTGATTAATATTCCTAAAGCTATTAAATAGGTTAAGAATTACTTTTAATTATTATTACTATATACTCCACATGGGGACTACTTTGAACAACAATAAGATAAATTATAAATTATATTGTAATCCTTCCAAAAAGAATGAAGCATCTGTTTGGTAGGCAGTACAATTTCAACTATGTAGCATCTAATTGTCTGACCTCATTCAGAGCATTTGCAGAATTAAGCTCAGGTTTTAATAGAATATCCTGTTTTTCTATATATGACACTAAGTTTGGATTACAATATTGACAATACAAAGAAACTAAAAACCATATAAAAAGTCTCAAGACTTTTTTAAGTAGAAAGGTTGCTTGGAATTTGGGGACAAGATGGATTTTGCTTGAAATAAATGCTTTGTGTTCCAATATTGCTAATTTCCCAGTCCTTTTTATTAAAATTCTTTATTAAAGCAATTTGGGCAAAGAACTTGACAGAGCTAAAAACGTGATGGTGGGTATACTGTTACCTTCAGACTCTATATTAAGGCCCTAAGATAAATAAGCTTCATCAGCTCCATAATAGCAAATCATACGAAATACAAAGAAAATGATGGAATGATTGGAAATATATTAGTTAGTCTTTGAGAAGGAGAAATAAAGTTAATTGTAGATATTTGATCAGAGAGTATAGTATATTCCTTTTATTTGTTACTACTTCAGCTTCTCGGAGCTCAAGGTGACTTAAATAACATTCCCTCTTTCCTGTTTTTGCCAAACTCAGTAGTCTTGTGGGGCAGGTTGAGTTGAAAGATGGTTACCACCCTAGAGTCACCCAATGAACTTTCAGGGTTAGGGTAAGCTAATGTAGCATCCCATACAGTGGTCTTGTTATTTGAACTTTAATAAAATCAGAGTAAGTAGGCAAATATCAGTTTTGGAAATTCAACCATTCTTTTGGCAGATATTTACAGAAGATCTTCCTGAGATAGAAGCCCTCCCACGAAAAAGAATTTTGAACTTCTTGTTAGAGAATTTTAAAAACCTCGCTATTCCTTACTTGGTAAGAACAAAAATTGTAATAATCTACTTTTTAAAATCTCATACTTTATTTCTCATACTGTCTAAATTATTTACAAAGAAGTAATTTTAACCATCATTTTAAATTTAAAAATTAGTTTATTTTAGAGATATGTAGTATTAACTGTTATATTCTGTATATGTACATATATTTCCAGGAGCATGTAATTGATATCTGGAACGAGTCTGGTTCAGAGTTTCACAATTGTCTGATTCAGCTCTACTGTGAGAAAGTGCAAGGCCTAATGAAGGAATATCTCACTTCTTTCCCTCCAGGTATTTTCATCTGTGATTTATACTATTATGCATAACCAGACGCAAGAGTAGAGTTGGGATTGTTGCAGAGGGGAGCCCCAGTGATTCTGGAGAATATGGGTAGCGCTCTTTGGTTGCTCACTTAAGTAAGAGAACATTTTTAGAAGACTTGAAGAAACATTACCCTTATGTTGATCATTTACAGTCAAGAAAGAAAAAACGCTTATGTGAATTTTTAGAAGAATATTACAGAAAGCCAAACATAAAGAACAGCAGTAAGATATATTTAGTCACATATAAAATTCTTTTCTGACAGATGAAACACCAGTGCCAGCTGGAGAGGAAGAGGGGGAGCTTGGAGAGTACCGAAAAAAACTTCTTTCCTTTCTCGAGAGTTCCAGTTATTACAATGCTGAGCAACTCATCAGTGACTTTCCCTTTGATGGTATGAAGTAGTCAGTCATCCATTCTGTGCAACATTTACAGTATTTCTAAGATTTTTTTTTTAGTATTTAACTAATTTTTTTTTAGTATTTAACACATATGTCTGTATCAGCCTGTTATTTAAGAACTGTTCTATAACAGCTTTTATAGCTCTATAACAATTCTATAACATAGGCTTTTGTCTGCAGATTGACAATAAAAAAACCCTGCAGTCTTTGATTAAGAACCATATATGAAAAACGGCTCTATGGGGAATCACATTGGTGTACAATAGAATTTGTGTGTTGGAATTAACATCTAAAATAGTTAAAGGCATAGAATTGTCTGGCTAGCTAACTAGTTAGCTATCATTTATATTACATTCTTTAATGCTTGTTAGCCACCCAGAATTAGATTTGTGAGATGGGCAGCAATAGAAGTCGATTTAAATAAAAATGGAAAATGCAACTAGACATGTTGGCAAAAATAATCAACAGTTTTCTGATCTGTGATTGGAATTAAAGATTTTGATTTTGTCAAGAGTCATTCCTGAACTTATATAAGCCTAGAAAAAGACAGGGTAGTTTTTAAAGATTTGAAGAGTGGTGCTTTGCAGAGTTTCTCTTTTGAATGATTTGCATAGTCCCATAGTTTAAATAGCAATGCATATTTTATTCCAACCTCCTCCATTGGTTCTTTCCTTCTTCACTACTATACATATTCTTATAGACTGTTTATAAACTTCATTGCCACTGAGTGCTACTTTTCTCCTCCTGCCCTCAGGTCTCCTAGAAGAACGTGCATTGCTCTTGGGACGGATGGGAAATCACGAGCAAGCTCTATTTATATATGTTCACATCCTGAAGGACACCAAAATAGCTGAAAAGTATGAGCATGCTTTGTAATCTTTGAAACTGATAACCATCAACTTATTGGCACCTCTTATTAGACCATTTGGTTTTCAACTACATAGCTTCTCTACTTTGTTGTTTTCTATAATATTTAAGAGATTTTGAACTTGTTTCTTTTAAAATCATGTTGGTACTTATAAGTAAATCTTCAGTAAAATGAACTCAGCAGAATTTATCAAATCGCTACTTTTATAAAATTAAATATTCTCCAGTAACTCTTGTTTTCTCCAGAGTAATTAGACTTGTCCAATGTTTTTGCCAAATGAATATTTGTTTGAATATCTTTATCATTTGCTATCAAGTGATTGATTACAATTCAAAATATGTAGTTTATAATTTGCTAAGTTTCTGTTCTGATTTTTCTCTGAATTTCTTGTTGTTTTCAGTTACTGTCATAAACACTATGACCGAAACAAAGATGGCAGTAAAGATGTGAGTAACTCGTTTTTCAACATCATAAAGTTAATGCTCTGCATCTATTAAACACACTTTGACATTTACTATATAATTACATGCAGATAATAGATAAATGCTATTAAAAATAATAAATAGGTAGCATGGGGATGTGGAAGAAGTAAGATTAAAATGAGAATGAATATTTAAACCATTGTCCTCCCTGCAGTACTAATTATAGTAGATCCAACTACTTTTCCATGATATATTTATCTGTTGACTTGTGTTTTGTCATAAATTTGCAGATTGAGACTGAACTCACATTTGAAAAACCATTATGCAATATTTAGATTAAAATAATGAAATAGAGGAATGCTCAATTTGGCAAATCAAAGAATGTAATTTTGCATTGGATTAAAAAGTTGCTTAACTGCTATAAAGAACATAATAATATATTGTTATTATTTGATTAGCTGTTTTTTATATTGATATTTAAGGTCTAGAAGCCAGTGTAGTTTATAAGATCAACGTTACATATCCCAAACTATCTCTGTAAGTTCCTAGCAACTGTGTTCTGCATTAACATTCTTCATAAGTAGTTCCATGTAGAATATTAAGCCAGAAGTCATTTTCTTCCTCAGTTCTGTTCTGGCAGAACTATCTTAGTCTACTGAATGAAACCATTGGTTTCATACACTTTAAGCTAAGAGTGTTTATAGCTATCTGGAACCAGTTAGGATCCATTTTACAGCCCCCAAAGTGGAGGCTGAAAGTGTCAAACTTTTATTTTTCATCCTGGCAGTTTGGGATAGATATATTTATTTGTTTATTTTTCAGAACTATTATCAGCAGTTCACAAGGATGGGTTACTTGATGTTACCTAAAATCATATTTTCACCCCATTCTCTGTAGCTCCACTTTTTTATACAATTGTATAGAATTATAGCTACTGTATTTCTCACAAAATAAGGCCAGGCCTTTTTTTTTTTTTGGACCCCCGAAAAAACGGCTAGGCCGTCATTTCGGAGACTTAATTTCCCCCCCCCTTGCATCCTCGGGCGGGCAGACAGTGACAGCTTGGAGGTTGACTTTGGCGTTGGTGGGGTACTTTGTATCGGGAGACCTTCTGCCACCATTGCTTTCCCTTCTCACCATGCTGCCGTGATATTTAGAGCAACGTCGCAGCGTTTGCAACTGGAGCCCGGCAGAGACACTTGGCTTAAGGCGCTCCTGTCGCCGCCTTCCCTTCGCCTTTTAAGGCAAAGCCAATTCTTTTAAAAATGATGCCCTACTATCAGTACGACAAATCTTCCCCTGGCCGAGAGGGCAGCCCAATTCCACGTGGGGCCACAGCGCAGGATCGGCCCACTCTGGGAGAAGCGCCCAGCCACCATCCCTGCCTGGTGTCAGGTAGAGCGTGAAGAGCTTCAGTTGGGGTGCCTAGCGTGGCTGATAGGCGGGCCCTCCTGCCCAGGAGCAGAGTTCTCGCCAAGGCAGAGAGCCGTTGCGCCAGAGCCGTGCTCTGGCTGGGAAAAGCGGGAAAGCAAGCCGTGGATGGGTGCCTGCCTGCCAAGCGAAAGAGCCGGGCCGACCGGAGCTTGGTTTCCTTCCCAAGTTCCTCCAACCCAAACCCGAAGGGGCCACCGGGAGAGGCTGCCCGAGGCAGTGATAGCACCCACCCATCCGTGGACAGGGAGGCAAGGCGACGGCCTGCGCCACGTCCTCCTCCGAGCTGAGTCCTGCCGAGTGAGCGCCTCTGCCTGATGCCCGTGCCACTGCAGCATTTGGAGATTGCAGCACATTTGGAGATGTGTGGGGATGGGCTGGGTGTGGGGTGGAAAGGACGGGCAGCTTCGGGCTATTTCCACCAGATCTGCCGGCCAGGGAAGCAGGGCTGCCTTCGCCTCGCCTCCCTGTCTGCGGACAGGTGGGTGCTATCACTGCCTTGGGCAGCCCTCCCTTCAGGTTCGGGCTGGAGAGACTTGGGAAGGAAGCCAAGCTCGGGTTGGCCCGGCTCTTTTGCTTGGCAGGTGGGTGCACACCCACGGCTCGCTTTCCTGGCTCTGCCCATCCCACATGGCTCTGGTGCGGCCCTGGCGGGATGAGCAGAGGGCCCAGTGGGGAGGTGTTCGCTGTCTTGGTGAAAGTTCTGCCACCGGGCAGGAGGGTCCACCTATCAGCTGCGCTGGGTGCCCCAGGTGAAGCTCTTCGTGCTCTGCCCGGCGCCAGGCAGGGATGGCGGCTGGGCGCTTCTCCTGGGGTGGGCTGATTCTGTGCTGTGACCCTGGGAGATTCGCCTCTCTACGTGGGGTTAGGCTGCCCTCTCAGGCAGGGGAGGCTTTGTCGTACTGGTAGTAGGGCGTCGTTTTTAAAAATATTGTCTTTGCCTTCTAAGGCAAAGGGAAGGTGGCGCCAGGAGTACCTGAAGCCGAGTGTCTCCGCCAGGCTCCAGTTGCAGGGAGGAGCCCTGACTGGCCGTGCGTGGCTGTGCCAAACGCCGTGGCATTGTTCTAAATGCCGCGGCAGCACGGGGAGTAGGGAAAGCAATGGTGGCGGAAGGTCTCCCAATACGAAGTGCCTCACCAACGCCGAAGTCAATGCAGGCAGCACTATATCTGGGTATGCAACAAAAGTACTTCCTAACAGAAGTACTTCCATTCCCCCCCTTTCACATGTTTAATATAGGCCTTAATTTGGGGGGAGGGGCTTAATTTGATTTTATGCCTGTAAAACATGCTGGGACTTCCTATTGGGGGAGGCCATATTGTTGGAGAAACACGGTAGAATAAGTTTCCCTCTGTTGGAGAAAGACTTACAGCAAATTATTTTGGAGGGTATTTTTTGAAAAACACAATGGTTTGTTCTGTGTGAAACAGGTATACTTGTCTCTGCTCCGAATGTATCTTTCACCACCTAGTGTTCATTGCTTGGGACCAATCAAGATGGAACTCTTAGAGCCACAAGCCAATCTTCAAGCTGCATTGCAGGTTCTGGAACTTCATCACAGCAAATTAGACACTACTAAAGTAAGGTTTTCTTAATTTTGCTTTTTTAGATGGGTAGCATTTTAGATTGCTGTTCTAGTCAAAATGCTTACTCTCCATCTACTGTACAAGTACTCTCACAAGGAGAGTGAAGGAGTTTATGGAAACATTGTAACATTCATTGTATTATCTCCAATTTCTGGACATATAAATTGTGACTGGAGATTTCTCCTATATTCATGGACATGCTTAGTATTAGTGTAAAATAAAATGCAAGTATATTGTTAGAAAATTGGAACCATATTTTTATTTGTTTGTTTGTTTATTGGCACAGTCTTTAGAGCTCTCTGAGTTTGGTTATTTGCTTGCATATGTTTCATTACTCAACTAAATAACATAATCAATGCATTGGTGTTGTTACCTAGTTGGGTAATTAAGCGTTTGCATGATTTTGGAAGAACTTCAATTGATGTAATTTCTTCTTCCATTGTCTTTTTATTGTATTTCTAGGCAATAAATCTCCTTCCAGCCAATACTCAAATTAGTGAGATCCGAATATTCTTGGAAAAAGTCCTTGAAGAAAATGCCCAAAAGAAGCGATTCAATCAGATACTTAAAAAGCTTCTCCATGCTGAATTCTTACGAGTATGTGTCAGATTTTTTTTCCTTATCAGTGATATCAGAAAGAAAGTTAAAACATGTTACAGGATAACATGAGTGTTATTCCAGAGATCCCATATCCCCACACTAGTGAAAGGATCATAATTGTTTTTTTTTCCTCAAATGATTTTGAAGGAATTCTTTTTTAAAATTATTCTTATTTTGCCAAAGGTGCAGGAAGAACGGATTTTACATCAGCAAGTGAAATGTATAATCACAGAAGAAAAAGTTTGTGGTGTGTGTAAAAAGAAGATTGGAAATAGGTATGTAAAATTACTATTAGGAAACTAGAAGAAATTGCTGCCCAATCTGTTTTTGCAGATTGTCCAGTTCTGACAGCATAGTCTTTCTTTGGTTGCTTTTACGGAAATTTCAGTGAATGCAGTGAGATTGCTTTCCTTATATATACACTGCTCAAAAAAATAAAGGGAACACTTAAACAACACAATGTAACTCCAAGTCAATCACACTTCTGTGAAATCAAACTGTCTACTTAGGTAGCAACACTGATTGATAATCAGTTTCACATGCTGTTGTGCAAATAGAATAGACAAGAGATGGAAAGCATATGCAGTTCGCAAGACATCCTCAATAAAGGAGTGGTTCTGCAGATGGTGACCACAGACCACTTCTCAATTCCTATACTTTCTGGCTGATGGTTTGGCCACTTTTGAATGCTGGTGGTGCTTTCACTCTAATGGTAGCATGAGACGGAGTCTATAACCCACACAAATGGCTCAGGTTGTGCAGCTCATCCAGGATGGCACATCAATGCAAGGTTTGCTATGTCTGTCAACGTAGTGTCCAGAGCATGGAGGTGCTACCAGGAGACAGGCCAGTACATCAAGAGACGTGGAGGAGGCTGTAGGAGGGCAACAATCCAGCATCAGGACTGCTACCTCCGCCTTTGTGCAAGGAGGGACAGGAGGAGCACAGCCAGAGCCCTGCAAAATGACCTCCAGCGAGCCACAAATGTGCATGTGGCTGCTCAAACGGTCAGAAACAGACTCCATGAAGGTGGTATGATGGCCCGACGTCCACAGGTGTGGGTTGTGCTTACAGCCCAACACCGTGCAGGACATTTGGCATTTTCCAGAGAATACCAAGATTGGCAGATTCGCTACTGGCGCCCTGTGCTCTTCATAGATGAAAGCAGGTTCACACTGAGCACATGTGACAGACGTGACAGGGTCTGGAGATGCCGTGGAGAATGTTCTGCTGCCTGCAGCATCCTCCAACATGACTGGTTTGGCAATGGGTCAGTAATGGTGTGGGGTGGCATTTCTTTAGGGGGCCGCACAGCCCTCCATTTGCTCGCCAGAGGTAGCCTGACTGCCATTAGGTACTGAGATGAGATCCTCAGACCCCTTATGAGACCATATCCTGGTGCAGTTGGCCCTGGGTTCCTCCTAATGCAAGACAATGCAAGATCTCATGTGGCTAGAGTGTGTCAGCAGTTCCTGCAAGACGAAGGCATTAATGCTATGGACTGGCCCGCCTGTTCTCCAGACCTGAATCCAATTGAGCACATCTGGGACATCATGTCTCGCTCCATCCACCAACGCCACATTACACCACAGACTGTCCAGGAGTTGGGGGATGCTTTAGTCCAGGTGTGGGAGGAGATCCCTTAGGATCCGCCACCTCATCAGGGGCCTGCCCAGGCGTTGTAGGGAGGTCATACAGGCAAGTGGAGGCCACACACACTACTGATCCTCATTTTGACTTGTTTAAGGACATTACATCAAAGTTGGATCAGCCTGTAGTGTTTTTTTCCACTTTAATTTTGAGTGTAAGTCCAAATCCAGACATCCATGGGTTGCTAAATTTGATTTCCATTGATAATTTTTGTGCGAAGCCTGTAGCACAGGATTCTCTGGTGGTCTTCCATCAAAATATTAACAAATCTTGATTAGCTTTGGAGCCCAGACAGGATCAGCCAGATACTGCAACCTGTTTAGGCCATTATTATATAACATTTTTACTTTCAAAAAGGACTAGTTTCATCACCATATTCTTTATTATTGGGCTGTTTATACATGGTAGGGTTTTGCCTTCCTTCTATGTCTTGAACACAATTTTCATCTTATGCTCAGTTTTGTAATCTGATTGTCCACCCTTAGAAATCACTCTTATGTCCTTCCATATTATCTGATAGAGTCCTGCTTCACAACATTATAGAGTAGTTTCCTACTTCGTGCATAGTTTTATGAAGTTGGCGGTATTTGTATGGAGTCCAATCTTTCTTCCAAATAGCTTTGTAATTAAAAAAGAAAAGCTGTTGTTCTTTGCAACAAGAGAAGGAAAGCACTATTGTACATAAAGGGACAAAGACACTGGAGTTAAATTAACATTTTCAACAAAAAGAGATATTATTGTAGATATACCTTTGGAAAAGAATTGATTTATGTAAGAGGTATCTGTCATGCATATGTAAAATTAGCAAGACAAATTAGTGTGCTTTATAAGGAGCACCAGAAATAATTAATATAAAATACTATATTTAAACTGATACACTGTTTTCTATTCTGCTTATAGTGCCTTTGCCCGGTTTCCTAATGCAGTTGTTGTGCATTATTTCTGCTCCAAAGAAGTTGGTTCAATGGATACCTGAAAGCATTGCCACGCATTACATGAACTAGGTGGCCATGATGTTCATATGGAAAGAGAAAGAACATTTGCTAAGCAGTTTGATTTCTCTAAAGAAACTTCTGGCATGTTGCTTGCAAAAAGCTTGAGCCCTCCATTGCTTCACTGGATGATTTCTAATTTGTCCAGTGTGGACTGAACAACAACAAAAAAACAGGTTTAAACTATTGTTAGATACACTTAGTGGCAGGTTTACCTCATACAACTTCAGTTTGAGGAAGAATGCAAATTAAATATATAATGGGTTGCTGTTACACTCCAGATTTACAGGAATTCCTAATAAAGGAAAACTGATGCTGAATATTAATGACAGGAGCAAATAGTATTTTGGGTACAAGTCATTCAGATCCAAGGTGAGAAAAAAAATCTTTTATTTTATCAGTGTTGTATTAAAATCTACTTTCATCAGCTATTTGGAGGCAGGTACTACCAGAAAGGCTGTACTTAGATTTTCTTTCCTTCTGATATTGGAAATAAGTTGGTACTGATAAGAAAACTTTGTATCTGAAAAGATTATCAGCAGTAATAGTTCCAAAGGAACTAATCTCATACAATATGATCAGAATTTGTATTTTTAGTTTAATTTTTTGAAAATGCAAATGAGCTTACTATTTGCACTGTGTTTTGTCACTAATTATGAGCATAATGAAAATGGCAACAGTTTTTGAAGGAAAACTAGCACTTGCACTTTTACAGAAGAGAGAAAAAAGTGATCTTTTGAGATTTTTAAGAGGGCATGATTTCATATTGCTGGAACATCTGATCTTTGTTTAAAAACAACATTGTAATGAAATATTTAAGCCTTTTGTGCACTTCCCCTTTCTGCTAGAGCAGATGCTTATTTAATGTCAGTATTTTGAGTTTCTTACACCTGTTCAGATTGGTGCTCTTTGGTTGCTTGATGTACCTAAATCACTTTTTTATGTTGAAAGAAACTGCTTACTGTTACAAACTGGAATTTAAATCTTTGTTGTGAAGGGGATAAGGATGTGAGTATTCACATAAAAATAAACCTGGGAGCTAAATGAGGAATTACTTCAACTTAGTTTGGTGGTGTTTTACTTTATTGTATTTTGTAAATTTGATAATGCAATTGAGGCACATGATCCATTTACTGAACTGGCCTAAAATGTAAAGATGGCTCAAGAAAAGTTGGTTAAGGTTTTCTTTTTGTGTTTGAATTTCAGTTATAATATATGCTTGTTATAGTTAGACATGAACAAGGAAAAATTTAAAACATAATACACTGCAAAACAGCTTGGTATTTTGTAATTGTTTTCCTGATAACCTTTATTATATTTCCAATGGAGTCTATTCAGAGAGTATATCTCTTTCTGTAGTTAATTGCATATTGCTGCAGGTTTTATGATTCATTCATTTGTAAAATTAAGTACCATTTCAATGGGTGTATGTGTGGAACAAAGTAATTTCTTCACATGGAAGAAATACAAAGCGATTGGATTTTGCTCATTTATATTCAAAAACCTTTAATAAAGTAGGGCAGATAATTTTCTTCAGAGATTAAATGAAATATGTTACGGACAAAGGACAATTATTGCAAAACCAATTATGAGCTTTGCTGACCATTTTGAAACACTTTAAAATGTGTTTGCTGCCAAGAAAATAGGAAGCCCCTGAAGCTTCTGGTAAGTGTTTAGCTTTTCCTTCACAGCAAAGTTTTTATGTGCCTTGGTTCAGCTTCCTGTATCATTGGAGGAGATGCTGCTTGTGTTTTTATTGCCTGTTGGTAGCCTTGTATAAAAATATGTGACTCACCAATTGTACAGCAGGCTCCTTTAAAGCAATAAAATATAACATTTTGAGAAATTGGCACTGCCATCTGTTTTTCTCTGTATTTCCTCTTTGAAATCAATGGTGGGCATAAGTACTGTCCAAGATTTTAGTGTGAAATAAGTATTGTGCTGATAGTGAAGTTCTAAAAAGATCTGTTCAGGAATCTTTCCCTCCCTCCCTCCCTCTCTCTCTGTCTCTTTTCAAATCTGAAACTGCTGTACAAGTTTGTGAAGTTCAGTTTAACTTTATTTGCTTTCATTTATGAAGTTCAGTTTAACTTGTAAATAAAGTTTTGTTCAATTTGATCTCAACTCCTGATAGCATCATTGAAATGCCTGGTCTTTGTTCTCCAAAGGAATATAGAAGTAGTTTGCAGCTGTTGCCTTTTGGGATATTTTTCACCTGCTCAGTCTAATTTATAGCCCTTTAACCTACAACAAACTGAATATTGTTATCCAGATAGACATACATAAAAGCTCTCCTTTCCAATCATTAACCAGACCTGAACCCAGAAAAGGGTAGCTATTTAGTTTGTATTATCTATATTTTTAAGCATGGTTTTATTATCTTTTTAAAAAGATGCTGTTGATCTTGAAAATAAATCCTTAAAGAAACATTCTCTTTATATTTCTAAACCATTTTATCATAATATAGAAGAGAGGAAGAAAATAGCATTCTTGGCAGCCTATTGATCTAGTGTAGGGTTGTCAAACTCGCGGCCCGTGGGCCAGATGCGTCACATACTGCCCATGCCCCCACCCAGTTTAGCAAAGGGGAGAAAAGTCCGGATATGTCACATAATGCTACCATGACGACATGAGTTTAACATCCCTAATCTAGTGGATTTGATAATTCACGGGGAAATGGGCTGAGTTGTTCAGGAAAAATACTATGATTTCTGTTTTCATGTTCAGAGCATTTAATGTGCATAAATATAGTAAATACATCATTTCTCACTGTACTGATATTGTGTTCTATATATAATATTTAAAAAATGAAAACCAGGCTCTGTTTTTAGGGACTGAACATATGTAGAAAGTAAAATCAGTGAGCCACTGTGAAACTACCAGGATATACATATTGGACCTGGTTTATTCACATCTTGTAACAAAGTGAGCAAGTGGGGGCTTTTCTTCACTTGAAAAATGAGATCTCATTAATCATTTTGCTTTAGGATCACTTTATTTTCTTTCAGGATTCCCCCCCCCCTTTGGAATATGAGAAGCATCTCAGTTTCTATTTATAGTTGTATTAAAAAAACACCAGCTGATTTATGTTTCCCAATCACTTCCCTAAACTGACAAGTCTTCAGATTATGATGATTCATTTAGTAACCATTTGAAGTTATGATTGTATTGAAATAGGTGACTCAAGACTAGTCCTCTTCAATGGGAATGCATGTGGGCAAAGGATTTAAAATTTACATCAAATTGTAATTTAAAAGAATGTTTTTGTAAAATGATTAATCATTGGTATTTAACACCTGATAAATTATCAAAGATTTATGCTAAAAATGTAAAATGAATTTTCTACCATCTTTTGTGAATTTGTGACAAGGCAAAGATAAATGGGAAAGATTCATATTTTAATACAGAAGATTCTTAAAATGAATATACAGATAAAAGCAGAGACTTTTCTTCTAGATTTAATGGACAAAGAACTTGAAAAAAATGGCACTTTGTTGTTACACATGTGGATAACAGTAAGAATGCTTTATATTTAGAAATGGAAAGGTACATTATTTTCCATAGTGGAAAAGTAGTTGGAAAAAACTGCTGAAACTAGTAAAGATGACCAAATTAACATTTTTAATCAAAGAAAAAAATAAATCCAACTTTTGTTTCCATTTGGAAACCGCTTCTGAATTTTGTGCTTGCGATAGAAAAAAATGAATCTGACTTTGGGATTTACTGATTAAACAAGGTTTTCTTGTTATAGCAATGGCTAGTATATACTGAATATGAAAATTAAAAAGTTGAAGCTACGATGTTATGATAACCATTTTACTGTTGTGAAGAGTTGGAAGTTACTGCTTCCTTCCTCCCCGCAGTTTACATTTCTCTTTCCCCGTTTGTCCTTTTCCATTTTCTCACTATTTTCCTTTTCATTTGTATTTTATACTGAGATACATTTAATAAAATATTTTTTAAAAGACCGACTCTTCCCACTTATGACCATTACAGCATCCCCGCAGTCACATGATCAAAATTTAAATCAATTCTTTTTTTTTTTTTTATTAAAGTTTTTATTAATTTTCTACAAACAAACAAACATACAAAACATTAAAAACATCTATTCTCATATATACTTCCGGTGTATCGGTTGGTTCATCAGTTTTGTGCATTCATTTTATAGTGTCAATTACAATTATATTGCATAACCACTCATATTGTCAATCCATATTCTAATATTACTAAAGAAAAAAATAAAAATAAAAAAATCTTTTTTCTGACTATACTTTTAATCATTCATGCTTTGCGAGATAACAATACTTCAAACAAATTATTCTATAATTTGTCGTATAATCATAACAATCAATCCTAAAAAACTCTTCATATATATAGTATTAATGTTCTATTATTGTATTTTATCATCTAACCATTGATAAAAAAAAACCCCAAATTGCATAAAATTGTTTATCTTCTTGTTCTCTAATTTCAAATGTCAATCTACTCATCTCAGCACATTCCAATATTTTCTTAATAATTTCTTCCTGCAATGGTATTTTCTCATTCTTCCAGTTTTTAGCAAATACAATCCTAGCCGCCGTTAATACATTTACAATCAAATATTTCAAGTCTTTATTATATATATCAGGTAAAATTCCCAATAAAAAGATCTCTGGCTTCAAGTCTATGTGTTTCTTTGTCATTTTTTCCAACCACATGTGAATTTTAGTCCAATATTTTCTAGCATTCTCACAAGTCCACCACATATGATAGTATGAGCCAGGTATCTGATGACATTTCCAACATTTTTCAGATTTATTCTTGAACATTCTTGCTATTCTTGTCGGGGGAAGGTGCCACCTGTAAAACATCTTATACAAGTTTTCTTTATATGCTATTGACATTGTCATTTTATAATTTTGAGACCACAATTTTTGCCATTGCTCTAAATCAATTCCATATCCAAAATTCTTCCCCCATGCAATCATAGTTTCTTTAACTTGTTCTTCCTCTAGCTTAATTCCCAATAAATAACCATATAACTTTTTAATCACTTTCTCATCAGTACCCATCAATATCTTATCTAAATCAGTCTGTTTATCATAGAATCCTTCCGTTTTAAAATCTTCAAGATATCTTGAGTGTATTTGCGCATATGAAAACCAATTCATCCTTATACCTTGTTCCTCTAAATTTTGGATCGTTTTAAGTCCACCCTTTTCATCCAACAGTTCCCCATATCTAACTGTTTGTTCCTTTTTATAGATCATAGGATAGGAAAATGCTTCAATAGTCGATAACCAAA
>BLBF01000005.1:47553149-47566313 GCA_015471245.1 Laticauda colubrina | reverse complement strand
TTCCTTCCTTCCTTCCTTCCTTCCTTCCTTCCTTCCTTCCTTCCTTCTTTCTCTTTCTTTCCTTCTTTCTCCTTTCCTTCCTTCCCTCCCTCCTCTCCATCTGTCTCTCCTTCTCTTTCTGTCTCTTGTTTCTCTCTGTGTGTGTCTCTCTCTCTCTGTCTCTCCTTCACTTTTAAAAAAGTTGAATAAAACTGAGTTTTGTTTTTTTTTTTTTTAAGTTGGATAAAACTGAGTTAGTCTGAGGGAAAGGGTGTATAAGCCTTTAGGAGCAGGCAAAGGCTTTTTGTCTTAATCCGGGAGAGTGGATCACACATAACACAGCCGGTCTAGGTTTGGCTTCGCGCTTTGCGTGAACTCACTTTTTATCTTAGCTGAAGGTTGAACCTTGAAGAAATTGACTGATCCCCCCTTCCCCATTTTAGGCGAGCGAGTTACGGGAACGCAGCCATTGACGAGATTCGCTACTTCTTTAGTTGATCAGGTTTTGTTTGCTTCTAAAGAATACATACGCTTCCAAAAGCGTAATCTTTACATCCAAAGATCAGTACATCTTTAGACTTTAGAAATACTTCTGAAGGATTACCTCTGATACAAATTGCGTGATGACTGCTGTTGAAATCAGTGTGTCCAAACCTGACCTTGACTCTTCTACAGCCTCCTTGTTTATAATTGTTTATAATTTACACCCTTGTTCTACACCCTTGTTCATAATTTACATCCTGTGTATTTTGAATGCTTCCTTATGTGTCCAGCACAGTTTTTGTTGGATAAATTGGGCAGCTTCATAATCCTTCATAATCCCTCATAATTCATAATGTTCGATTCAGATTTCCGTCTTTTTTTAATGCTGACTTCAATGAAAGCCACCTGACAATAGTTTTTAAGGCAGATGCCACCCTAAATTGCTGCTGGCCTGTCACTGGCATTCTTCTCAGCGGATGGCCAGGCACCAAAAAGTCGCTCTGCTATTCCCAAATAAAGGGGATGAAATTGAGAATGTGGATAAGGAGGCTTATCTTTTTTTTTTTCAGACCTTTTCCAGGATCATAAATGTTTTACTTTACAAAAATAATACTATGTCTGGTAGTGTTCCATGTTATTTCGGTAAAATGATTGACTAATCATAACTTTTATTATAACTGAACAGTATATAAATGACAAAGTGTCAACCTTAACCTTAGGTTAAGATTGACTTTCAGTGATGGTATGAATGGAAGTATCCTTGAAGTTTTCTTAAAAGCAGCATAGGAGTGGTTTGCCACTGACTTTTTCAATGTTCCTGTCTAGTTTCATAGTTTCCCATCCTGATACCAGCATGGCCCAACTATGCTTCTCTTTACTGGGAGTGGAAAGGATTGCTTAAATCTGACAAGATGTTACTACCTTTTGAGAAAAATAAAATAGGTACAATAAAATATAATTAGAATTACTGACAGGAAAGTAAATGAATAAATCCAAGCAATGTCCATGATTATTGCAATACGACATATAAATGTCCTTGCCTGGGAATTTAAATAAGTGGATTTTAGAAACCTTTGAAGGGTATGTTGATATATTTCTGCTCAGCATGTGCTCAAACTTTGGATGATGTTAGGTAAAAATAGCAGAAGGTTGATATTGCATATATATCCATGTATGTTATTTTCTACTGGGAGGTCAGTAAGATAATTAAGGTCACCAGATATAACAGCCCTTGCATGTTAATATTTGGATGGATTATTTTTGCAGCGTGAAAAGTACCCTTATTACAATCTCACTGTAAAAGTCCTCAGAGCCAGGAACATTAAAGGAACAGATTTGTGTAAGTATCTGGAGTCATTTAGTTTCTTATTTGGATGCACCTTTATAATATATTTAGTAGAAAAAACAACTGTGATCAGGGATGAACAGTTCCTTTAACCAGTAGTCCTAAACATAGCACATAGTAAGAAATGAGTATTTTCCTGGGATTTCACAGCTGTTATGTGACCTCAGAAAAAAGCAAAGCTTTTTAAAGAAAAATTAAGAGGTGTACCATGTTTGCTCTCTCTGTGTGTGTGTGTATGTGTGTGTGTGTTTGAATCTGTTTTTAATTTTCTGGCAATTGCCTGTGCGAGTGTTTTTGTGTTTTTGACAAGGCACTCAAAAGTGGTTTGCCACTGCCTGCTTTCAAAGGCTGAGAGAAAGTGAATGGCTCAAGACCACTTTGCTGGCTTTGTGACTAAGGTAGGATTAGAATTCACATCCTCCCATTTTCTAGCTTGTTGACTTAACCACTACAATCAAACTGACTCTCTGTTTATTTTTTGGATCATCTATACTTGAAAGCTCTCTTTTGGCATAAGATCTGAAGTGTAGTATAGGAATAGGGAAGCATTTGTAGTCTGAAAATTGGTTGAACATGAAGGACGTCAGATACCATGTAATAAGCATGATTATTCTCCTCTAAACTTAGTCGGGAACATGAATATGGTGTAATCACCAAGAGTCAGCCTGGCTCAAAGCTATCTTTATCTTTCAAAAAGAAGTGCAAGGTCCTAACTCTTTCTGGGAGACCTGTCCCTATGCAGAGAATTTTTTTTCCTAATGATGATGAAAGGCTGTTCACACATTGTATACTTTTTAAAAACTTTTTTTTTAAGCTATGCTTTTTCCTGTAAGAATAATCTGACATTTAAATACTGCAAAAATGTACCTAAATACAGAATAAAATTAATAGGTAAAAAGAGAAAAAAAGTAAAGTGCTTTATATAAGTTTGATTACTTAAATATGCCTTTTTTCTAATGCTCAGGATAAGCCATGGTAAATAAATAATAAATAGAAGTATTTTTTTCTCTGTAACAATAGAGTCGCAGTATGAGACCATACTGGTATTTGACTACTAAACATGATAATTTTAAAGAATATATTTTGAATGTTTAAGAAAATACTCCATTTTTCCATTCTTCCTATTAAGAAGTTAGTCATCGTGGCTTAGAATACACAAAAAGCATAAAAAATACTAGTAAAAAGCAGTAGCAAAATCAGGGACCTACAATTGTGAGTGAATAAATAAAATTAATACAATCAATGCTTATTTAAGGATAATTATTTTCAATTGTCAGTAGGATACAGCTGAAGAGGAAAACAAGATACTATAATTGACTGGATTCAAAACTTTTGAAAGGTCCACCAGAAGCAAAAGAGAAGTACAGTTCTCTCCTTTTTAGTTCTCTCCTCTCTAGTTTCAGGAAAATATAATCTTACAGGATTTCAAAACTAAGCTTTAGTTTAAATTGAACAAAATCCAGACAAATGTGATATAGAAATTAATGTGAATTGATCCACCATCTACTTAGGCACCATTTTCAAATAAAATTTGGCTGAAAGTTATTTAAAATGGGATTCGAAGAGTTATCAGTTTTCAACTATCCTTTTAGACTGGTTTGTACAAATTTGGAAGGACCAAATGTAAAAGTGGATAACTTTCCTAATCTAAAAATCCTGCCCATCATCTTTCCTTTTCATTTAGTGTCCAAAGCTGACTGTTATGTGGAATTGCATCTGCCAACTGCATCACCTGTTATTTACCAAACTCGAGTTATTGACAACTCCAGTGATCCAGAATGGAACGAAACTTTTCAGTACAGGATACACGACGCAATCAAAGTAAAGGATTCCACTTTTGAAATGGAACAATAAGTAGAAGGAAAAAAACCTTATATTTTTGAAAAAAAAAATCCTAATAGAAATACAGTATACACATATCAGTAGCTTCCAATACATTCCTCTGACTTTGGTCTCTTGTGACTGTTTCTCACATTTATTTTTCTGCTACAAAGTTACTCTTCTTGCATATCATGAGCCATTACAACTAAGTCAGATAGTCCTAATAGGTCAGGGCTATTCTTAAAAGCAGAAGAAAGAATCAGAATGTGGTCTGTTTATCATAGCAATATTAACGCTGTGTTACACACTGTTTCACCATCTCTTATTAGCCTAATGATTTCAACTTTCATCAAGTGCAAAACCACCTTACATACGTGAAAAACCACCTAAACAAGGGAGAAGAATTTATAACATATTGTGTCTTTTAGGGAAAAAAATAACAGAAAAGTTATTTAACACACATTTAGGTTCACATTCTGATAGTCTCATATACTGTCATGATAGAATCAGTTCACTTAAGACTTTAATTTTTGCTAGAATCCGGAAAAAAGAAAAGAAAATGTTTTCCAAAGGATGATTTGCCTAGTTCCTTTTAAAACATACTGTAAATGTCGGAAAGCTTGCTTACTTCTAAGTATATCCTATAATGCAGAAATGTAATAATTATGATTTAATTATGTTCTTGTTTTTATTCCACTTATCAAATTCTGTACCTGTGGAGTGGGATGGCATTTAAAATTAATTCTATTAAAAAGCCTAAATCTTTAATGGAGTATGTAAACTGGCAATTTTTATATTTTTAAAATTCAAAACATTTTCCTTTCCCCCCGGAGCATTATACTGTACTGTCCTTAATGCACAACATTATTTCTCTACTTGTTATCTTTTGTCTTCTGGGTTTTTTTTAGAACACACTTGAACTGACACTGTTTGATAAAGATGTTCTTGTAAGTGATGAGCTTACTTCCGTCGTGTTTGATGTCACAGGAATTCAGGCCGGCCATTCACTGAAAAACACTTTCAAACTAAAAGAGGTTAGGGTTTTTTTTATGCTTGGAGAACCAAATGGGACCCCTCAATTTAGATGTTTCTTTGCACTATTTGGAAATTATGGAGCCCTATATATTTTTTTTCCTAAGCTCTCTATTGTTGGTAGCTTTTGGGTTGACTTAATTTTCAAGGAATATAAAACTGGAAATAATATCTTCTTCACAATGTGGGGTTTATTTACACTTTTTATTAACTTTGGAATTGATGTTGCACAATATATTTGGTAGACAAATGAAACTTTTGCTGGAATGTTTTTTACTGAAACCTTATTTTATGGAATTTATTTTAACGTTTAAGCAGAGCAGCTTGTGAAAATTATGCAAATATGTTCTGAATAATGTCTAGTCCTTTAGTCATCTTATTATTATCATCATCATCATCATTGTTATTGTTATATAATATAGTAATATAATACCTATTTATCTCCAGGATAAGGAAGAATTGGATGTAGAATTTTTTATGGAGAAAAGGTAAGGACTGTTGTATTTTCCAGTCACGTAGTCTAGAGTTCTAAATTGGGAAGTACTGTAATAAATTCATTTATGCCTTGCATCTAAAAGATTAATAGGACTAATTAATTTTGAGGTTTTTCAAATTTCCTTTGGTTCTCCTCCGCTACAAAAGGTGTTTAAGCACACAACCTGAATAAAATAGAATTGTGAAGTGATGTCACACTTGTAAACAGAAAGATAGATGTGTTACTTGATTGGATAGGAATGGTTTCTGTGCAAAATCAGCTCCTGATATCAAACCAAAGTACCTTGTTGAAATAAATTGGCTTTATTTTGATTTTTGCCAAAATGGATTGGAGAAGCAAATCCTGACTGATCTGTACAGGCTTAGTTAAAAAAAAATCAGTATTTGCCAAAGTAAAATAACACACAAATGCTTATTAACAATACCTTGATATTACCCTTGCAGATAAAACTTTGTGAGCAGAACAAAAAAAAATATATGGTTCTTTCCTCTTTAGAGGCAAAAATAAGAGGTATCTTAATTGCTTGCAAAATGGCATAGAGTTGGTATTGAGACCTGTAAGTCTCCCTCCACCCCATGTTATTTTCTCTGGAGGAAAATAAATAGATGATTGGTCAATTTATAGAAAACAACCTTAAGGTTTCATTTCTGCTCATCCTCAGTATGCAGTATTTGCAGTTTTAAAACAATTGTTAATGGCAAAATATCTGTAGGAAATTAAAGACTATAATTTTAGATGACAGGGTCATCTGGCTGGGACTTAATGGAGTCATCATTCACAGGAAACAACTATCATAATCTTGAGATATAAATGAAAGAGCTCAAAAAGTAACAGAATAATTCATGTAAAATATTTTCTTGCTGTTCATAGTAATACTTTTATATTCATAGTTCCGATCCTCCTGGTGAAATTCTCACAAATGGGGTACTGGTGGTAAGTATCTAATAAATTGGAGTAGTGCCTACTTTATCATTATTGAGGTATTGTAAAGTTGGGGCTTATAGTCTTGACAGTAAAATATTACTCAAATTCAAAGCATTTTTCATCTGCTGCAGCTATTAAAATCTTTTGTCAAGCACTTTGAAATGTACAACATTCACAGTAAGAGTATTTTTTGTCATCAACAAAGGAAAACTTGCAATTTTAATAAAGCATATCAGAATAGTAAATTGATTACAAAAACCCTCCAGTTCTTTTATAACTTCAAACTTATTTTAGATTTGTCTGTTCTGGAAAACCTCTGTGCTAATAAAAAAAACTTTGGGACATGATTTATTTGAATAGTCAGTTCATTTAGAATGGCATTCTCATTAAGCTTCTCAACAAACTCAGTTGCTAAAAAGACATAAGATAAAAACCATTGCTTTATAAATGAATTTTCCAAGAAGCTGAATTATATTACATACAGACACAGAAGTAAATATCATTTTCTCTGAAGTGAATATTATTTTATTAGGCTTTTTCCAAATGCAAAACATGGCATTGTGTTACCTGTGCCTGATAGCTATATTTTTTTGAAATGCAAAAAACATGAGAGCAGTGAATATTATTTTCAGTGATCTTTAAATACCATTAATTAGTTGGTGAGTGGAAAAACACACTCACTTTACGTTCCCAAGCATGACAATTCAAACTATTTTTTTCTGCATTAATTGTTCTGGGACTTAATTGAATGGAGATCCAGTTTCCCAAACCAATATTATTATTTCTTTCCACATAGGCTTATCCTTGCCTTTACTTGCAAGGGAGAATTAACAATGATAAGAATACAAAGATGAGAGAACAAGGTAGGTCAATTTTGATATGTTTTCTCTTTCCTCATAATTTTCTGATAAATAATTCATTACTCTGCTTGTATCTAGGAACAGTGAATTAATAGAGGTGCAGCACTTTAAATGAAGGGAAAATCAACTGTGGTGATTCTAAAAAAGAATCAGATCAAATTTTATTGGTTAATAAAATTATTAAAGAATGCAGGGGTGTGAATGAATAAAAATCAGAAGTATGTATAAGAAAGAGAAAACAAAAAAACTTGTGCTCAGTTACTTTTGTGGATATGTGAAATTTTCTCTTGAATCAAAGTCATGTTTGTTTCAATGGGCTACTTCTGTTTATACGTATGATGTAACGGTGAATCTGGATGAATTTCTTCCCTAAAATTTCCATTGCATTGTTCCTTCTCCAATCTGTAAGATAGAGATAATCTTATTTTTCTATTTTATTTTGCATGAATGTGTGGTCTTCTTCAAGAATTTCCTTTCCTTTCCAGTTGATGTATTCTCTCGGGTCCACCATTTAGGAATAAATGAAATGCTATATAAACATGGAAGAGATATGATAATCCATTTATTTGAGAGAAAACTTCAAAATGTATCAATGTGATTCTATTTTTTCTTGATTATAATACCTTTAGAAAGAAAAGTTAATTAACAGAATTAGCTTCCAGCTTTAATTAAATTGAAATGTTGTTTCTTTATTTCAAACACAATGAACATTTTAATTCATAAGTTGTTAGTTATGTATTTTATGAATTAAGGTTCTGTATAATGTAACAGAATGCCTCAGGAAGCTTTTCTCAATCTTTTTTACCCTGAAGTAATATTATTTGAAATAATATTCAGGTTGTAGGGAACCCTGCATAAAAATTGCAAAAAAATATGAATACACAATACAATTCACCTTTAACCTACTGTAAGAATGTAAAAAATATTTTACAACGACAAGAACAACAAAGTGGCAGGCCAGCAGCTGAGTTGTGTCATGTAAAAATTCCCAATGCTGTGAGTGCTAACATTGGACAGTCTGAAGTTCAAAAAATGTTTCCCCACCCCGCAATTACAATCTCTCATAAAACCCCTACCCACCTCTTTTTGACTCCCAGTTGAAATCCCAGCTGCCTCAGGTAATATCACACCTATTTCACCTTTAGTGGAAACATTTAAACTGTGGCTGAATGATGTGTCAGGAATGTATATTAATTAATATAGGCATAGGGCAGAATGTTGTACAAGTGATCTCCCTTTCCACTCATACATCTATGATTCAATGATCAACTAAGCAGAGATTAAGGTCAGCTATACAATATGCAGTAAGAGTGTGCCATTTTTCTCTTCCTTCTTTGGATTCCCTCCTCTTTATAGTCTTATCCTTGTGGTGGAATGTAGTCTGGATTCCCAGGAAAAAGGGGACTGCATCCCAGAGGACCAATAGACAGCAAAGTTTAGATAGTTTGGTTGAGAGAAATATGGTCAAGATAGCTCCTCCCTAGAAGTTCTTAGAGAATATGTTTAATGATGCAAGCAGTTGCTTTAGTTTGGCAAGATTTCTGTCTAGAGGTGAGGGAGAATAAAGCAAACTACTCAGAAGAAACTTTGCATGTCTTTTTTGTTTTTGGAGACTGACAATCCTGTTTTTTCCCTTAATCATATATATTCTAAATTCTTACTGTCATTTTAGAAAGCAGTCAATTCAGGTTATCCCTTCCTGGATCTTATGAGAAACAGTTAAGTGAGCCATGCAAGCCAAACTCTGATCAGGCCTGCGGGATCCCATTTGTCTTTCACATAGGCAAACAGATGTACTCAGAATTGAACGTGGAGCTGGAAAGAACTATTACAGTCCTTCAGGTGAGGAACGGATTGCACATTCAGTTTTTAGGATGCTTACAAATCAGTGGTGGGATTATAAATGTTTTACTACTGGTTCTGTGGGCATGGCTTGGTGGGTGTGGCATGGCATGGCTTGGTGGGCATGGCTTAGTGGCAGGGGAAGATTACTGCAAAATCTCCATTCCCACCCCATTCCAGGGAAAGGATACTATAAAATCCCACTATCTCCCCACGCCACTAACCTGCTTTTCATCTCCGTTCTCCTGTGCAGGGCAGCAACAAAGACCCAGCTGATCAGCTAGGACTCAGGAGGCAGAGAATAGATGGGGCCAGGGCCAGTCAGAGATGGTATTTGCTGGTTCTCCGAACCACTTAAAATTTCCACTACTGGTTCTCTGAACTCGAAATTTCCAATACCAGTTCTCTGGAACTGGTCTGAACCTGCTGAATACCATCTCTATTACAAATATACCTTCCATATGAAATATGCTGTGTCTGTTTTCAGGATGGAGTGAGTCCTGATTTGGAAGAACACAGTACTGTTCTTGGATCAGGGATGATTCCATTGAATTTACTACCTGTGGGAAAGGAAGTTGATATCACCTTACCACTTGGAAAGGTAACATTTTTTCTATTATAATTTATTTCATAGATTGCACCATCTAGTCAACAATTCATTTATTTATTCATTTATCAGATTTATGTGACTTCCCCCCTTAGCCAATATATTCTGGATGATGAACAGGAAAGTCCCAGTGAACAGATAAAAACCAATAAAAAGCTTATTTAAAAAAAAATAAAAAACTAACTGCATAGAGCACACAGTGTATTGTCATTCTGGCCCAGCCCTTGGGGAAAAGCCAGGTTAACAAGACCTTTTGTCAAATTAATTACTGAATCAGTGGGTTTTTTTTTCTTGTAACCTTTTTCTGAATCTTTTGTCCTTCCTTTTAGGGACTAAGTGTGGATCTAAAAGTGAAAGCTGAAGAAATGTGAGTGAATCCTTCTTTGCAGATGGGAGCTGGCTAGTACTTACAAACTGTCCTTGGACATTGCTCTAAGTCTAGGACTTCATTTTCATTTTTTTAAATTCATCCAAAAAAATCAAAGAAAAGTCACTAGGAGCCAAGCAACATTTACATTTAAATTATTATTATTATTATCAAAATATATATGCATTTATATTTAACTGAACACTAAAGATTTTGCAAAATTTCTCAATGTCACTTCTGTCAGGTTCCCAAGGGATGAAACACATTTAAAAAAGAAAAATGTGAAGTCCATCTTCTAAAGCAAATTTCTTTTATTTAGGTAATCACCAACTTGACAAAGTCTGTTGTAATTCCAGATCTGACACAAACCGGAATTACACCACGTAATATTATAAATTAGAAACAACCCACAAAAGTTTCCCAATAATAAGAAATCAAAGTTGTCTGGTATCTTCAAACTCCACTTCCAGTCTCAGCAGGGGACAGCTTCGTTCCCCCCACCTTAAGAATGTGGCAATCCCGAACCCCCTCCCCCTTACACCAGCAAAGAGAAAGAAAGAAAAAGGAATATATGATTACAATATAGAGCTAAATAAAATGGCTACATATATGTCAATTTTGGGCTCGACAACTACTTTGCTTGTCAGATAGATTTTCTGTTAAATCGAGAGATAGATCAATAGACAGATAGATATCCTCTCTCTCTTCCCCATTTTCTCTCTCTCTCTCATTCTAATGCCCCATCCAATGTATGTGCTTTTCACATTGTTTTTTCCTACCTTTTGAACATGGCCATGATTTAGTTTTAGGATTTTTAAACAAGACCTTTGGGCTTTTGTCTTCTGATAAACTCCAGAAAGTCTTATTTCCCATTTTTTTTTACTTATACCTATTTTTGCTGCTTAAGAATCTTATCCAAAATGAAATCTTATTTCTAATAGTCCCAAATATTTAAAGTTAGAATGATATACAGTAGCACTTTATATATGCGTGTTGCTGTCAACTTGGAATATTTGTTACTGATGTTCTTTTATTAATAAACTAAAATGTTTATATGATTTCATTTAATCTGAGACAATAGTCGAGTGGAGTGTATGAAATCAGACTATTGCTTGATTCAGTTCACTATTGTCTATCAGCGGATTTAGGAACAGGGATCTTTATAACTTTCCCATTTTCTGAATTGAGAAAATTAAGAGATCTTTCACCTGTAGTACTGTATAGAGTATAAAACTTTTAAAATAGATATCCTCATTTCCTTACCTCTTTTTAATACTGTTCTCTAAACTAGCACAAAAGATCTTGATGTACGTCTTGGTTTTGATCTTTGTAAAGAAGAGCGAGAATTTTTGGAAAAAAGAAAGAAAATCATATCTAAGGCACTAAACAGCATACTCAAATTGAGAGAGGATCTCAGTACCAATGAGGTATGCCATTAATCAGAATTAGTGAAATATGTATACTCAGGGGTGGGATCCTACTGGCATAACAGCCAGTTCGGTGAGCACATGTGTGCGCAGTACTTGTAAATCAACTTGTGCTGCAAGCAATAACCTCTCCTGTTGACACGCAGCACTCAGTTGTGCTGCACAAAGCAACTAAGGCTGCTTTAGCAGGGAATAAAGGACAGCCTGGAGCCTGAGAGGGCAGGTGGACCCAACCAAAGCAAAGAAGATCTTCAGAGCGAACTGGTTCAGTGTCAGCTGCTCTTTGGAGCTATCGGTTTTATAAAACCGGGCCAAACTCCTGTGTATATTCATTTATAATTAGATACAGTTTAAGTAAGACATGGCTCTCAAAAATACTACATTTGTAAAAGTTCTTCAAATATCTGTTATAGTATATTAAAAAGAGGTGTTTTCATTGACTTTTACATAATAATTTGAGTTTTCTCCCCTTTCCTTTTTTGGTTAAGGTACCTGTTGTAGCAGTTCTGGGATCTGGGGGAGGGATAAGAGCACTGTCATCATTTTATGGAAGTTTGCTTGGTCTTCAGCAGCTAAATCTTCTGGATTCTGTTACATATCTTGCTGGAATTTCTGGTTCTACATGGTATGTATCTATGTAGGTATTTCTTTTATTGAAATTATAATAACGATATATTCTTTTGATCTTTGGAGCATTTGCCAGAATCATGTGTCAGGTTTCTAAGTGATGAAATCAATTTAAAAAGAAAAGAGCAAAGTCCATCTTCCAAAACAATTTCTTTTATTTAGGAAAGCATCAAATTGGCAAAGTCCATGGTAATTCCAGATCTGACACAACCTGGAATTACCCCACATTATCAGAAGTTAGAAACAACCCCCAAAAGTCACATTCTCCAGTAGGAGTAATTCAATGTTGCTTCATGTCATAAATCTCCACTTAAAGGGGCCTGAACACGATCAGCTTATTTTCCCACAGGAAGAAGAATCACCTGGCCTAAACAACTCTCCCTATCTCTACTCCTCCCCCCTTAGGAATGTCGCAAGCCTGAAACCCTTCCCCCATGACCGCCAAAGAGAAAGTAAGAAAAAGAATATATACTAAGCCTAACTAAAATGGCTACACATATGTCAATTTCGGGCTTGACATCATGTTTCATTCTACTGCTTAAATAAGTACATAATCTAAGTATATTATAAGTACATAATCTAAGATTATTGTAAGATTCTAACCATAATAATATTCCTTTTCTTATCTGACTATTCTGTGCCTTTATATGCACTATCTGCCTCTCCTTGGGTGTGAAAAACTTATTAATTTTCTTTGTTCTTAATGCATTATCTATTAATAACCCTATGAGATCTTTTGAAAAAGCAGATTTTTCAAAGTTTGGTTATCTTCCAAAGATTCCCCTATGTTTATTTTCTCATCTTGGAGGCTAATGGTATGACAGATTGTGCCAATATATATCATGTCAGATTGCATGATTAGGACAGTCCATAAATGGTATAAATTAGGAATGGGCAATTAATTTCCCCAAAAGGCAACATGAGAATCTGCGACTAATTTGGAGGGCTGCTGCTGCTCTGCCCCTCACCCATCCCGCTGCTCTGCTGCTGCTGCCAACTCTTACATATTTTGTATGTTATGAATATATCACAAACATAATATAAGTTATGAATATAGAGGGCTGGTAATACAACCATAATTAGCCTTTTCATGAACTCATTGGGAAACTCACGTTGCTGGAATTTGTGTACTACTAATAAGGAAAGATACTGAGTGCGTGTATGAATGATATATTGATATGATATATATAAATTATATATATATATGTGCTGTTTAGCTTCCTTCGGGTATTATCCCACGTCATTGTAGTTCTGTTAAAGTTGTAGCAACGTTTCAGCAGAATCTCATCTGCCATCATCAGGCTTCTGTATGGATATGGGTCTTACAGCTCCTGGTTTTAAATTTGAGGCTGGT
>BLBF01000005.1:47472335-47548149 GCA_015471245.1 Laticauda colubrina | reverse complement strand
AGTTCCAAGAAGGCTCCACACCCATTTACACTACTCTGGTAACCCCAATTACACAGATAAGCCTCCATGTGGCCTCAACGGCACTCTAAAAGGATGCAAATGATCAGCTGTCTGCAAGTATAAATCCTTCCATTCCCCACCATCTTGTCAGAGCTGAAGAAGTTTCTTGAATGGGAAGCAAAGCATCTTCAAAGAAAAACCAGAAAATCCAGTTGTTTCTTGAAAAAGCAACTTTGGGATAATAAGACGTGGGGATTCCGCCCCCCCCCCATGAGACGTTTTGGACATGGGAAACAGGTTTTCAATTACACTTAAATCATTTTCCTGTACTGTTTCAGAGTGTATCATCTAATTCTAAAGACCTGAATTAAAAAAAAAAAAACCTTAACATCAATCATACATCAGACCTGGCAAGGACATTGTTTTAATGTATTGTAAAAAATGAATCACAGATGTTTCTCAGAAACTCAGTTGTAAACAAAGCAAATATAGGTATATCAACAAAAAATTAAAATAGTTGTCTGGATTAATTTCATTTCTTCTTAAGAATCTTAGGGGTAGTCTTCCAGCTTGAACATTATTCTTCAGGAGATTTTTTTTTTTTAAAGAAGGCATTTATATCTCTCCAGGATTTATATTTTTATCTATTAAATATCTAAGGTCAACCTGTTGTAATGAATTTGTCATCAATTTTTATGTAGGTGTTTATCAGTATTGTATCAAGACCATGAATGGTCACAGAAGGATCTCAAGCATCCAATCAGCAATGCCCAGGATAAAATATCCAGCAGCAAAGTAGCAGTTTTTTCCTCAGAGCATATGAAGTACTATTTCCAGGAACTGAATGCTATGGAAAATGCTGGGAGGAAAGTATCTTTCACCGATCTGTGGGGCCTTATTGTTGAGTACTTCCTGCAACAGAAGGTGAGACTTATAAATTTGGAATCTTTATTATTTACCTTCTTAGAAGACTTAGTGTTTTAAATTCCTTCAAATTTGTTCCTGCTTTATCCATACTCATACTCTTTTTTCCTTGAAATCCTAAAACAAACAGATTCTAGTAGTTGTTTATTTTAAAAACACTAATCTCAAGTATCACTTCAATTCTGAATTGAATATTTAACTGATTGAAGGCAGGATATAGAACATGAATATGGGGTGAGGGAACAGCTTTTGCCTTGGAGTATGTTTCTTCTTTTGAGGCAAGGTTTTGTCTCTATATGCCCAAAGAGGATAGAACAAGACAGATGGAACAAGGCTTTCTCATTGGGCACTATCTGTGGAAAAGGTGCAGATTTCCATTAGATACATTATGCTGCTTTACTTAAAAATGCTGACAATATTGCAAAGCCACTTCTAAATCTCCAGACACCTTTTCCATTTAAAAAAGAATATTCATAGAGAACTGTGGCTTTCTATCTAAATCAGAACAAGTGCTGATCATTAGTTGAGAAGAATCCTGTGCATAGGCATGATTATGAGCAATAAATCACTTTAATTGGACCTTCATGGGTGGACCTGACCTTTTATGCCTGACAAAAGCCATCTCATCAGTAGGAACATATTGGGTGTATCTTGTTCTCTTATTGAGAATGTAGGTGTCTAATATGTATGCATAAGGTATGAGCTCTAACTTCATTGCAAAAATGATATATCCTGTGATTTATTTTTTTTGTTTAGGAAGACCAGTCAAAATTGTCTGACCAGCAAGAAGCTGTGAAATATGGACAGAATCCCTTCCCAATCTATGCAGCTATAAATGTGAGGCCCAATGTTCGTGGTGAGGACTTTGCAGGTATAATAAGGCAGGTGTATTGCTTTTTTATAAAATCTGTGGCAGATTTTATCTTCTAGGACAGGGCTGTCAAACTTGTGGCCCGCGGGCCAGATGCATCACGCACTGGCCACGCCCAGGCCTCGTTTAGCGAAGGGGAAAAAAGTTGTGATATGTCATGTGACGCTGCCGTGATGACATGAGTTTGACACCCATGTTCTAGGATGTCTTTAGAATTAGCAGTTTTGTAGCAGTTGCACAATATTGCATAATGGTCTTACTGTATAATTTTTATTCTTATGATCATGTGAATGTAAAGACTGGACTTTTGGCTTGAATGGGAACACGATGATTTTGCTTAATGTTTTCAGTATGCTGGTGTTTTTCTTTGTAGAATGGTGTGAGTTCACACCATATGAAGTTGGATTCCGCAAATATGGTGCTTTTATTCGAACAGAAGATTTTGATAGTGAGTTTTTCATGGGACGGCTGATTAAGAAGCATCCTGAGCCCAGGATCTGCTATTTGCAGGGTATGTATTTCAGAGCTTACTGTACTTAATCCAAAGGCAAATATATTCATAAAGCCTACTTACAAAGTTTTACTTCTGGTTCAGAGGAGTTTTATTGAATGACTTTTTCCAGGAGATAGTCTGAATTGAGAAAAACATATATTTGCAGATCATATTGGCAATGATACAGATTTGTTTGCTATTAAACTTATTTTATTATGGGCATTCTAACAGAGAATCTTCTGACAACATACTCTTATCTGCATACCTGATAATATGTATATTGTATGTTGATCTTTTATGGGTGGGTGAATTCATAATTCTTTTTGAGAATTGGCAAGAAATGTCTCTTTTAGCTCTATAATTGTAAGATTAGCTTTCTCTGAGGCTTAGCCTTAGAAATACTTGTAAATATATCTAGTATATCCTTAGCCAGTTGACATTCTATATCCCTTCTTCATTTATCCCTAAATGATATTTTTTATCATTTGATCATAGTTCTGAGGTAGGTTCATACACAGCATTAAGCCATGAAGTGGTTTATTTTATTTCATCTTATTAATAAGCCATAGTTAAAATAAACTATGGGTTAGTATAGTGTGTGGAAATTAGCATGATATTAAAATCTGAAGTCTGAAGTCATTCCAACTATAGCCTCTGAAAACTTTTAGCAATTCACCAGCTATTATAAATGATTCTTCACCACCCTGCTAAATTTAAACAAACCGGAAATTATTTTTCATATTTCCACATTATTTTATAACGGCACAACAATAACCACATGTTTCTAATGGCCACAATAGTAAATAGATGCTGTGTTTGAGAATAAAAACAATTTGTTTGAAGTAGAAGTTTCATTTCAAGCACTAGTGAAACTTGCACGAGTATTTATTTGATTTTGAAACTGTCCTTTATTAAACAAAATAAAATTCAATATGAGATGATGATGAGAGTTGTAATTCCAACAATTGGAGAATGAAATTGAGTAAGAGGTATTAAAATTATACAGCTATGAGGGATAGATCTCAGATTAAACTTAATTCTTTATATCACTTTTTAAAAACTTGAATGTTTCACTTTTATTAATAATAGTTACCAGCAGACTTTTTGCTGTCTTCTAACCAATAAATACAGCATATTTTAGGAAGAAAGTATCATCTGCATTTATTTTTTTAAGTGTTAACATGGTACACTAGGATACATAGTCTTTTAAAATAACCAAGCAGTTGGTTATATCCAGTGTCTTTAACAGTATCTTTAAAAGTCAGTTACTGAAAACAATGTATTATAACCTTGCATGCTAACTGTTGAGGTTACAGAAGGACATGCATAAATTAAATTAAGATATAGTTCACAGCAGCATTTACAACATGCCTAGGCTCAAACCCTGTTTTGTGTACTATGCAGGAATGTGGGGAAGTGCCTTTGCTGCTAGTTTGGATGATGTCTGTCTGAAGGTAGTTGGCTCAGGATTCAGCTTTCTGGAAACATTGGGAGATGTAGTCAAAGTAATTGGTAAGTAAGGTCAATTTGAGTACCAATTAATACTGTAATGCTAGATTTTATTTTTAGGTGTATGAACTTTTTCATAACTATGACTTTGCCATGGAGATGGAATGATGTGAATGATCCAATCATAGTGGAGGCATATACCTATGAAATAGCTAGTCCTTTTTTTCTATCAAGTAATCCAAACGGAGCTGGCTCCCCCTTAAAGCAATTCTGGCCTTATGATTTTGAGAAGAACAGAACTACTACTCTAAATAATTGTTCCCATGTTTGTTTTCTAATAATTGTTTCTTTATTTTTTCATTCCACCTTTATTATTTTTATAAATAATTAAACATAATAATAACTCATGAACATACCTAATTCTCCTTCCACCTCCTATTTACCTCACAACAACAGTCCTATGAGGTGAGTTGGGCTGAGCGAGAGTGACTGGCCCAAAGTTACCCAGCCAGCTTTCATGCCTCAGGCAGGACTATTGAGGAACTCAATATTTGGTTTCTAGCCTGGTGCCTTAACCATTAGATGAAACTGTTAATTTTGTTTCTCTTTATTTAATATCATTCTTGAAAAATTGCTCCCCACTTCCATCCTTTTACCTCTGATTCCCTCCCACCCCTATGCTGCTCAACACACAGCTGAAACTTGACATATTCATTGTTTATTTTTCACTATTTTTGAGGAGAACTTTTTCTTGAATTTGGGGGTTATAATTTTGGGTCATGTTTTTACGCCCATTTTATTTCCCAGAAGATTTTTGCTTCTATTTCTTTTACAGTTGACCAAAGTGTGTGTGTATGTGTGTGTGCGTGTGTTGGGGAGAAAGTTTGAAAATTTAGTTCCAATTCTTAAGCTGGTTGGGGAAAGATGTTGCCTTCCTAAACCCAGAAATTGCCGATCCCTGCTTATGTGGATAGCAATAGCAATAACAATAGCACTTAGACTTATATACCACTTCACAGTGCTTTACAGGCCTCCCTAAGCAGTTTACAGAGTCAGCCTATTGCCCCCAACAATCTGGGTTCCTCATTTTACAAATCTTGGAAGGATGGAAGGCTGAGTCAACCTTGAGCCGGTCAGGATCAAATCCAGAAATTGCCAATCCCTACTTATGTGGATGATACAGCTAAAATCCAGTTGTTGCAGTCCCTCATAAAAATCTTCATATTAGTTCAGTATATAAGTTGCTTTTCTATCAGCTTTCTCAGTACAATGAGGAATGTATTTTATTCAATAATAAGAATATACTGTTTTTAGTAATAATAAATACACGTATTAAAAATAAATAAATATGTTTTAGTAAGATATTCAAGAATATGAATTTTATATCCCAGAGTAACCTTTAGCTTTGATTCTGTCTTAGAATCAGATCCAAGCTCAGTGGATCTGTTAAACTTCCAAGACCAGTTGAATCATTTGCTCACCAAAACCATTATAAAGGACAAAAAAAATGTAATTCAACAATGTAATGTAATTAGTGCTCATAATAGTTGAAATACCTGATTAATTCTTAATCTCTCACAGGGTAGGTGCAATGTAGATTTGAACTGTTTAACCATATTTCATATTTTCCGTGATTACAGATGATAGTCGACGATTCCATTTCCGGGATCCTATGAGATTGAAGACACGTCTGGTTATACCAGGTGGTCCCTTACTGCAGATTTTCCAGGACTTCTTCAAGTCTCGTATAACTGCTGGTGAAACATTTAATTTCATGCAAGGTTTATACCTCCACAGAGATTATATCAATCTCAAAAAGTTTGTCATCTCAAAAGGTAATTTTGGATTAGTAAACCTCCATAGGTTTGTGGTGTAAAAATTATGTTTTGGGATATGTGTGAATGAATAGGAGGAAGAGAGCAATTTGAATAACCAAGGTTTTCAAATTAAATATGAAATACATGCACATTAGGCAAATAATCTTATTAATGAGATAATTAGATCTAAAATTTAGCCAGTCACTCCATCCCAATATACATAACTTTCACTCAGTTCTAAAATATTTTAGATTACATAAAAGTTGTAGGTTTTGTGCTATTTCATTGGTCAGACTAAAGTATATTGCTTTTTCCACCCAGAAACACATTTAGATGCTTTTCCTAACATGTTGACTCCGATGGAAGAAAATCTTTATTTAGTAGATGGTGGTTTTTCTATCAATTCTCCCTTTCCATTGCTAATTCAGCCTGAAAGAGATGTTGATGTGATTTTATCATTTAATTATTCTTGGGAAGCACCATTTGAGGTAAGATACATAAGCACAAAGGGAATTTTTCTTTGCTCTGGCCTCTGTGTGAAAATTCCATCCATACCAAGGTACTTCATCTCAAGATCTATCTTCCTTCAAGATGCTAATTTTATTTTATACATATATTAAGTTGGATTAAAGTTGGTAATGTAGTCCTTGACTTACACAATCATTTAATGATCATTCAAAGTTATAACAGCACAGAAAAAAGTGACTCATGACCGTTTTTCAGTTATGATCTCTTCAGCATCCTCATGATCATGTGATAAAAATCCAAATGCTTGGCAACTGGTTCATATTTATGACTGTTGCAGTGCCCCAAGGACATGTGATCACTTTTTGCAACCTTCTGACAAGCAAAGTCAATGGGAAAGGCAGATTCACTTAACAACTGGGTTACTAACTTATCAACTGCAGTGATTCACTTAACAACTGAGGCAAGGAAGGTTGTAAAATAGACAAAATTCACTTAACAAAAGTCTCACTTAACAACAAAAATGTTGGGCTCAATTGTGATATGTCGAGGATTACCTGCATATATATATTAAACATTTTGAGTTGCACTTATTTTTTCAAAAATATAATTGAACACTGTAAGAAAAATATATAGATAGAAAAAACTGCTATTTATAAGAGAAAAGAATAAAATCAGGTGAATAAACAGGAGATATATGGGTATCATTAAATATATTTTTTAAGTATTTCATGAAGTGATTAAAAGTAACTGAGTATATTATATTGGGGGAAAAGGATGAGTATTTTTATTGTTTTAAAAACTTGAAAATCACTATTAAACTGTAATCATAATATAAGTATCAGGAATAATGGATGATAAATTATGTCCCTAGTACTAATTTTAATTTTTTATAATATTTTTATAATATACTTTTAATTAATTTTCTAAATTAAGGAGTCTCATAAAACCAAAACATTAAGACTTCTAGAGAAGAATCCAAATTTTTAATGTGGTAGAAATCCATATATTAAATGGCAGTCCAAAAATTGCTTCCAAGTTAAATTAAATACAATGTTAGATTTTCTTTAAAGATACAGTGGTGTTATCAGTTCCATCATTGTAACCTGCAGTTTTGTTGGGGGAGGAAGGCTTGTTGGCATTTTTCACATGTTTTCTCTTTTGCTGTAACCACTTGGGAATTAGGGAGGGAGGTTGTCTTCAGAGATAGAGCAGACTCTCTCCCAGCCAGTTCCAGTCTGGTTCCAAGGCCGTCGTGCTTTGAGAGTGAACTGTTATTGTCCTAGCACCTCAGCATTCTCAAAACATCCTTGCAGCATCACATTGACTGCCAGTGGACTGATCAGGGAGGTTGGATTTGGGAAATGAAAGAATTGCTTTGTGCTTTGCATGGGACCTTCAGATTCTGCCTTTACTGCAACCACTTTTTCTCAGTAAAAGAATCCTTTTGATTCAAACCAATGGAGTCAAGAGTTGTGCTTTCCTGAGAGACCAGTTGGGGCAGGTCCTTACATATATTCTAGAACAGGGGTATCAAACTCAATTTCATTGAGGGCTGCATTAGGGTTGTATTTGACCTTGGAGCCAGGGTGAGCATGGCCAGATTGACATCACTCATGTTGAGAGTGCCTATGGTGGCCTGAGTGCTCTACCAGCAAAAACAGGCCCCTGAGCTCCGTTTTCAGCTGTAACAGCCTCCTGCAACCCTTTGCCAGCAAAAATGGAGATCAGGAGGGCCACATAGGCTGGTCCTTCACTGTTTCCAGGTCGGTCCCATGGGCCAGATCTAAGCATCCTGGGGGCTGGATCTGGCCCCTGGGCCTTAAGTTTGACACCCCTGTTCTAGACATTGAAGTCTAGTTCCACAATTTAGCCATTCTTCCTGTCCAGGAAGATGCACAAAGTATCTCTGTAGCATTACACATGTACATAGCTGGTTCAGTATGCTTTATAGGAATATATGATTTAATGAAACATTAAAAACATAGCTGATTTTAAAAAATAAAGTATATTAAGTTTTTAGGATTTATTTTATTCTCGTATGAATTATTCTTCAGAACTGTTGAGCTTTATGTACAGTCACTTTGTGCACCTTTTCTAGTTTAGATTTACAGGAAGTATTCAGAGAATAATCTATATTCTAGTTATATTTTGATTTAGGAGAATAATATTGGTTGAGTTCTCTCTACAGGCAATCATTACTGTCAGAATCATCACTTTGGAAGGCAAGTGATTGTCAAAAGACACATAATTCACATAATAGGTGAATTGAAGTCCTTTTAGAAAATCCATTACTTTCTTTGGTGGATATTAGCTTGGTATTGTGGTCAGATATGGGAAAAGACTCTAATAATTGCTTAAAAACTGTATGACCACAGGTCTTGGAGTTAACTGAAAAATACTGCAGAGAACGAGACATCCCTTTTCCAGAAATAATTTTTAATAAAGAAGATGAAGAAAGTCCTAAAGAATGTTACCTGTTTATGGATGCTGAGAACCCAAAGGCTCCCATAGTCCTTCACTTCCCTCTGGTTAATGATACATTCTGTAAATACAAAATGCCAGGTATGAAAACTTTAAATTTTTAATGTATCCTGCTATCAATTATAGCTGAATGTTGGATTGGTTGAATATTTTGAACTTAGACATTGATTTTTGTCTTAAATTTGTTGTACAAAACATCAAACACTCTATTTGGATGAGGAAATAAACTGAGCATCATCACAACATTCTTTTATAAAGTTGCAAATTTGCAAATCTAAGTAGAAGATTATTCTTATGTAATAAGACTCTAATTTTACAAACACATGCATATGCATATATACACTCACACACACATACACACATGTATAAACACACACACAAACAGTTGCAAGTGTTATTAAATAAGGCTCTCATAACAACACCCTACATGCTGATTATGGATTTAATATTTCAGCTGTTAATTAATGAGATGGTGTATCGTGCTGGCCACATGAACATGCGAGTGTCTTTGGATGATACTGGTCTTTCAGCTAAGAATCAGAGAGTTGGCCACAACAGGACAAGGGAAACTTTCCCTACTTTTTTAGTTAATTAATGAGATGTTCCAAAGCAACATCTTCCAGTCTTTGATGTTCAATTGATATCGGAGTATAGCCCCCATGATCCCAACTTCATAATGCTGATTAGAAATAAAAATTGTAGTTCAATATTTGGAGAATTGAGGTAATGAAAGGCTGTTCTAAAAGCACCAGTATTTGAACATTATCTCACATACCTTTTAACATTGTGAACAAATTTGTTCTATAAAGCAGAACCATGTATGGCGCACAGGGGAATTGCTTCCTTACAAAGAATGATGTTAAGAGATTTTTCACAGGGATGATTTATAAACAAAGTATACTTGTACTGTACTTTAATCAGGCACATCATTGTCTTGTTCTACTTGATTAAACGTGGTTGTCCATTGAATGATAGATCTAAGCACTGATAATATCCTGCTCTCAGAGCAAAGCTATAATTTAATGCTCACAGAGTATGTATTCTTCCCTCCATTATTTACAGGAATAGAACGTGAATCAGAAGAGGAAAAGACTTTTGCTGATTTTCAAATTGAAGGAAAAGATTCACCATACAGGACATTCAATTTTACTTACACATCTGATGAATTTGACAGATTAGTACAGTTGAATTGCTATAATGTCCTTAACAACATGGATGCTATTTTGAAAGCATTAAGACTGGGTTTAAGCAAACGAAAGCAAAAAGCAGGATCTAAGTGCTTCTTTGAAAACTGACTGTGAATGAATTTCAGTTCTTTATGGAAGATTTAAGAAGGCCTAACAAACTTAATATCCTTTTGTGAAGATTGCAGATTTATTTATACCATTGGAATAAAGAGTGCTTTTATATGTTGGCCCAAATCCAGAGACATATCGTGTCAGCTGCAGCTAATTATTGGGTAGATGTACAGTGAATTTATCAGCCATAGTTTATTTAAAAGTCTCCTAAAAGTTCATTTAAGACATTTCTTTACTCATGTGATCTATGGAGTCTTGTTTTCTGATGAATTGGGAGAAACTATAATGGACAAGTTTCTGGTTCCCTGAGCTTCCTATGATCAAAATGTGAAGAAAACTAAATGCTGGATTAAATCCATCTTTTATTTTATAAATGAAAAGAGTTCTTCCAAAAGTTACCCTTCCCCCCTCCTAAGATGGCAGAGGCAGTCTTCTAGCTGAACTCCACAATTTATGTTTTTTAATTAAGAAAAGAGTACAAATTTATTTTGTTTTATTTATCTTGGAAGTTATTACTTTCAAGGAATTATTTTGATATAAAGCTATATTTATAAAAAAAATTACGATAGCTTTCAGAACCCATTCTTACATAGGTAGATATCTCCTGAGACAATGATGTGACATGAGGGGTAGGGAGGGAGAAGAAAAGTATGCAGTCTAGCTTTGGAGAAACCAACCTAAGGAAAGCCTTGAAACAGTTAATAAATTGATTTGGTTCCAGAACAGGATGGTGTGCCATTAAGGATAAAGAGAAAATGGACTGGCAAGACCCTATTTGAAAAACAGAATGGCATGCATTTCTGTAATTTTTCCTGTGAGGGAAAAGTAATTCTTTAGTAGGAAGAAGAAAAAATGTTTTTTGAATTAAATGTTTTATTCTTTGCTCGTTTTGTTTAAGGCGGTTTTAATGGTTAGCAAACCCTATGAAATTATGAATAATAAATTATGGTTGTGATTTGTGGCAAGGCTATTTATGTCAGACTAAGGAGTGCAATTGGTATTCTTTGAAGATGGAAATATTTGAAAAAACATTCATCCTATCAAGTGTAATTTTACAGGTGGTTATTTTAATCAACTTTTGATTCTTTCTTTCATTGGGAAAGAAATCTTGACACTTTTCTTGAAATTACAGGAATTGATGATTTTGCTTTTCATAAGAAGCTTTATGTGTTTTCACAAAGATTTGTTCATTTTATTACTAAAATTACTTTTTCGACATACTAAAATTATTTTTATATGCCAAATTGTAATTGTGAACATTTGATGAACTTGAATTTTCCTTCAGTGGATTTATGTCAGAATTGTCTGAAACCTTCATCCTGCAAGTGGCTTGAGGGCAATGTGTTAAATTTTTCTGAAGTGTGATTGTGCTAATTATATTTGATTTTTATAAAATGCAAATCAGATTTTGTTTTTCTCTGGGTTCCACCCAATAGATTTTGGAATAGGGCTCCCAGCAAACCAATCATAATCCAAGTAAATATTTTTTCACTAAGAAAAAGCTCAGCATTCTTGATGTGTTTTGAAAATTATTCTAACTGCAGCTTTTAATGACTGTATTCACCTTTGTCAATAATAGACATTACTATTCAGGTATGCTGGTCTGTTACCCAGTGAGATTTAGGCACCTGCGACTGTGAGCAAATACTTTTTTTTACAAAAGTCAATCAATGATTTGACTTGGTGAATCTTAAATTGGAATAAACAGACAGTTCATGCAAAAAATAAAAAAATATAAAAGATCAATTTTAATTATCTTAACACTGGGGGAAGGATACTTTTTACATTGCTGTGCTAAACATTTGTCTGTCCGTTCACAAGTTGGCAGAAAACTATAGCAACATGAATTAATTGCTTGTGTTACCTGTTCTATCCTGCTTGTATTGTTTTTATTCTAATACGGTCCTGGCTCCTGCCTGCTCCCTCAGTATGTTCCATGCCTCAGGAACTTGTAATTCAAGAACCAGTTTTTCTTCAATCAGGAAGAACATGGCCTGTATTGAACCTTACTGCTTAGGGACCTGTCAAGGAATTTAATAGGTGCGGCAACTGCTAACAACAACAAGAGAACAACAGCAAAATAATATGTTCTCAGATGCCATCATATGTTTTACTTGTGTCACTGCTTTCCCTTCTTGGGTTAATTCAAATGAATTAATTCATTTTTATACATTTAAATATTCATATTGCCTTTCAGTGTTTATGCAGTTTTATTTATTCAGTTCTTTGTAGCTTGCTCTGTTCAACAAAGGATACAAATTAATTTACAGTCAAACAAAATACTTCATCAGATCCCAACCCTTTTCACTTCTTGCAGAGTAAGGATACTCAGAAGAACTGTCTTCAGTGATTAGATGGAGTAAGTAAAAAGTTGACTGGAAAAGGTGTTCCCATAGAAACCCTAGTGGCCCATCCATTCAGGGCTTTAAAATAATTAGACTGTTTATGATAATGCTTCTGTCATAAAATGCTTTATAACATTTGCCAAATTTAAATTCTAAGCGAGTCATGAGTCCCAGATTTTGCACTCTGCAAATTAGCCCATTTGAGGTACCTTGGTTCAAAATGTTTTGCTCTAAAGCAGGTCTCCAAACTTGGTAACTTTCAACTTCAACTCAGCATAGCGGGCTGAGAAATTCTGGGAGTTGAAGCCTATAAGTCTTAAAGTTGCCAAGTTTGGGACCACTGCTCTAAAGATACATTGTTTTTGCCCAATGAAAGATTACAAGAATCAGAGTATTAATTGCATATAGTTTATCAGCATCTTGAATTAGTCTCAGAATCAGAATCTGCCAATGCAGGATTTTTAGTATGAAACTTTGCTGAATCTGTTAGTTCTAATTAACAGACAACATTGCATTTTGGGCTTATTTAAGTTCAAAGCCATCTTCAAGGGGGTTCCCCATGTAAAGTTCATTACTGTCAGTTTTGCAAAGTAATCCAGACAAGAAATGTTCCCAGATGCACTAATTCTACTTTATTGTAAAGTTATATTAACAAAAGTACATTTCTCCCCTATCACCTTTCTACCCAAGAGACTAGGGAGGGTCCCTTCTGAAACATTTGTCAAGCCCACATTCCTGCTACAGGTTAATCTGCCTCTTATCTGAGGTTTCTGTGGTTCTGGTTCTTTCCTAAGGCCATCCCCACATATCATTACAATTGCAGTTTTATATATATAGGAGATGACAGGGGCAGGAATTCCTGTTGCCAGGTCATCTCAGGCCCAAAAGGCTGATTACTGATGAAGAATAGATGTGTCTTGTATTTAAGGGGATTTGATGTGAATTTGTTTCAACCAATCCAGTTTCTTCCAGTTGAAAGAACTGGGCCAGGACTTCCACAGTGTTCCCAATCCAGCCCTGTGGTGAGAATATATATCTGGCTATTATAAGCATAAGAAATTCTAACTGGAGTAACAAGATCAGCTAGAAATGTCTCGTATTGTAACTCTTGCAGGTAACCCAGAAGGTCCCAAAGGTGCTTTTTCAAGAGGCAACTGGACTTTCTGGTTTTTCTTCAGCTTCAGGGCTGAAGAAGGTTTTTGGATAAGCGAAACGTCTTCAAAGAAAAATCAGAAAGTCCAGTTGCCTCTTGAAAAAAGCACTTTTGGGACAACCATGGAGTTAACCATGATCTGGATGACTGAAAATCTCCATAGACATTTAGTAATTCGGAAGGGTACTATGATGGATAGTACTGAAATCCACAAAGAGATCTAATAATATCTTAAGGGGCTTTTTAAGGCATTTAATTAGACACCTTAAACCATTTAACAGTAAACATGTATTCTAAAACCAGAAAGGAAATTACCATATTAAACACCTCAAAAAGCACTCCAATCAGAGATGATATTCAGCAGGTTCTGACCAGTACTGGAGAACCAATAGCGAAAATTTTGAGTAGTTCGGAGAACCGGCAAATACCACCTCTGGCTGGAGATTTTACAGTGTCCCTCCCCTGCCACGCCCACCAAGCCACGCCCACAGAACTGGAAATAAAAAATTTGAATCCCACCACTGACTCCAATCTTAAGATAACAAATGAGAGTGTCAGTTATAGCGACGGGGGGAGCCAAATAATTTCCAGTGGAAAGTAGTTTTACAGATTGCCGTAATTTTATAGAGGCTGGTTTGGTTCTGCAACCCAACAAGACAGACACAGACTTCAGAGAGTAATTAGGACTGAAGAAAAAATTACTACCAACCTGCCTTCAATCGAGAACCTGTGTGCTGCACGAATCAAAAAGAGGGCTCTGAAAATATTTACACACCCCTCACATCCTGAACATAAACTGTTTCAACTCCTACCCTCAAAACAACGCTATAGAGCACTGCACACTAGAACTATGGACAGGACAGTTTTTTTCCCAACACCATCATCTGCTAAAAAAATATTTCCCTCAACACTGTCCAACTCTTTACAAAGTCTGCATTACTATTACTATTAATCTTCTCATCACTCCTTATCACCCATCCTCTCCCACCTGTGACTGTAGGACTGTAACTTTGTCACTTGTATCCTTACGATTTATATTGACTGTTTCCCAGTATGATTGGATTGCTTATTGTACCCTTTGACTATCATTAAGTGTTGTACCTTATGTTTCTTGACTCTTGATGAATGTATCTTTTCTTTTATATATACTGAGAGCATTCGCACCAAGACAAATTCCTTGTGTGTCCAATCACACTTGGCCAATAAAGAATTCAATTCTATTCTATAATGCTGAACTTGCCTTCCAGGAACAGAGCAGTGTCAGGGTCCTTCACTGGCATTACAGGACATAAGAAGAAAATATGTTAAGCAGAGTTATTCATGGTGCAATTTCAATCTAAATCTGATATGGGGATTGCATTTAGCTGCAGTTAATTGAAATGGATGCTTAAATTTGGGACACAAAAGTTAATTTGGGGGAGGACTAATGTCTACAGAATCCTCATTCATTCATTCATTCAATTTCTATAACCACCCAACTCAATACATGATTCTGGGTAGTTTAAAAAAATACATTTCAATTAAAACACAAAAAACAATTTTTAAACTATTAAAACATTCAAAATAAATATACTTTTTTTGCTGCCTATCTTATATTTCTAGATTCTAGGTTGACTGTCCCTTGAATAGAAAGCATTGATTGCTTGCTTTTCAGTCTTGTAAAATTTACAATTCCCTTCTCAACAACCAGAAATGCCATTGATCCGAAATGAAATGTCAAGCAATATTGTAATTACAAATATGACCAGTGGAGGGCAACTGACATAGTATTTATTCTTTAATATAGAAAATAGTAAAATTAACTGTTACAAACTACTACTTGATTTAGTATAAAGATCCCTGCATTCATCAAAAAGTCCATCTCATTTTTTTTTATTTTGAGTTGGATTATCATATATTGATTTAGGAAATGAAACGGAACAAAACACAATTTTTCAGAAATAACATACCATAGTTTTTAAAGCTATACAATGGTAACAGGACATATAAGAACATTTTATTTTGGATTACCAATAGTCCATTTAATTAAAGATGATGCATGTAGCTATTATTCCAAATAGTCCAGGAAGGAGAACTTGTAGCATATGAAGATACCCAAAATTTGGTACTAGTCAAAAGGGATGCATAATGGTATAATTTAAGATTCATAAACTGAAAATCCCCATCTGTAAGTGACAATTGCATCTCTTTAAAAGATATTTTTGGAACATAGAAATCTATGAAACAGTATACTGAGTTATTAGGATCATGACTGGGAAAGAAAGCTATATTCTTGCTCCTATAGCATTGCAGTAAAATTGCCTTATAACTGTGACCTAGTTTTCATACTTGTTGGTTGGTCTGCATTTTTAAAAAATGTTATAAATACAATAACAAGTTGTCATAGTAGTAAGGCCTTAAATTTGGACAATATTTGCTCTATACACAGGGCAACCCAAGAAAACCTATTGAGGCCACCAATGAAGGGACCACAAAATTACCTTGCAAACATTTTAACCATTTTATAATAAGTCACTTTTACGACCAGATCAATCACATTTGCCACTGTCTGGTCTTGGGGGTAGCAAATTATACAGTGTCAGCAAAGTGGGATAAATGACTGCATGTGCTTGATGATTTCATCACTGAAATACAATGACCAAAATAGTTAGATCAGATGTCATGTTATATTTGTATGACGACAATTTCCCCTCATAAAATCTTTTAGGTCACATTACAATTTGTTACAGATGCTATTGCAAGCTGATGATTGGGAGTTTGGCCAATGAGTTGGCTGCTTTATGACACATAGTGATTTTGTTGACTCTGCCATGTGGTCCTTTCAAGCTTACGCAAACTATTAATAATAGGATATGTTTATTATTTATGCTTTCCATGACCATAGCCAAAGTTCCATTGTTCCATTGACATTGGAACAATGACAGTTAGAATTTCAAGTAAGTTAGTTATTCTATCAGACCTATCTATTGAAAGTCACTTAGTTTCAGTTAAGAAACTGAGTCAACTCAGTTCCAGCACATCTCTCTTAAGGTCTGTTGTTTTGCTTTGTGGTCTAAGTCAGGTTCACCCAATAAGAAGAGCACTAACCATCCTGGTATTGTGACTAGATTGGAAACTATTCATGACAAATATTTCAAATAGTAGTTTTTACTAAATTCATTTTTTTGTGAGTGTAAAGTAGTAGTGGGATTCAACTTTTTTTTTTTTATTACCAGTTCTGTGGGCATAGCTTGGTGGGCGAGGCAGGGGATGGATACTGTAAAATCTCCAGCCAGAGGTGGTATTTGCCGGTTCTCCGAACTACTCAAAATTTCTGCTACCAGTTCTCCAGAACTGGTCAGAACCTTCTAAATACCACCTCCGGTGCAAAGTATTCTTTCTTCAAATATTGTCAAATATTGTTTGTTTTTGCTGATGCCTCTCTCCCACTTATTGAGAACCTCCTTTACAAACTCCAAACTACAGGAACTTCTTTTCAATCGAGTGGGGAGAGCATTGAGTAGGAGAATCAGGAACCTTCCATTGTAAAAGTAGATTGTTTTCCATTACTGCATAAATACATTCAGATAAGAGGCTCCTCTTTTTAAGCACTGCCTGTAGTAAGCTCCATTAGAAATGTCTCTGATTGTTGGACATCACGGGAGGATTCAGTTTATCTTAAAGAAAGTGAGTCTTTGAGTAAAATGATTGAAACCAGCCAGTCCAGCTCTCAAATGTCAGAGTCCAACAAAAGTTCAAACTGGTCGTTCTCAAATTTTAATTCAATCTGTATTGAATTTTCTTTTTCATTTCAGAACTATAGTAAAAAAATCCCACAAAAAATTAGTCTATCTCAGTGTCATAGTCTGGTTCAGCCTATCAGAAATAGATATTAATGTGCCCCGTGCGTTAGTCTTTTACAATTTAATTGTATCTTTAAACTTAGCTTGATTTTGATTACTTGCTTGGTTCAGAATATATACTATACTTTTATCTTATTTATCTTATTTTTATAAACAAAAAATACAGCCTTTGCTGCAAAACACAGCCATTAAAGAGTTTAATCTTAATATACATGCAATTTATATATTTTTAAAATTTGTAGCAGCAAGCTTATTTATGTTGAATATAATACTTCATATGGTATGTAAAAAGATTCAGTTAATTAAAAGTATTTCAGATGATTTGTTCAACAATGACACACACTTTTCTTGTGAACAGAATGTCATTGATTCCTACCCTTTTTGCAAATATTGGTACCCTCCAACTGCTGTCTGTTATCATTTTAGTTCTCTTTCCCTAAATGTTCATATTCATTTAATAGGGTGGCTGTTGGATCAAGTCGTCTTCGTTCACAGGATACCAACATATGGAAGTTGTCCATCTGGCTGGGGGAAGAAATGACCCAGACAGCAATGTCATATGAACATGGCTATTGTGCCTTACTTTCTGGTTTTCTCCTACTCTTCTTATACAGTGGTGGATTAATTCTTTAGCTTGCTTGCACATGGTTGTACACTGATTGCAGTTTGTTTACAAGTGAGAAACAGACCGGCTCCCTAAGGCATTCTTGAAAATAAGTGTCCCTTTCTAATGTCTGAATCGGTTCTATTTTTAATTCTTGATGGATGAATTGCTAGCTCCATGACATGCACACATAGTTTAAATATCATATCTCATACCATGCATGAAATTAACAGGTTTTCCTTCATTCCTTGAAATCAATTGTTATTCATGGTAGCAGAAAACAATGGGTGGAATGTTTTGAGACAGGTGATGCTCAAAATCTGTAACAGAAATATAAGTAACTGGAGGATTTCTCTGTGCCAATATATTTAGAATGGAGAAGAATTTACCAGCATGCACTGTTCTGTCCGGAAAAGACACGCGGTAGACCGGGTTCCAACAAATAACTCTTTATTAGTTAATAGCAACAGTAATGGAACATTGGCTCAAGCCGCAGCAGCCCTTTTTATAGAGGCTTGCCTGCCGGCTTGTAGCCAATGACATTGTTTTATCTTTGTCGCCTTTGAGCGGCTCCTTGGATTGGTTCCTAATGAACCAATCCACTACTGGCCTTTCTGGCCAATCAGAAAAGACTACTTGGAACCTTCCAAGTTATACAGAATACCCCTCCCCCTTTAGTTCAGTCCTACATGAGTGATGTAGTCGCGCAGGTAGGTGGGGCTTCTTCTGATCCTAGTTGACCTGCGCGGCTCATTCTCGCCTAGGACTTCAAGTGTTTCGGTTGGGATCGCTGTCTCTCCAGCTTGTCTCCATGGAACTGCCTGGAAGGGTGAGTCAGCATTGCCACTACCGCTTGAGTTGCTCGGGCTGGTGGTTTTGCCGCTCCCTCCTGATTCAATGGGGCTGGTTGAGCTGGCCTGGCTGGCCCCTTCCAGGACGGCTTCCCTTTCGATTTTCCTTTAGACTACGTCCAATGGTTTCATCTAACCGTAAGTGCTCTTTTTGGTTGGTTAGATATTCTAGATTTAATTTCAATGGTTCATTTTCACACCCATTTTATTTGTTTGTGTTTCCCCCCCTTGGTTTTCTTTTTGTCGATTTTTATGATTTGAGGTTGCATGGTCATTTTACACTCGATGTTGCGGGAACGAAGCTGGTCTATGTGCCGTTTCCATTCTCTTCCATTGTGCACGGTTAGTCCGTAGGACTGGGGGCCTGTTATTTGTGTGATAGTGGCTGGAAGCCAGAGAGGGTCCCCGGTAAAATTCTTTGCATAGACTAGGTCATCGATTTCAAAAGTGCGGTATCGGCTGGATGAACCAGGGGGTTTCTCACAAGTATAATTTGGGTGCAGTCTATCTAAATGGGATCTGAGTTTCCTTCCCATTAACAATTCCGCTGGGCTCTTGTTTGCTGTACTACTGGGAGTGATGTGTTCTAGTGTAAGTAAGCGGTTCAGCTTGTCTTGGACATCCCCATGGTCCATTTTTTCTAGGCCTTCTTTGATAAACCTGACCATTCATTCGACCCTACCATTTGCCGCCGGGTGAGCTGGCACGGTTAGTGCATGGCGTATACCCAGGGATGTTAAGTACTGTTCGAATTGTATAGCCATTACTTGTGGCCCGTTGTCGGATACCAATACAACAGGTAAACCATGAGTTGCAAACAATTTGTTTAGCTGTTTTATAACAGCGTCGGTTGTGAATGACATTACTATAGCCTCCAACCAATTTGAATATGCATCTACGACTATTAAGAACATATTGCCCCTAGTTGGTCCTGCAAAATCAATATGGATTTGAGACCAAGGGCCTCATGGGGTCTCCCAGTCCCATATGGGCACTTGTGGTGGTGTGGGTCTAGCTCTCTGACACTTGTGGCATGTTGCAACCCAGCGTTCAATGTCCTTCTTTAAGCCAGGCCACCAGACATAGCTCCTGGCCAGGCTTTTCATTTTTACTATGCCTGGGTGGCCCTCATGTAGCATACCCAACACCTTTTCCTGCAGTCTGGATGGAATTACCACCCGATCTCCCCACAATAAACACCCCTTTTGTATTGACAGTTCAGTCTGTCTGGTCCGAAAAGGTTTAAAACCTTCAGTCTTTTGGCTTTCCGGCCAGCCTTTACCTACCCAAGTCAAAACCCGGGCAGTCATTGGGTCTTTCGCCGTGGCTCTGGCGACATCACTGGCAGACAATGGAAGTTCAGGGCAGGTCTCTACTTGTAGGGCGGTGGTGGTTGGAGCCGGGTCATCCTCTATGGTTGGTAATGGTGCTTGGCTTAATGCGTCTGCATGAGGGATTTGTTTCCTGGGTCGATGCAGCAAGGTATATGAATAGGCGGCCAGGAATTCTGACCACCAAGTCATCCGTGGGGATAGAATGTTCGGTGTGGGTTTGTTCCCCGCCAAAATCCCTAGTAATGGTTTATGGTCAGTAACAATGGAGAATGTTCTACTGTATAGGTATTCATGAAAGCATTTAACTCTGGTGACGATTGCCAGGGCCTCCCTGTCTAGCTGGCTATAGTTGCGTTCTGCTTTGGAGAGCGTTTTCGAGTAAAAGGCAACGGGTTCCTCTCTCCCGTCAGGTAATTGGTGGCTCAGGATGGCACTGACTCCAAAGGGTGAGGTGTCACAGGTGACCATCAATGGAAGTGTGTTACTAAACTGAATAAGAACGGTGTTTGAGGTTAATAAGTCTTTTATGCTTTGGAATGCTTTTTGTTCTTTATGACCCCAAGTCCAGACAGTATTTTTATCCAGCAAACGGTGTAATGGTTCTGCTATCGTTGCTTTGTGGGGGAGGAATACATTATAAAAGTTGATCAGACCCAAGAATGCCTGTAAGTCCGTTTTATTTCTAGGTCTGGGTGCGTCTTTAATTGCTTTGACTTTTTTGTCTGTTGGGTGAATATCTTGTTCGTCAATTAAATACCCTAAAAATTCGATGCGGTCGGTAGCCAGGCAGCATTTTTCCTTTTTTACTTTTAGGCCGGATTCTCTAAATTTGGTAAGCACTTCTCTTAGTCTAGCTTCTAATTGGGTTGCATTTTTCGCTGAAATTAGGACGTCATCAAAGTATGGAATGACCCCTTTTATTCCATTTAATAGGCGTTTCATGAGGCTTTGGAAAACGCCTGGGGCAACGCTTACTCTGAATTGAAGCCTGTTACATTTGAATGCCCCTCTATGCCTTACTATTGTTTGTGCCTCGGCCGTTATTGGGTCTACGGGAAGCTGCTGATATGCCTGAGCCAAATTGAGTTTTGCAAAAATTTTCCTCCCCCAAGTGAGTGCAGTAAGTGCTGCTTGACTGGTACCGGGTATGCGCTTTGCTGCAGCGCATGGTTTAGGGTAGCCTTGTAGTCTCCACAGATGCGCACAGACCCATCAGGTTTTACAGGTGTTACTATTGGTGTCTCCCACCTAGCGTGGTCAATTGGTTCTGTGACCCCTTGTGAAATCAATTTGTTTAATCGCTCATCTATTTTGGGCTTTAATGCAAAGGGGACTCATCTGGCTTTTAACCTGCTTGGTGCTATCTGGGGATCTAAACTGAAGGAAATTGGGGTCCCCCGGTACCTGCCTAGAGTGCCGTCGAAGACATCCTTGAATTCGTGCAGCAGGTTCTCTTCCCAATCGCTTGCGGCTATTCGGCTTACTCCAGTCATCCCGATGCCCAATGGTGCGAACCATTCGATGCCCAGGAGGCTGGGACGGTCTCAGTCAACTATAGTCAGTGGCTGGACTTCGGCGTGTTGTTTGTAAGTGACTTTGAAGTGTCCTAGACTTACCACAGGAATTCTATTTCCTTTGGTAGTCTTTGAGAATTAATTTTTGTTTCTTGAGTTCTTTTTGTCTTATGCTTGGAACCAACCGCCTGATTGTGTTCCAAGACACCATTGATAGGAAAGATCCTGAGTCGACCTCCATTTCACAAGGGCTTCCTTCAATGGTTACTACAATTTTGACTTTTCTCCCGCTTTCCGTTTGTGCGCTTCTGAAAGTGACAGTCTGGTAAGTTTTTTCTCAGTTGCTGGTTCCCTTGCTGCGCTCCCATTTTCTATCGGTTTGCCTCGGGTTAGTTCTTTGTGGGGAATTACTGTGTCTGGTAGGACTGCTGTTGTTACGATTGCGGCAGACTCTTTCGATGTGTCCCCTCTTCTTGCAAGCCCGACAGATGGCATCAAGGAACCTACACTCAGCTTGGGGGTGGTTTCCTCCGCAGCCAGCGCATTCCTGCCAATTTCTTCTTTTTTTGTGCCTTTTTGCTTCGCGTACAGGCGTCATCGTCATCTTATTCCGTTTCTGATGACTTGTCTAGGTCTTCGTGGTGTGTGATTGTGGCAGCTTGCTTCTTCCCTCTGGTTAGGGTCGTTGTGTCAGTATTGGCATTCATTAGTTTCATTGTGGCCGCTGATTTCTTCGCGGCTTCTGCAGCGGTGGCTTCTGTGATTGCTTCTGCCACAGTTATGTTAGGTCTTTTTAATAGTTTGCTTTGTAAAGTAGAGTCCTTTAGACCTAACACAACCCGATCTCGGATGGCCTCATCCATATTCTGGAACTCGCAGGCTCCTCCCAGATGGTGGAGAGCTGCCACAAAATCCACAATGGTCTCATCTTCCCTCTGGTCTCTTTTATAAAACTTGTGTCTCTTAATAAGATTTGAGACAACTGGCGCGTAGTATGCCTTTAGCATTCGGTTAAGCTCAGACCAGGTCATCTGTTTCACGTCTCTGGGCTTCGCCAATGCCTTTGCCATTTTGAACACAGCTGGCTCACAGTGTGTTAGGAAGACAGTCCTCTTTCGCTGATCCGAAATTTCCTCCATTTCGTTGCTCTCCAGAAACATCAGGAAGCGATCAATATAAGACTCCCAATCTTCTTCATTGGGGTTAAAAGGTGAGGGCGGCACGTTGCTACCAGTCATTTCATCTAGCGTGGTTGTTTTCTTGCCGCGTGCTCAGTCTCCGCTTTAGGATGATCCCACCTTCGTCGCCAGTGTTCCGTCTGGAAAAGACGTGCGGTAGACCGGGTTCCAACAAATAACTTTATTAGTTAACAGCAACAGTAACAGAACATTGGCTCAAGCCGTGGCAGCCCTTTTTATAGAGGCTTGCATGCCGGCTTGTAGCCAATGACATTGTTTTAACTTTGTCGCCTTTGAGCGGCTCCTTGGATTCACTCCTTGGAGTAGTGAACTAATCCACTACTGGCCTTTCTGGCCATTCAGAAAAGACTACTTGGAACCTTCCAAGTTATATAGAACATGCACTTTGACATTATTTTACACTATATTTGGTAGTTAAAGTCAGTTGTTTAAATCTGCTGTTAGTGTTTCAGGTTGGAAACTAAAACTGATTTTTTTCCCTTCCATAAGAATAACAACAAGTATTTTCTGTCAGTATAGAAAATAACTTCAGTGGAATAAATTGGGGCCTAATTAAAAGGACAGTCTTTAGTCATTCTCTGACTAAAGAATGAGGGATGAAACTGGCATTTCCTGGTTCTGAATACAAATATTTCACTCAAGTCCTTAGAGCAAATGCTACAAATCTCTGGAGGCTATTTTTCCAATTACTCTGTTTTTATTTTTAGAGAAGCAGGAGTCAGAGCAAGCTGCAGGAGGTAACTTAAATGATGGGCTAGGACATAATTATATACTTTACTGTTCAGTGACTGCAAAAGCCTTTCCGTTTTCATTGTGTTCACTATAGGCTCAGCATGTCCCTCAGCCTTGTCTCTGGTGCTGATGTTATCTTCAGCAATGTTTGGCAGACTATCGACTCGAATGATACCACTTCTGGCTGTTAATATTATCAAGAAGAAAGACATGGAAGTACGTGAATATAAATGTATTTATATTCTTAAGAAATCTTTAAGCACACATTGAGTTAGAGAAATTAATATGTTTCCTATTATAAAAAGCAGATAACTAAATACAGCTATGGAGTCCAGACTTGGAGGGGGTCATGTGGCTCATCTCATCCAATTTCTTGTTTTATGCAAGAACTCAAATTTAATCTTTGATGATATTAATTTATTTAATTTTTTAATTTAATTTCATTTTAGAAAATTTATATTACCCCTACTTGCACCTGATGACTCAAGGCAGTTTTACCTGGATATAAAAGGCAGCTTACAAAGATAAAACACCATATAAAAGAAATAAAAAGAATAAAAAGAAAAACAGTAAAACAATAAAATAATAAACCTTCCCTACCCAGGCAACAACACTCATTCATACAAACCATTTAATGGGTTCCATCCTGGTATGGGTTTCCCAGGCCTGCTGGCAGAACCATGTCTTCAACACCTTCCAAAAGAATGTTAGAATGGGGACCTATCTAATCTCTGAGGTAATGATGTTCCAGAGAGAGGGAGCCACCACTGAGAAGGCCCTTCTTCTGGGCCCTCCAGATGTGTCTCCCAAGGGGATGGGACCAGCAATATTCCTTGCTGAGGTATTTCCCTTTTCTTGAGCACAACCAGTGAAGTGGAGCTCACCATCTCCATGATTCCAAAGCCAGGTTACCCTAAATTGCTTTTGTTTATCTCCTTATTGTACCATCTACAACAGGGGCTAGTTCTTAACTGACCTTGACTAATCTCAGAAACTTAGAATGATTGGGTCCAGTGCCTAGATAGAAAATCCCAATGTTGCTGTGAGAAAAAGCAATGATAAACCATCTCTATATTTTACTATAATAATACTGCTGTGCTATTCATACCTAATTAAACTGATAATTATTGTAGATATGTTCCAGTAATTATTTTAATTAGCCATTTGGTGAAAATACCCATTTGTCTCTTATGCTTATATTTTTATATGTACGTGTTGTCTCTTACATCCTTCTATAGCTTTCTGGAGCCTTCTAGAGGTTATAGGAATGCAACTCCCAGAATTTACAATTAACACTGTAGAGGTTGACCAAAGGGGCTGTGAATTCTAGGAGTCCAGAAGGCTTTCCAAATATATTTCTTGTTTTCTTAAATTAAAATAAATCATCTTCCTTGTTGTTTCAGTTTGAAGCTCATCCTTACTATAATCTCACAGTAAAAATCCTTAGAGCCAGAAACATCCATGGCCTAGATTTATGTAAGTAATTTATTTATTTAAATTGATTTAGTGGATTATGTTGCTCAAAATATAAATGTTAATTATTCTTCACAGCACACCAATTCATTATCTATCATCAAGCTGGTATCAACTCTGTCATAATCTAAAGTAAGATACTTGAGATTGGTCATCTGTGCCTCAAGTTGGAATTTGGAATTCATTTGTGTGATGATCCATTTGTTTACTTTAGCATCACATCAGTATTAAGACATACTGGTTCTATTTCTTCAAATACCATGATCTTTAATAATTTATTCTTCCCACGACCTGCTCCTGTACACACCTCTGATGAGAAGGGTCTCAGCATAGCAAACCCAATTAGTTTTGGAAAACAAGTGTGTGCAATTTTTAGGAAATGCATTTTTGCAGTTCCAACACAGACGTATAAAGAATAGTTGTTGTGTTCTTGGAGAAAATAATGGCCCATTGGGCCATTGTTTGTATAAGCACATGGCATCCTTCTAAACAAAAGCCTCTAAATATTAAATCAGGCACTTAATGTCATGGAAAGGAGAAAGGTTGAAGGGAAGTGGTGATAAGAAGTGGAATAAATACATGTAGAAATTCCTATTTAGACTGGTTAATACTTTCCCTGCCTAGAAATTATTACATAAACTAATTGGCATGAAAATTTGGCACTGTCATGAAAATTTCAATGCTTATTTTAACAGCAGAATTACTTATATTCAAAAGGTGGTAGGAAGTTTCTCCATTATGTTAATGGTACTTGTTCAGAAATAAATACTGCAGTATTGGTTATACTGTAGTTTCTGTTCAGATTTAGGATTTTAGTCTTCATCTCTCTTTATACCTGCTTAGCTGAAAGAGATTACAAAATACTATTAATATATGAAGAAAAATAACTTTTGTAGGCTTTCTCTCTTCTGGCATTTTTTTAATGATTATAGTGTCTAAATCAGATTGTTATGTGGCCTTGAAACTTCCTACGGCATCGCCATTGATAAAAAGAACTCCAGTTGTCTATAACAGCAGCGATCCTGAATGGAATGAAACTTTCCAATATCGAATCCATAGTGCTGTAAAGGTGAATTTGTTCTTTATCATTCCTATTATTGATTACCCAAAAAATTACCTAGAGGAGCAAAGTCTTGTTTACACTCAGCTATACCATACAGCTGTAGACTGTAGAATGAGCTCTCTTCCCCTTTTCTAACAATGTTAACCAGCAATAACAATAACAATAATCTTATATACTGCTTCATAGTTCTTTAAAGCCATCTCTAATCTGTTTACAAAGTCAGCATGTTGCCCCCAACAATCTGGGTCCTCATTTTACTGTCCTCAGAAGGATGAGTCAATCTTGAGCTGGCAAGAATTGAACTGCTGACTGTTGGCAAATTACCCTGCAATATTGCATTCAAACCACTGCATCACTATGGCTCATTAACATTAGTAAATGAGAAAAGATTTGTTATTTGTTAAAATAGGCTCTCATTTGCACTTTGCAGAATATTCTGGAGTTATCATTCTACAACAGAGGCATTTTGCTGAGCAGTCTGAACAGTTATGATACTTCCGTTGCTTTTGACCTAGGTAATATTGCTCCAGGACAGAATCTGATACATACATTTGTGTTAAATTCTGAGGTGAGACTTTCTTTGTAACATGGGGCAGGGCATGTGTTGGAGAACAAACTGTGCAAGATGGATTCAATATTAAATACTGTAGCTCTATATAATTCTAGTGTTGCACAATTATTGATCTAAGAGAAATTAGTATTTAATAATGAGTATAAGATTGTCATTATTCATTGTCATTAGGGTAATATCTGGGTTTTTTAATCATATAAAAACCTTTATGTGTGGAGGTCAGAGATTCTGAATGTTTCATTCTCATCTATGATAAATGTTTGAGATATTAAATATTTTCTCCGTAGACATGTGTCTACGGAGAAAATATTTCTTCTCAAATATGAGACCTGGAAATATTTGCAGACTGATATAATGGCTAGAAGCTTAAGATAATAAAATAAAACATAATATATGTGCACACATTGATCTTTGAGGCAGAGATAACTCTTAGAAAAAGGATAAGACTAATTTCAAGTTTTAGCTTTCTAACTGTAATATAGCCACAGAAGATAACTCAGTCGTAATACGATTTGACATCAGGTGAAAGGTTGATTGACTTTGCGCATCAAGTTAGTGTCAACCCACAGTGATCACATAGGCAGATTTTCTTTAGTATGATTTGTCCCCAATCTCACCCTTCAGGGGTACTCGTTGCTGTAACCGAGTACATCCACTTTTCTGCTGGTCCTGCTTATCTATTACTTTCCACATTCCCCAGCATTATGACTTCTCCAGGGAGTTTGGTTTTCATATAATGTGTCCAAGCTTCAAAAATTTGAATGTGGTCATTTGTACCTTGAGTGAAAATTCTAAATTGACTTGCAGGATACATTTAAAAGCATCAATATTTTTTCTATGTTGTTACTTGAAAGTCCATAGAATATTATAAGATTTTGGAGATAGGGACACCTTGTGATATCTGAATACCTTTTCCAAAGTGCTAGTTTGTTATGTGTTTGGTGTTCCCTTTACTGTTGATAGCTGATCTGATCTTCCTATAAAAGACAGAAGCTATGTACTATTTCAATATCTTCATTGTCAGTTCTTGATAACAGATAATAGACCATCAGAGTTGGAAGGTACCTTATAGGTCATCTAGTCCAACCCCCTGTGCAAGCAGGAGACCCTACACTATTTCTGACAGATGGGAGTCCAATCTCTTATTGAAAGTCTTAAGTGATGGCGCTCCCACAACTTCCAAGGGTGTTCCATTGGTTGATTGTTCTCACTGTCAGAAAGTTTCTCCTTATTTCCAGGTTAAATCTCTCCTTGTTCAATTTCCATCCATTATTCCTTGTCTGGCCTACAAGGTGCTTTAGAAAATAGCTTGACCCCTTCCTCTCTGTGCCATCCCCTCAAATATTGGAAGACTGCTATCATGCCTCCCCTGGTCCTTCTCTTCACCAGACTAGCCAAGCCCTCTTCCTGCAACCGTTCTTCTTCATATGCCTTAGTCTCCAGTCCCCTAATCATTCTAGTTGTTCTTCTCTGGACTTTTTCTAGAGTCTCAACATCTTTTTTATGGTGTGGTGACCAAAACTGGATGCAGATAATGTAGACCTCACTCTGAGGCTGATTGCTGCACCTGTTAATACTTTGGTCTCCTTTATATTTGACCTTTGCTCCATTTTTTTTTACTATGCTCCCGGGCTTACATTGCTAGAGTTTGCAGATCATATGCATTTTCAGCCATCAGAGTAGTGTCAAAGTGCAGAGTACTGATATTTCTCCCTCCAGTTTTAAAACCATATTCATCTTCTCCTAATTCAGTTTTCCTCAAGATATGTATATTCAGCATATAGTTTAAATAAATTAGGGAAGTGTATATTCCCGTCATGTGAACCTATGGCACATGTGCCACAAATGGCATGCAGAGCCATTTCTGCTGGCACACGAGCTGTAGGCAATCTTATCTCACTGCATATGAGCGTGCCTCACAACTGATTTTGTTGGTTGGTTTGAGGCCTTTTTTGGCCTCCCAAGCCTGAAAAGCCTTGCAGAGGCTTTTTCCAAGAGTCTGGGAGGCCAAAAAAGGCCTCAAACCAGCTGAAGAATCAGCTGTGAGGTGCAGTGCAGGTAAGGGGGTGGCAGGGGGGATTGTGCGTGCATGCACAGGTGGTATGGGGAAGGGGGTCCTGGCACACGAGTGCGTGCATGCTAGCGCATGCACAATTTTTGGCACAGGAGCCCAAAAAGATTAGCCACCACTGGTATATACTGTTTTGCCTCACTCTTTTGCCAATCTGTAGCCAACCTTGTTCTGTATAACTTGGAAGGTTGCAAGTAGTCAGTTCTGAAAAAAGGCCAATAGTGGATTGGTTCATTAGGAGCCAATCCAAGAAGCCTTTCAAAGGCGGCAAGATTAAATTGATAAAGCCTCTATATAAAGGGCTGCTGTGGCTTGAACCAATGTTCCGTTACTGTTGCTGTTAACCGAATAAAGAGTTGTTAGTTGGAACCCGGTCTCACACGCTTCTTTTCCAGATGGAACACTGGTGACGAGGATGGGATTGTCCTGAAGCGGAGACCGAGCATGCGGCGAGAGAAAAAACCACGCTAGATGAGATGGCTGGTAATAACGCGCCGCCCGCACCATTCAATCCCAATGAAGAAAATTGGGAGTCTTATATTGATTGTTTCCTGATGTTTCTGGAGAGCAACGAAATGGAAGAAATTTCCGATCAGCGAAAGAGGGCTGTCTTCCGAACACATTGCGGGCCAGCCGTATTTAAGATGGCGAAGGCATTGGTGAAGCCCAGACACATGAAACAGATGACCTGGTCTGAGCTTAACCAAATGCTGAAAGCTCACTACGCACCGGTTGTCTCAAACCTCATCAAGAGACATGAATTTTATAAGAGAGATCAGAGGGAAGATGAAACCATTGCTGATTTCGTGGCAGCCCTGCGCCATATTGGAGGAGCCTGTGAATTCCAAAATATGGATGAGGCAATGTGATATTGTGTCGTGTTAGGTCTTAGGGACTCTACCCTTCAAAGCAAACTCTTATACAGACCTAACATAATGGTGACAGAGGCAATCGCGGAAGCAACCACCGTGGAAGCCGCAAAGAAATCAGCGGCCACAATGAAGATGATGAATGCCAGTGCTGACACGACAACCCTTCCAAAAGAAAAAAATCTCAGGCGGAGGGAGAAAGCAAGCTGCCACAAACACACACCACGAAGACCTAGACGAGTCGTCAGACACTGATGAAGATGACGATGAAGTCCACTGCCTTTACGCAAACCTAAAAAAGGCGCAAAAGGAAGAAAAATTGGCGGGAATGCGCTGGTTGCGGAGGAAACCACCCCCGAGCTGAGTGCAGGTTCCTTGATGCCATCTGTCGGGCTTGCAAAAAGAGGGGACATATCGAAAGAGTCTGCTGAAATCGAAGAAACAGCAGCCCGAGCAGACACGGTAATTCCCTTCCAAGAACTGACTCGAGGCAAGCCGACAGAAAATGGGAGCGCAGCAAGGGAACCAGCAACCGAGAAAACACACATCGGACTGTCACTATAGGAAGCGCATATACGGAAAGCGGAAAAAAAGTCAGAATTGTAGTGTCCATTGAAGGAAGCTGTTGTGAGATGGAGGTTGACTCAGGATCTTTTCTATCAATGGTGTCTTGGAACACAATTAGACGTCTGATTCCAAACATCAGACAAAACAAACTCAAAAAACAAAAATTAATTCTCAAAGACTACCAGGGAAATAGGATTCCCATTGTAGGTCTGGGGCACTTCAAAGTAACTTACAAACAACACGCTGAAGTCCTGCCATTGACTATAGTTGACCGAGACCATCTCACCATTGGGCATTGGGATAACCGGAGTGAGCCGAATAGTCGTGAGCGATTGGGAACCTGCTACACGAATTCCAGGATGTCTTCGACGGAATTCTGGGCAGGTACCGGGGAACCCCAATATCCTTTAGCCTAGATCCCTGAATAGCACCGAGAAGACTAAAAGCCAGTCGGGTCCCCTTTGCATTAAAACCCAAAATAGATGAGCAGTTAAACAAATTGATTGCACAAGGGGTCATAGAATCAATTGACCACACCAGGTGGGAGACACCAATAGTAACACCTGTAAAACCAGATGGGTCTGTGCGCATCTGTGGAGACTACAAGGCTACCCTGAACCATGCGCTACAGCAAAGCGCATATCCGGTACCAGTCGTGCAGCACTTACTGCACTCACTTGGGGGAGGAAAATTTTTTGCTAAACTCAATTTGGCTCAGGCATATCAGCAGCTTCCAGTAGACCCCATAACGGCCGAGGCACAAACAATAGTAAGTCATAGAGGGGCATTCAAATGTAACAGGCTTCAATTCAGAGTAAGCGTTGCCCCAGGCGTTTTCCAAAGCCTCATGGAACGCCTAATAAACGTAATAAAAGGGGTCGTTCCATACTTTGATGACGTCCTAATTTCAGCGAAAAATGCGACCCAATTAGAAGCTAGACTAAGGGAAGTGCAAACGAAATTCAGAGAATCCGGCTTGAAAGTTAAAAAAGAAAAATGCTGCCTGGCCACTGACCGCGTCAAATTTCTAGGATATTTGATTGACGAACAAGGTATTCAGGCAACAGAAAAAAAAGTCAAAGCAATTAAAGACGCACCCAGACCTAGAAATAAAACGGACTTACAGGCATTCTTGGGTCTGATCAATTTTTATAATGTATTCCTCCCCCACAAAGCAACGATAGCAGAACCATTGCACCGTTTGCTAGATAAAAAAACTGTCTGGACTTGGGGTCACAAAGAACAAAAAGCCTTTCAAAATATAAAAGACTTGTTAACCTCAGACACCGTTCTTATTCAGTTTAGCAATACTCTACCCTTGACAGTCACCTGGGACGCCTCACCATTTGGAGTCGGTGCTATCGTGAGCTACCAATTAGCTGATGGGAGAGAGGCATCCGTTGCTTTTTATTCGAAAACGCTCTCCAAAGCAGAACGCAACTATAGCCAACTAGACAGAGAAGCCCTGGCAATCGTCACTGGAATTAAACGCTTTCATGAATACCTATACGGTAGAACATTCTCCATTGTTACTGACCATAAACCATTACTAGGGATTTTGGCTGGGAATAAACCCACACCGAACATTCTATCCCCACGGATGACTTGGTGGTCAGAATTCCTGGCCGCCTATTCATATACATTGCTGCATCAACCCAAGAAACAAATCCCCCATGCAGACGCATTAAGCTAAACACCATTGCCAATCTTAGAGAACGACCCGGCTCCAGCCACCGCCACCCTACAACTAGAAACCTGCCGTGAACATCCATTGACTGCGGATGATGTTGCCAGAGCCACGGCAAAAGATTCATTGACTGCCCGCGTTTTGACTTGGGTAGGTAAAGGCTGGCCGGAAGGCCAAAAGACTGAAAACTTTAAACCTTTCCGGACTAGACAAACTGAACTGTCAATACAAAAGGGATGCTTGTTGTGGAGAGATTGGGTGATGATTCCATCCAAACTACAAGAAGAGGTGTTGGGCATGTTACATGAGGGCCACCCAGGCATAGTTAAAATGAAAAGCCTGGCCAGGAGCTATGTCTGGTGGCCTGGCTTAAAGAAGGACATTGAACGCTGGGTTGCAACATGCCACAAGTGTCAGAGAGCTAGACCCACACCACCACAAGCTCCCATATGGAACTGGGAGACCCCACGAGGCCCTTGGTCTCAAATCCATATTGATTTTGCAGGACCAACTAGGGGCAATATGTTTTTAATAGTTGTGGATGCATATTCGAATTGGCTTGAAGTCATCTTAATGTCATCCACAACAACCGATGCTGTTATAAAACAGCTAAACAAATTATTTGCAACTCATGGTTTACCTGATTTGTTGGTGTCTGACAATGGGCCACAACTAACAGCAATACAATTCGAACAATACTTAGCTTCTTTGGGTATACGCCATGCACTAACCGCGCCGGCCCACCCAGCGGCGAATGGTAGGGCTGAGCAAATGGTCCAGTTCACAAAAGAAGGCCTTGAGAAAATGGACCATGGGGATGTCCAAGACAAGCTAAACCGCTTATTTACACTACAACACATCACTCCCAGTAGTACAACAAACAAAAGCCCGGAAGAATTGTTCATGGGGAGAAAACTCAGATCCCATTTAGATAGACTGCACCCCAATTATACTTGCGAGAAACCCCCTGACTCTTCCAGCCGATACCGCACTTTTGAAATCGGCGACCTGGTCTATGCAAAGAATTTTACCGGGGACCCTCTTTGGCTTCCAGCCACGATCACACAAGTAACAGGCCCCCAGTCCTACCGACTAACCATGGGCAATGGAAGAGAGTGGAAGCGGCACATAGACCAGCTTCGTTCCCACAACATCAAGCGTAAAACAACCATGCAACCTCAAATAATAAATTTTGACGAAAACAAATAAATACAAATAAATAAAAAAGGGTGTGAAAATGAACCATTAAAATCACAACCAGAAAATCTAACCAACCAAAAAGAGCACTTATGGTTAGATGAGACCATCAGAAGAAGTCCTGGTGAAAGGGAAGCCGACCTGGAAGGTGCCAGCCAGGCCAGCTGAACCAGCCCGGTTGAACCGGGAGGGAGCGGCAGAACCACTTCGATCAGCCTGAGAAACTCAGGTGGGAGTGGCAGTGCTGACTCACCCTTCCAGGCAATTCCATGGAGAAAAGCCGGAGAAACAATGATCCCGACCGAACCGCTTGAAGTCCTAGGCAAGAATGAGCCGCGCAGGTCAATTAAGACCAGAAAAAGCCCCACCTACCCGTGCGAATACGTCACTCACGGACTGAACTAAAGGGGGATGGGTGTTCTGTATAACTTGGAAGGTTCCAAGTAGTCAATTCTGATTGGCCAAAAAAGGCCAGGTGTGGATTGGTTCATTAGGAACCAATCCAAGAAGCCGCTCAGAATTGGCAAGATTAAATTGATGTCATTGGCTACAAGCCGGCAGGCAAGCCTGTATATAAATGGCTGCCGCGGCTTGAGCCAATGTTCCATTACTGTTGCTATTAACCGAATAAACAGTTGTTCATTGGAACCCGGTCTCACGCGCTTCTTTTCCAGACGGAACAAACCTGTTTCTCTGTTTCATCTGCACTGTGACTTCCCGACTTGTGTATATATTTTGCAAGTGGAACATATCATCTTCTGGGGTTTCCATTTGCCTAAGCACATTCCTGAGTTGGCTTAGTGGACACAACTGAAAGCTTTTCTCTAATCAATAAAGCACTCACTGATTTTCTTGGGGAGTATTTTTTTTTTGGGGGGGGGGGCTTTCTAAAAGCATTGAACACATGACATCTTCTTTTTCATGTAAGGCTTTAATTTGCATAAGATGATCCAAGGCATTATTTTGCTGGTTGTGAAATTAAGGATATTTCGACAGATAGTCTGGGCATTCTGTATGTTTTCCTTGATATAGATATTTAGCCTTCATCACTTAGTAATGACTGGAGTTTTGTATTTAGTTGATCTTAAACTACTAGAGAATATGGCAACCAGATAATATTTTCTAAAGTATCTCAGATATTGATATTTCTGTGATACAAACTTTGCATTTTCCATATTTTCATATGCAATCTTTCCATATTTCTTTGATCTTCTTGGAATCAATTACTAACTGTCCATTAATATCCTTAACATGTTAGTTTGAGGTTAGAACCTCCTTCTGAATGATAGGTTAAATAAAGGAATGTAGTAATGCTACATTTTTCAAATTCCCAGGATCTATACTTTCATAGATTACAACATGTTAACCCATTTTATACCTAGATTACTGTAATTACACATCATTCTAAATAGTTGAACACTTATTCGTGAACCAGACAAATTTAATTTGTAATATAATCAGCTTCAACTTGGTGTTCTTGAGGAGTGTTGGATCATATTATTCACCCATTGCAATATCTGGAAAAGTGCTTGATATTTTCAACAGAAGATGATTTGAGTTTTGATGTTTGATTTTGTTTTAAAATAAGCTGAATGATATGACTCAATCACAAGATGCTAATTAAGTAGTGTAGTGTATGACAACACAAGAAATTAAATTTTAAACAGCTACAATGGTAGAATAAATACATATTTATGTGCTTTAGTTAACACTGATATAGACAGAACTATAGTAAAAATTCAATAAGGAAGCAGAGGTATGTGTACGCATTTGTGTAGCTGTGAATATCTTGCGGCTGACTTGACACTATTTTAATTTATCGTTGTCTCACCCTTCAAGGAGAAAAGAGCAGAACTGGATGTTGAATTTTCATTGGAAAAATGGTAATGTGTTTCTTTTCCTCCATCATGATGTAATAATATGCAGACATATTCTTTAATTCATGTTTCATTTAAACTTAAACTATTATTAGAGCATTCAGCATTGCAATTATTTGTCAGCTCTTCTGGGTAGGCCAGATGGAGAAATAGACATCACAGGAATTCCATGAATGGTCTTTTATTTTTGTAAGATTTATTAACAGAACCTTGAAAACCTTTAAAAAACCTTTCTAATGTAATGCCCTTCTGAGGGCAACATGCATGATACACTTGTGATCAGGTATTGAATCCCCTTTATTCTGGATATTTCTGTATTTTGGACTAATTTTCTTGTTAGAACTGAAAGTTTTACAATTTTTGTATCCACTGAATGTTATTATTTTCATTGTGCTGCTATTTTGATTTATATAGTCAGAAAAGTAAGCAAACATTTTTATTTCCACAGCAAGCATCCTTCCTCTAAGGTCATCACTAATGGAGTTCTTGTGGTGAGTAAAGGGAATAATAATGGTTATTGAGACTCTTAATAGATAATTGATTTGCATATTTAAGTCATAAGCCTATTTTTAAGCCTAAAAAGGAAAGAATAATTAAGACATTTGCATAGTCATTTCTCCCCAATTGGATTTTTGTTTTGTTTTTTATGTAGGCACAACCTTGTCTGTGTATTAAAGGAACTATCAATAAAAGTAAGATGGCTCCATGGATAATAAGGGGTAGGTCCTTTGTAGCCACAGTTCTTTGAAAGAAGGTTATGACATGTTTCCCTGTCTCATACACCAAGTGCTAATATGAGTGAAATAAATATGATTATTCAAATATACATTTTTCACACATTCTAATCCCTGAAGGCTGGTATATGGTACAGATACAGAGATAGTGCACTGGAATTATTGCAGAAAGTTTTAGCTGTAGAAAGTCAACTATTAAGCTGTGTCTTTGCTCCATAACCAATGGAAAGCAAACCTGCATAACTTAAACTGATCTTCTTTACTTGAGGCTCCTAAATCTGGGTGGCAAAATTTGCTGTCTTACTTTGTTGTTTGTGCCACAGTGATGTTTCCCAGGCTGGCATTCTTGGCTATAATTCCTGGAATCCTAAACTAAATTCCCAAAGAGTCTTTAGTCAGGAACTTTTTTTTTCTTATGAAGACACTCTGCAAATTGTATTTGATGAGCTGCTGTTCTTCCCCCCCACAGTTCTTTGACTTCTGATTTTGTGATTTATTTCGTATTAGACTAGTCAGCTGAAGTCTCTGCTGCCTTATCTTTTTAAAAGGCAAAGTAGTTGCTTACTGTAATGTGCTGTCCAGACAGTTTAGATTTAATTGGGAAATGGGATAGATAGTTAGGAATTCGGAGCTGTCCCCTTAAGGGAATGCATCATGGTAAATGTAGTTAAGGCATCCTGGGAAATGTCGTCCATGTCATGTGGTCACATCTGTAATCCTGATTGGTCACTGAATTGACCCTTGGTGGGTTCCTTCACTCTTGCCTGGACCCCAGCAGTGTGCTGGTACCTCACCCCCTTTGCTCTTTCACTATGGGGATGAAAAGAGCACTATCCTTTTACACTATGAATTCAGCTATGCAAAGATTTGGACTCTTTGACTCAGGATTCATTGAAATGAATCTTGAAGTAACCGTGAGTTATATATGAGGATACCTGATGAACCAATAAAGAAACTTTGTATGAAAACCTTTGTAGAGTTTAATCTGTCTGCCTTTATATTCAGCTAGTAATTAAAGGAAAGAACAATAACAGAGTACAATTTACTTAAAATTGTTTCTTGTGATACAGTATAATTCTTCAAGAGAGAGATTTTCTTTAAAAAAAAAGATATTTAAAATTGACCCATGTTTGGGAAAAATAATAGTCTGGATTTTCTCAATATACTGCTTTTGCTTAGTATCATTCAATTGTTGTGTTCAGGTTATTTCAACAAGGAATTATTTCTTCAGCAGAAAATGTATCTGTTTGCGAGAAAGGTGTCTGAGGACCTTCGTTATAACCAATCAATATAACATAACAATATAACATAACAATAAAGCAATAATGTATTAAACTTGCATTACATTATAAACATAATATTGGTACTTGAGGAACACTCAAATTATTCTCTCTCCCTCTCCCTCCCTTCTTCTCTCCCCCCCCCCCCACCCCACTACTACCACTACCACCTCCTCCTCTATCACCAGGCAAGAGGGTTAACTTATAACCATTCTGTTTCCAGGATTATGTGGAAAAACCGTGTTTTTTCATGATATCCTTAAAAACCAGTTGGTTTTAAACACTTCTTTTCACTTTTAGACAATTGCCAAATTAACTTATCAGTACCAGGGTCCTTTGAAAATCAGTTAACAATGTTCTGTGGAGAAAATTTAGAAGAAAACCATGAGGAGATTCCATTTATCTTTCATGTGAACAAAGAAGTGTCTTCTCACCTGAACCTGAAATTGTTACAAACCATAGCAATACTAGAGGTAAGATGGTGCATTTGCTTGCTAGAGCCTCAGTTATTAGAGCAAGCATCCCCATTTGAACAAATAGTTCAAATATAATGGCTCTATAATTTTATACAAATTCATAAGGGAAAAATAAGTAAACTGATGAGTGGTATTTCATCTGCCAGCAATAGCTTTATAAAGATATCCATCAACTCTGCCTTAAGCATGCAATTTTATTTCATTGAGTCCTGAAAATATTTTTAAATGAACCCATAATAAAGTTAAGTGCCATAACTGATAAAGTTAAGTGTCATAACTGAGCACTAGTTATCATTATTTCTCAGTGGTCCTGAATTCACTTAGAATAATTTTAAAGAAACAACAACAACAACAACAACAACAAAAACCCTGCATCTGTAAAAAATTTGGGATGGGCAGTAGAAATAGTAGCCCATGAGAAGAACCAATGCTTATGTTCTAGGCATCCCAGGCATTTTGCTGCTGGTATTGGCCTTCTGCTAAAGTTTGCATTCCCATTTTCCTCTTTTGGGATGGACTTCCCTCTGGCATGTACGTAGCTTTTATATAATCTGATTTACAGCAACTTTGTTTGGTTCCTAGGAAGGATGGAGTGAGGATTTACAGGTGAAGACTTCATTGTTTGGGAATGCAATTATTCCAGTCTCTGAACTCCCTCTTGGAAAGGAAGTTGAATTGACTGTACCACTAGGAAGGGTAAATGTCTTTGTGTCAAAGTGATAGGCATGATATGAAACCTGGTGCTGACTCTGTGCTGTACAATGTTGCCAGGGAAAGTACTTTTTATATCTCATGTTCTCATATTTCAGCATCTCAGAGAAAGGACATTCTATTTATTTATTTATTTTTGACAATTGCTTACAAGATAAAGGCCATGTCACACTGCCCAACGGATGCAAAAAGGACACAATGGACGAGCAAAATGTTCCATCCATTGTTATCCACTCTCAAAAGGGGCAAAAATTTGCATAAACAGAGCGGATAACACGGAAAGGAACGGACGTGGGGAGGACGCAGAGCGGATGTATAGAGGATGCAGAGCGGATGTATAGAGGATGCGTAGAGGATGCAGAGCGGTTGCGTAGAGGATGCAGAGCGGATGCAGAGCAGATGCGAAGAGGATGTGTAGAGGATGCAGAGCGGATGCGTAGAGGATGCAGAGCGGATGCAGAGCGGATGCAGAGCGGATGCAGAGCGGATGAGCTGCATCCACTTTCATCCTTTCTCCATCCGTGCTACTAATGCTACGCATCCGTTCTGCTTCCTCCCTGCGTCCGTTTACCGCTGGAACGGATTTGAGTTGTGCGGATGCACAGCGGATGCCTAGCTGATATAGCAGATGCGTAATGGATGCAGAACGGATGTCCCCCATATGCCTAGAGGATGCAGAACGGATGCATTGGATACATTTTCCGCTCAAAAGTTTTGGGCAGCTCAAAACTTTCTGAGCGGATGAAACGTCAATAAACGGATGCTGGACGGATTGAGAGGAAGCAAAACCGAGGCAGTGAGTACATCGCGTTAACCAATGGATGGCAAGCTTTTTTGTCCATTTTACATCCTCTTTGCATCCGTTGGTGCAGTGTGACATGGGCTTAATAGGTATAGGTAAAAGCATAGTTATGAATACATGGATACATATAAGAGAAATAAAAAAATAAAAGAATAAAATAAACAATAGCACAGGGATGGTAGGCACGCTGGTGTTTCCTCTGATTTCAGTAAACAACTTTTGGTTCTTTTCTTTTATGTATTTAATTTTATATCAGTATCTTTGTAACATGTGCAATCAGCTTTTTATTCAAGAGATCTATATATATTTTCTTTGTCCATTTTCTCCCTTCTATTCAATTATGTCTGATTCTCAGAGACTCCCTGGATAAGTCCCAGTAGATAAGTCCTGGCAAGGTTTTACAGAAATGACTTTCCATTGCCTCCTTCTTAGGGTTGAAAGAAAGTGACTGGCCCAACATCACCTAGCTAATTTTATGCTTCAGGCAGGACTAGAACTCACCATCTTTTAGCCTGATACCTTAACCACTACACCAAATTGGCTCTATTTTTTTCTTATTATTGCATAATTTTCTAATTGTCTTCATTAATTGGTCATTAATTAATACCAAAATTTAAATTTTATTTTGTCTCATTTTTTTCCTCTCTTTACAACTTGGGTTTCCATATTATTGTTATCGCTCATTTTTTATCATGCTTTTTATAATTTTGGCCAACTTAAAGGAGCAAACATAGCCAACATTCCTGCCTCTTGTTTTTCTTACAACAATAAGGTGAATTGGGCTGAAAGCCAGAGTGTGACTGGCCCAAGATCACCCAGCTGGCTTTCATGCCTCTGGCATAACTAGAATTCAATCTCTTGGCTCCTAGTACTTGAATCACTACAACAAACTGGCTCTCTATTATGGTGATGTGTGATTTTCTTTGCAATATCTTTTATAAAGCTAGCATGGAAAAATATATCTCCAAGAATATGGAAGCTACCTTATACATATATTGCTTCATACCACCTCCTGGCTTCTTAGCATTTTTTTTTTCTTTGCTGAGGTGTGACACCATGGTGTTGTTGTACACTCTTTTACTTATTTGATTAAAGGGAGCAGAGTTATTTATTTTTACCTTTAGCAAAACCTCTACAGCCTGAGGTCAAAATGATTATTGTGATAGAACAACTTATAGTTGCTTATTTCTATGCGCCTCTACTATATTGGCTAGCTCTTGACTCAGGAATTGTGGTAAATGAGGACAAGTAATGAGTAACATCAATGATTGTTTTATGAGAAATTAAAGAGACAAAGTGTTGTCTACGTAAAAGTCCATAGACCCTTTTAGCAAACAATGCGGCATGCCTATGAAGAAAAGGAATATCTTCACTTAATGCTGCTGTTTTAACAAACACATTAGTATGAAGGTTTGGATCATAGCAGAGATAGAAAAAGAGCAAGGGATTTTTCTTAATAAAATAAATGTTGTATTTTGCATTAGTAAATTTAGCAGGATTCTACTTCTTCCAGGATCAAGCTTTGGATCTGACCATGAAAATTGAAGAAAGGTGTGTACATCAGAAAATACCTGAAAATCAAGATACAGCATCACTATTATATATAAGATCAAGTACAAATTAAAATATCTGTGTTGAAGAAAGGGATACCAGGGTTGTAAGCTAGAGTGGGAAATTGAAAAAATATCCCAGAAGGTGGCTGTGGCAAAACATTTCCAAGAAAGCCACATGGTGTATTCATGAAGACACCAGGAGTGAGTTTGAACTGAAGGACTTTATAGTACTGTAATTTACATTATGTCTAAATAATGGGGTAAACTGGCTTTCAGTATTATGGATTTAAGGAAAAATATGCTTCTGCTGGTTGAAACAAAAATAATGACATGCAGTTGATTTTTCACTATATACTGACGTCAATTAAATGGAAGGGTAGAGTCTGGATATTTTAATTATTTTTTCCTTTCTAGGAACCATCCTATTGATATGGATGTGCGTATTGGCTTTAAACTTTCTAAGGGAGAGGAAGAATTTTTGGCAAGGAGAAGGACTATTGTTTCTCATGCTTTCAAGAAGGTATTAAAGCTGAGGGTGCCACCCTGGAAATATGAGGTAGAAAACTTTTCATCAATATATTTGCTAAGATCTGCTTCTTTCAGGGGTTAACAGAGCTTTCTTTTTGTTTTCTGCAGAGGTACAGTTTAAACTTGAGGAACTGAGTGCATGTTTAATTTTGAAAAAAAAAAAAGCTCATTTTTTTCCTTGATTAGCTGGAATTGACATCCTCAGGCAGTGTTTATCAAATCTGGCAACTTTAAAATGTGTGGACTTCAACAGCCAGGATTCCTCAGGCAGCATTGGGAGCAATGGGAGCACAAAGAGAAACTGAATCCTTCCTTGATCAGTTAAATTAGTTGAGCCTAAGAAATCCTAGCTAAATTCACAGATATTTTAGCAATGCAAAATTTATTTTTAAGGAAGAAAATGCTGTGGAGCAAATGCTTTCTTCTTGTTCTCATTTTATCATTCCTGTTTACTCTGTAAGATAACATTAGAAATGACATATACAGGGAGTCCTTGGCTTATCATAATGGGGACTGGCACTTGTATTGCTAAGCCATGTGGTCATTAAGTTAATCACATCTAATTTTATGACTTTTTGCCATGATTGTTAAGCAAATCACATGGGAACTTCCCTCATTGTCTGATGAACAATACTCATGTGATATGCTTCTCAGAAGCCTCCTGGGAAGGTCACAAATGGCAATCACATGATCCCAAGACACTGCAACTGTCATTTATTTATTTATAAAATTTATTTGCTGCTTATCTCATATTCAATGACTCATAAATATTTGCTGATTGCCAAGTTTCCAGATTTTGATCATAGCATCTGAGGATGTTATCATAATAGACATACTACAACACAGGTGTTACATTTGATCATGTCATGTGACATATTGTGATGTATCATGACATTTTTTCCCTTTGCGGAGCCAGGGTAGGCGTGGCCTGCGCATGATGCATCTGGCCCATGGGCTGCCAGTTTGACACCCTGGACTATAAGAACCAGTCACAAGTCTCTTTTTTCAGCAATGCAGGGGTGGGATGCTACCGGTTCTGCCCGACTCTGTAGAACTGGTAGTTCTGAAAAGCAGTAGACACAGAACTGGTTCTGTGTCTGCTGCTGTTTGGCCCACATGCCGCCCGGGCTCTTACCTGTCCTTTATTTCCTGCTTTTTCAACCTCAGCTGCTTTGTGCGGCACAGCTGAGGTTGAAAAAGCAGGAAAAAAAGCATTTTTCAAGTGCTGCGCACCTGCGCAAAGCACTTATCCAGCTGTCTGGGAGGCACAGCTTTTGTCGTATTACACACATGCACAGGTTAAGTACCAAACCAGCAGTAACAGTGGTTGAATCCCACCCCTGCAATAATGTCATTAGTTTTAATGGTTGTTAAGTGAATGTTGTAAGTCAAAGTCTACTTGTATATGTATCATCCAAAGGAAAAAAAAAAGGATCATTTTTATCTGTCAAGAACATCTGTCTGTTTTTCTAGGTTCCTATAGTGGCTGTTTTAGCTTCTGGAGGAGGGATGAGAGCAATGACCAGTTGTTATGGAAGCTTGTCTGGACTACAACAGCTGGGCCTCTTAGATATCCTCACATATTTTAGTGGCATCTCAGGGTCTACATGGTACGTATCTATAGTTTGATATTGACTTCTTCAATATCAAATTTGATAAGAATACAATAAGAAGAGATAGTCTTGATTCCTGTCACTTAGTAATTGGCTTAACTGTTCTGACATAGTCTATTAGACATGGTATAGACCTATGCTACTGGAAACTGTTGATATTGTATTTGGCAAGCGTGAACAGAATAAAGTTGAACTTGGTAAGAATGCTGCCAAGATGCACAACATGATAGAGTGAGGAATGGCCCTCTTTAAACAGAAGGTATAACTGCATGCAGAAACAAATCCTTTCTTAATTGGTTTATAAGGCCTTGATAAAACCACACTTGGAATACTGCATCCAGCTTTGATCACCACAATATAAAAAAGATGTTGAGACTCTAAAAAGATTGCAGAGAAGAGCAACAAAGATTGTTAGGGGACTAGAGGCTAAAACATATGAAGAATGGTTGCAGGAATTGAGTATGTCTGAAGTGACATGATAGCAGTATTTCACTATCTAAGGGGCTGCCCCAAAGATGAGGCGGTCAACTTATTCAAAGCATCTGAAGGCAGACAAGAAGCAATGGATGGAAACTAATCAAGGAGAGAATCATCCTAGAACTAAGAACAAATTTCCTGACAGAACAATCAGTGGAACAAGTTGCTTCCAGAAATTTTGGGTGCTCCAACACTGGAGGTTTTTAAGAAGAGATTGGACACCCATTTGTCTGAAATGTTATAAGCTTTCCTGCCTGATCAAATGGCCTAGAAGACCTGCAAGATCCCTTCTAACTTTGTTATTCTATTAAGTGAGCCATGTGGGCTGGCTTAATCTACGAAGACTTTTTATATGGAATGACAATAAAATTGTAATAAACGGGGTAGGGGGGAATTCTTCAAGTCTGGGAGGCCACTTTAAACTGTGAGATTGTAAGACAATGTTTCTCAACTTTGGCAAGTTTAAGAAGTATGAATTCAACTCCCAAAAGTCCCCAGTAAGCAGGATCCCTAAATTTGCCTTTGTTTTTGAGATATGTGATTGAGAAGTCATAATAAATAGTCCAACTGAGCATGAAGTTGGCAGACAGTAGAGACTAGTGTTTGATCATTTCATTTACAGTGTGCATAGTACCGGAAAAAGGAGGTTTAAATACAAAGAATATGGAGAAAACAATTATTTTGGTCTTCTCCAGAATTTAGTGAGAGTATTTCATTGAAAAGAACTTTTTATCATAGTAGGTTTAAATTACACGCCTGCACTGACCTAAATGATTTTGGAATTTATCCTAGCTCAATTCTTTTCCTAATTAATTTCTATTTCTTGCAATATAGCACCAACTTCAGAGATGCTGTATTGTTATTTTATTTCAGTCCTAATGGAATATGTTATACAAGCGAAACTACGCCTGATATCCAAGCATTAATTTACTGTCTATTAAATATTGGAATTATTTGTAGATATTCCATATATTTTTTTTTAACTGAAATTCAAAATTTTTTGGTAGGTGTATGTCTACGCTCTACAAAGACGCTTACTGGTCACAAAGAAATCTCCAGAATGCAGTTGGCAGTGCTCAGAAAATTGTAACAAGTGGAAAAGTTGGGGCATTTTCTGCTGAACAACTCGCATATTATTTTCAGGAGTTAATTGCTTTGGAGAAAACAGGAAGGAAAGCTACCCTTGTGGATTTATGGGGCCTTATCATAGAGTACATTCTAAACAACAAGGTAAAAATTTGCACCTTAAAATTTGTGAAAGAAGTGTTATAATATTATGAGGTAGCTTGTTTCTAACTTTAAGACTAGAAATAAATACAGTACCTTAGTAGTAACTAAAATGCATTATTACTAAGAGATAACCAGTTGATGTAGTGGTGGTGGAGGTAGTGGTGGTGGTGATTTAGGGTAAAAAAGGAGATGTAAGTTCTAGTCCTGCCTCAGGCACAAAGCCAACTGGGTGATTTTGAGAAAATCTCTGTCTCTCTGTCTCTTTCTGTCTCTGTCTCTCTCTGTCCTAAGAAAGAGACAATAGCAAATCACTGAAAATCTTGTCAAGAAACTGCCTGAATTAGTTCAAGTAGCTAGCAGATGTCACCAATGATTCAAGGGCACTATAGATAAAAATATTACTAAAATATTATTATAAATGGAATAATCATAATGCTTTTAATTTCTTGAATGAACAATATTTTTTGAATATGTGCCAAACTGCAGAGAAAACATGTAAAAGTATGCCATTGTGTGTTGCTTAATAGGATGATGTTGAAAATTTAATTTTAAGGTATTAATCCTGTATGGGATTGATTGATTATTTATGTGATGCATTGAAGGTTATGATGACTGAGAACACATTAGCTTCCCAATGAATGATATGATCAAAACATAAACAATTTTAATTTTCTATACGAATGGTACATCTTTGACACTAGTGGGAATTGCTACCAAAGATGAAGAAGATATAAATCTAGGCAATTTAAATGGGTAGAACTATTGACTAATGTATAGTATAGTAACATGATTCTTAATATTTAACAAAAAATTAGGGTTTGTTTAATGGGTAATTATTTATTCATTTCTAGCCAGGTGCTATTATTCATTCTTAGCATCTCCTAATGCAGTATTTTTCAACTTTGGCAACTTTAAGATGAAGACTTCAATTCCCAGAATTATCCAGCTAGCAAGGTTAGGAATTCTAGGAAGAATTCTGGGAGTGGAAGTCCACTGAACTTAAACTTGTTAAAGCCCATGTCACACTGGCCAACGGATGCAAAAAGGACACAGCGGATGAGCAAAATGTTCCATCCGTTGTTATCCGCTCTCAAAAGGGGCAAAAATTTACATAACTGGAACGGATAACACGGATGCGGGGAGGACGCAGGGCGGATGGAAAGCGGATGCGGAACGGAAACCCAGCAGATGGAAGTGGATGGGAGTGGATAGCACATCCGCAGGGCTTCCGGGGGGCCTCAGCGAAGTGGACGTGGAACGGAAAGAGAGGATGCAGAGCGGACGCCGAACGGATGAAGCGGATGCACAGCGGATGCACAGCAGATGCACAGCGGAAGCCTAATGGATGCCTGGCATTAATTGCGCATGCGGGGAAGATGTATTGCGTCAGCCCCGCGGATATAACGGAAGCAGCTCGGAAGCAGGTCGCCATTCAGAGGAAAGACCTGCTGCCGGACACATCGACTGCCTTGCCTGCCCTGCCTGCATGTCTGCCTGCCAGCCTTGCTGCCAGCCTTGCTGCCAGCCTCCCTGCCAGCCTTGCTGCCAGCCTCCCTGCCAGCCTTGCTGCCAGCCTGCCTGCAAACCTTGCTGCCAGCCAGTCTGCCTGCCAGCCTTGCTGCCTGCCTTCCTGCCAGCCTTGGTTCATGTCTGCCTGCAAGCCTTCCTGCCAGCCTTGGTTCATGTCTGCCTGCCAGCCTTCCTGCCAGCCTTGGTGCCTGCCTCCCTGCCAGCCTTCCTGCCAGCCTTGGTTCCTGCCAGCCTCCCTCCCAGCTAGCAACCCCACAACCATGCAGAAGCACAGCAAGCCTCAGCCATCTGCTGCCAGCCCTGGCAAGAGGGACAGGGCTACCATCCCGCCCCCTGGCCCTCACTCTGGTTCTGCTGGGGCTTCTGCATCATGGGCTCGCTCTTCTGGGGCTGGGGCTTCTGCTGCTTCTGCTTCTGGAGGAGCTGATGACAAGCACTCCAGCACCAGCTACCTCCACAGCACCTGCACCCTTCACCCCTGAGACTGAGTGACCAAGAGGAGTGCCAGAGACTCTTTTTTGTCTTATAGCTTGTCGTTAATAAAGTCTATTTATGATTCACACACTTGCTTCATTTCTTTTTTTTAATAAAGCCTTGGTGGAAACTTTTAGAAATGGTTTAAGCCTTTGCATGCTTGTGGGATGGGTAAGGATAGCTTTGGGATGGGTTAGGATACCTGTGGGATGGGTAATAGCTGTGGGATGGGTTAGGATAGCAGTGGGATAGATAAACCTCCAGTGCAAGCATAGTGGGACTGTATGGTCCACCCTCCCAGGTGCCACACCTATGTGGTAGTCAGCATCAACCATGGCGAAGAGGATGATGCTGAAGAAGACCTTGGAGTTGAAATAAGTGGAGCCCGACTTGGCTGGCGCTTTGCAGGCCACGTGCTTGCCATCTATGGCTCCAATGGTGTGTGGTAAGTTCCACTTCTGATACCACTGCTCTGCAACTTTCTTCCATCCTTCTTCAGTGGAGGGGTACTGGAGGAGCTCCTCCTTGTATTCTTCGATGATGGCCTGTACCATTTCTCTGACCACAATGCTGATGGTGTTGGATGGCACCCTCCAGCCGTACTGCATGCTCCTTTAGGAGGTCCCTGAGGCCAGGTGGCGCAGAGTGAGTGCCACCTTGAGCCCAAGTTCCAGACTGGGCCGGAAGCTGGTGTTTGCCTTGGTCAACCTGGGTGTCAGCCACTGCACAACTTCGTCAAACATGGCTGGAGGCATCCTCATGAAGTTCTGGAATGCTCGAGTGTCTTCTTTTCTGAGCTCCACCATCAGCTTGTTGTACAGTCCGTCCTCTGCTCTTCTGGCGAACCATCTTCGGATCCAAACTCTTTTTGGGTGGCTCCTTTTCTTCTCTCAGTAGAGTTCACAGAGCCTGCAGATGGCTTCGCACTGTTGCAGAACAATGGTAGCTGCCGAAAGGACTTTGTTACAATCCACAGTGGACATGACTGGATGCTGTGGAAGAGGAAGAGCCAGATGAAGGCTGCAGAGGTCTGCACCGCTGGGCTGCTGTTCTGAAAGTGAGATGCAGGCGAGTTGCTCCCCCTTTTTATAGGCAGTATAAGTTTTCCGCTAGGCATCCTCTAGGCATCCTCTAGACATCCTTAATATCCGAGATAGGTCCCCTCTGCGAACGTTTTTTCCATTTTAAATGCTTTGTTTCCGTTCTGCATCCGCTAGGCATCCGTTCTGCATCCGTTCTGCATCTGTTCCGCTTCCTCCCTGTGTCCGGGCGGATGGAGTTGCGCGGATGCGTAGCGGATGCCTAGCAGATATAGCGGATGCGTAACAGATGCGTAGCGGATGTAGAACGGACGAACTGGATACATTTTCCGCGCAAAAGTTTTAGGTAGCCCAAAACTTTTGGAGCAGATGAAACGTCAATAACTGGATGCTGGACGGATAGAGAGGAAGCCAAACAGAGGCAGTGAGTACATCACGTTTTCGAACGGATGGCAAGGTTTTTTGTCCGTTTTACATTCTCTTTGCATCCGTTGGTTCAGTGTGACATGGGCTTTAGGTTGAGGAACACTCCGCTAATGCAGTGGTCACCAACCAATAGGCTGGGGACCACTGGTGATCGGCGAGAAAATTTTGGTGGTCCAAAGAGAAATATCACCCCAAAGCACCTCCCAAAGCAATTATTCCAAGCTGTGCAAGAACACAAGGCTTGCGTCGCTTGCATTGTGAACAACACAAGGTAATGAGGGGAGAGGGGAAAGGGAGTGGGGGGAACTTGTCCCACTTGCCCCACATGCCTGACCTGGCCACCAGGCTGCTTCTTTCTGCTTCTTTCTTCTTCTGCTTTTGGCTGCACGTAAGGAAAGCAGCAAAAGCCTTTCTTTCTCTCCCCCAAACTCCACCAAAAATGAATTTTTGGGGCCCTGCAAGGCATCCTGCTCCAAGATGCTGCACTGGAGTTTGGGGGAAAGAAAGGAAGACTTCTGCTGCTTTCCTTGCATGAAGCCAAAAGTCTCTCTCTCTCTCTCTCTCTCCCCCCCTCCCTCCCTCCCTCTCTCTCTCTCTCTCCCCCTGAGAATGAAGCTGGAGATGGTAAAGAATGATCAATCGGTAGGAAAATGGGGTGGGGAACTTTCCTACAGACTTTTTTGGGGATTTTCCCAGGGTCTCTTCTGCTTTCTGCAGAGACTCTGGGAAAACGTCAGCAAGCCACTGTCAGTCAAAATTCATGTTAGTGTCTGCGGGATTTAAAATTATGAGTTTGGTGGTCCCTGAGGTCCAAAAAGTTGGTGACACTTGCCCTAATGTGTTAGAATGAAACTTCCATAATTATCAAAAGATAGTCAGATTGAGGCAGTTAGAGTATAAAGCTGTTAAAAATTTCACTTGGAAGACTTAAGTGTACACCAACTGACTGGTGTTTTATTTTACTGTACCCAGAAGGATCCAATGAAGCTATCTGACCAACAGAAAGCAGTCATAAAGGGACAAAACCCATATCCTATTTATGCAGCTCAAAATGTGAGGATGAATATTAAAACCAGTGAATTTGCAGGTATGAGGATAGGACTGAAGTTGGATTGCAAAACAGTTAAAATCAAATGCAGTCTGAAACCATGCAAAGGTTATTTTTCTTCAGTTGGACAAAGCAAATGTGGAAATGAAGCCAAGAGGCAAAAAGATATTCTCTAAATTGTTGCTTTGGGGAAAATGGGAGGCGGAAGTGTAAATACAGTACATGAACTTGAGCTCCTGAACAAAAAAGGTGGGATATAAATCTAAGAAAGATATATATGGACTCAGAGAAGAAAATAATAGTGTAACTAAGTTGGAGCATGTTCTTTCATTCATTTCTTTAGAATGGGTTGAATATACACCCTATGAATTTGGTATTCATAAATATGGGGCTTTTATACGCATGGAAGACTATGGCAGTAATTTTTTCATGGGATTATTGCTTGAGAAACATGAGGAGCCCAGAATCTGTTTCCTCCAAGGTAAGATCAGATGTATAAGCTGGTGATAAGGTAACTTTTTTTTTTACTAACCAACTGAAAAAAAATATTACTCATGTAACATTTTGTTTATAGGGATTATATGTATTGTAAATTGTTTAAATTTATTGTAAACTATTTTAATTTGCTGTTTCTCCACTTCTGAGGGTTTTTTAATTAATGAAAAATGGGTTAGACATTTTATAAATGGAGACAGATGGAGATGGATACAATCAAGTGGCTGATTTGCCTGTGTGATTGCTGGCCCATGAAGGGCTATTTAATGGGTTCTTATTAGATGATGGACTTTTTAAATTTTGTAAGTTGCCTGGAATCACCTATGTGTGAGTTGGGCAGCTATATAAAATTGTTTATTAAATTAAATGAATGATTGAATGAAATGAAATTATTTTTGGATATGAAAGGACACAAATTCTACAATTTCTTAGCTTCCCACTCTTTTCTTAAATGAAACTCACTAGCTATAGTCTTCAACACTGCTGATCTAGAAATTCAGAGTGCATGCTGTAATCACCATATCTAACAGGTGGGTTCAAAAAGCATTGTTCAGTCATCACTCAATTGCTGGTCTGTAATTGACACAAATTTATTACTTTATAGCTAAGACTCTGATGCAAAGTGCTATTCCAATACAGTTATTAAGTGCAGTGAAATTGTGCAGTCAAGATATATTGGATCCATTTCTTTATTTCAGATAATGTTTGTTTTGCTTTTCATTGTGAGTTTGGATGCTTGGCAACTGATTCAGTTCATTTAATTGATAGTGGTTCTATTTTGAAGAGTGTTGTATGGGTTATTGTTATACCTATTTGGTCTGTATTATCATTTTTGATCTGTACTCAAATGTCAAGAGGTGTAAACTCGAAATATTCCACAATATGAAAACTCACTCAAGGTATGAATGAATCAAAGGAAATAGTCTCAATTTGCTTCATCCTGTGCCTTAAAGTCTATATAGACTTTGAACTACCAAGAGAATGTTCTTCTCATACCAATGCAGGTAGTCCTTGACTTACAACCTCAGTTGCGCCCAAAATGTTTATTACTAAATGAGTCAGTTAAGTGAGTTTTGCCCCATTTTATGGCCTTTCTTGCCATAGTTTTTAAGTGAATCACTGCAATTGTTAAATTAGTAACACAATTGTTAAGTGAATGTGACATCTCCATAACTTTATTTGTCAGAAGTTCACAAACAGTGGTCACAGGACTCTAAGACACTGCAACTGTCATACAGAAGATATGAATCAGTTGCCAAGCATCCAAATTTTGATCATGTAACCATGGGAATGTTGCAATGATCATAGAGAGCCTCTGTGATGCAGTGGTTAGAGTGCAGTACTGCAGGCTACTTCTGCTGACTGCTGGCTTCTTGCAGTTCAAATCTTACCAGGCTCAAGGATGACTCAGCCTTCCATCCTTCCGAGGTGGGGAAAATGAGGACCCAGATTGTTGGGGAAAACATGTTGACTCTTAAAGAGGGCTGTAAAGCACTATAAAGTGGTGTATAAGTCTTAAGTGCTATTGCTAATGCTATTGCTATAAGTATGAAAAATGGTCATAAGTCAATTTTTCAGTGCAATTGCAACTTTGAACAGTCACTAAACGAATAGCTGTAAGTCAAGGACTACTTATGTAGTAGTTGGGTCTTGGCATCATTACTATGAATCAATTTTCGCTGCCCCATTACTGTGAATCAATTTTCATTGCCCCTTGCATCAAGGTAATGTGCAGAATGATTACAGAGATCTATAAATTATGCTCAGTTGAATCTTCAGAAAAAGTTCTGCCAGTTTCTAGTGATTTGAAAAATCTCTTTGCTTCACTTCTATTGCAGGAATTTGGGCCAGTGCCTTTGCGGGCAATATAGATGACATGTGGGAAGATGCAGAGATTTCTCAGTTGAAATTCACAGAATCTGTGAAAGATGCTATCAGAATTGTAGGTAAAGGATATTATTTTCAGTATTTTTTAAAAAAATATGTGTGAAACATTTTTCTAATTAGGATTTCTCTCTTTCTACTGACCAATCAGACACTGCTTATTGCAATTATTATTTTCTGTTACAAGCATCTTTCTTGTGTTTATATAATATACAGTGGAAGCTGTTCCTGTAAACAATTGGCGTTTCTTCCTTCCACAATCAAAAGCCGTTCAGGGTAAAAGTCCTTTTACCCTGAACAGAAAAAATAATAGAAAATAGAAAAAATAAACAGAAAACAATAGTTTGCCTGCATAGTATGATCTTATTTTCAGGGCACCACCATTTTTGAATTAGAGTATGATCAATATGAGGCTGATATAATAACATACATATATCAAACATTTCCCATATAATTTGGATGTGAGGTGTGGAAATTAATGAGATGCAGAGAATCTTCAAAATGGTTCCCTTCTAGTACTTCCTGTCAAAGTGCATTGTGCAGCTATTCCATCTTTACAGATTGTTTTTGGTAAGAAACATAGTATTAGAAACTATTTTTTTACAACTAAAAATTGTTTCCATAAAAAGTGCACCAATGCAAAAGGAAATTGCTTGGAATAACTTTTTCTACAGTTAGATTTCTAACTGTTCATTCACAATAAAAAATGCTGCCATTTAAATTTGTATGTTTGCAGCCTTGTATATACTGATTGAAAATTTTAACTGAACTTTGTTTCCCCTGAGATTCCTGAAAAAAGGATCATGTTTTCTTGAAATAACATGCACATTTCAAGTATAACTTCTTAGAATCTCTTTTTCATTAACTTTGGCTCAGTGAGGTTAGGCATGTCTGTGCGGCTGGCACTGTTTCAAGTTAATGGGGCTTATATACATAAACCACAATAATGTGGTTTATTCTGTTTATTCTTCACAAGTGGTGAAGTTGGCTGTGTAATGGAATAATGCAGGAATCTCCAAACTTGGAAACTTTAAGACTTGTGGACTTCAACTCCCAAAATTGCCCAACCAGCATGACTAGCCGAGGAATTCTGGGAGTTGAAGTCCACAAATCTTAAAGTTGCCAAGTTTGGGGACCCCTGGAATAATGTAATGGAGGTACTTCAACTATGCAGCCTTTTGTCTTGCAGATGAACTGTTGGGTTCTCAGTCTCTTGACCCTTCACTGAAACAATGTCAAGGTATCATGCCAGGAGGAGTCTTTACACATTTATTTAGCAATTTAGTGAAATCACGAATCACCACAGGGGAAAATTTTAACTTTCTTCATGGACTGCATCTTCATCGGAACTATATGAATGATCAAGAATTTGTTGCATGGAAAGGTAATGCTGTACATAAGAACTTTTGCTATAAATAAGTGAATTTTGGGTCACAGAATTTCAAATTTCAAATAGATGCTACCCAAGTTTATGCTGTTTTATAAGAGCAAATAACACAGTTTGATTTCTGCAATCATTATAGTAAAAATTCTAACCGGCTTTAACTTCATTCTACTCTGGATAGAGTGAACTAAAGTAATATCAATACAAGAATTCTGATGAATTCTATTTTTCAACTGAGAAACCTATATATGGACAAATCAAGGCATTTTATTATTGAACTGGTTCTTTTGATGTAAGGGGGGAGGGATGTCTACAACCACCACAGCCAGTACACTCTACCTGTGGGCTGTTGATGAAATACTAGAAAGGGAAATAATTCCCTGGCTTTTAGTAGATCCTAATCAAGAAAGAAAAGGAGAGGAGAATTATGAAACAGGTAGAAATCCAGAGAAGGAAGAAAAGGAAATGGAAGCTGTGAGTTTGAATGTGGGAAATGTTCAGAAATGGAGGATGTTCCTGCCAAAGAATGGAAGAGGAGAGAGGAGAGGATGGGAAAAGTACCTGAGGGTTCCAGAGGTGGGAGGAAGATATAAAATGGATAAGGGATTGCTTTGAGGGTTGACATGTGAATCAATGATTCCCAGGCCATTAGGAAAGCCATCAAACATGGCTTTAAATCAGAAGAATGTGAAGAAGAATTAAGTTTAAATCCTTGTTGTTTAACATACATTTATATCTTCTCACTGGCTGTGTGAAATCAACTGTCAATATGACTTCATTCAGTGGTGGCATGCTACCGGTTTGGACCAGTTCAGCTGAACCAGTAGTTTTAAAAAAAAGCCTCCAAGAATCAGCTGAGAGGAGGAAAAAAAACATCCTCCAAATCAGCTGAGAGGAGAAAGAAGGGAAAAATGCAGGATCAGTCCTCCCACCCACCCCTGTACTTTTCTCTTCTTTATCCTCTCAGCTGATTGGCACTGCAGGCCTCAGTTGGTATGGGAAAAGCTATATGTGTTAGGTACGCATGCACACACCCGTGATCACTGGATCAGTAGTGGAACAGGTAGGATCCTGCTGCTGACTTCATTCCAGATTAAAGATTCTAATCTGATTTGAACCTCTAAACTCAACCCTTGAGGATTGAGCTAATTAATTGAACCAACCCAGCCAACTCAGCAGTTTAAAAGCATGCAAATGTGAATAGATAAATAAGTACCATTTTGGTGGGGAGTTAACAACATTCTGTGTACCTTGGCATATCGTCATGCTGGCCACATGACCACAGAAGTGTCTTTGGGCACTGCTGGTTCCCTTGGCTAAGAAATGGAGGTAAGTACCACCCCCTAGATTTGGAAACGATTGAGCAAGGAAGACCTTTACCTTTACCTTTATGTCTTAGGGTTGAACTAATTAGCTATTCCATGCCTTAGGATTGAACTAAACTGCAACTAAGCGAAACTGTAACAGACCTGCCAACCCCTGATAAAGGAAAATCTGGAGACCCATGAAAAAAAATCTGGAGATTCTATAAAAAATAGTGAGATTCACAGTCACGTGAATAACTAACCAATCAGAGCGTGTTATATCCGGTGGTAGAAAAAGCAAAATGGAGGCGCCCAGGGTGAAAAGAAATGTGCTGTATGTATGTATGACTGTATGGTAATATCGATATTGCATGATCTGAGAAGTGGCGTCATGTCATTTGTGTGAGAATCAGATTTATGCGTGTATAAGCGCAAAAGACCCCCAAATTTGAAAAAAAAAAAAGCGTTTTAAATTTGGCGTGAGATTGAGGAGCCTTGTCGTGAGACCGTGAGACATGCCAAAAAATCGTGAGACTCACGGCAGAACCATGAGAGTTGGCAGGACTTCTGTAATTAACATCTGAATACAGGTTGAGAATCCTAATAACCCCAATTTATCAAGGAGCAATGTGACATGAGGGCAATGCAATTCTTATTGTTTCCAATTAAACTGTTTTTGTTTTTCATACGAACACACAGCATATTGATTTTCTTTTTAATTTAACCTTTGGAGAATCTGTCTGTTTAAGTAACAATGGTTTTGGGATATTTCAGGGACACATCTGGATGCTGTACCTAATCAATTGACACCTGAAGAAAGCAGTCTGCATCTTGTGGATGGGGGATTTGCTATCAATTCCCCCTTTCCATTGGTGCTTCAGCCAGAGAGAGATGTGGATGTGATCTTCTCATTCAATTATTCTTGGCAAGCTCCCTTTGAAGTGAGCATTATAAATAAACTTGAAAGTAATGGCTTAGAATCCTCTGAATCCACTGTACCATATGTGGATATTGGTCCTTAGTTCTAGTTTTATGACAATGCTTTATTATCGGACCAATGATAGTTTCTGGGTCAAACCTTAAATAACCCAGGTGCAATGACAAATATATTATTTATTTATTAATTTGTGAGGTCAAGGATTTAGTCTGAGATTTTAATATGTTCAAAACACATATCCACTGAGTTATGGATTTCTTCTTTTAAAGTTTTATTAAAACTTTATCAAAATTGCTTTAGTTTGGCTAGTTAGGTCTAACAATAGTTTCAGTTTAGGATAACTTTAATAGAATTATAGAGTTGGGAAGGGCTAATTAAGCATCAAGTTTAATATAACAGTCCCTAATCTTGGCAGCTTGGTGGCCCAGCTTGCGGGGGGGAGATGGGAACTGGGCCGTGTGTGTGTAACAGGGGGCCAGTGTGCATACATGCAGCTCAGTTTTCACAAGTGGTGGGCCAGCAGCACACGTGTGAGTGTCTGCTGGCTTGCTGCTCTTGCAAATTGAGCTGTGTGCATACACTGGCCAGTCACTTGTGTGATCCAATTCTGAATATGCCATGGCCTGGTAGTGGGCTGCAGCCCAGGGTTTGGGGAACGCCTAACAATCTAATAATCTAAGATGAGAGAACCTATAGTTTTCATGGTAGTGATTCCATTGTCAAATTTGTACTTTCAGTTAGGTTTCTTGCTTTTGTTTTAAAAATCAGTCAGAATCTGCCTTCCTGTATGATAACTCTTTAACAAAATTGCTATTAGACTTCCTTTCAGACTTCTCAAGGCTAAACTTTCAGTTCCTTCAACTGTCAAAGCTTTTGGACTCTTTGAGTATCCTAAGTTCCCCAGATTTTCTGTATTAAAGTTTTGTGCCCTCGATTGATTAAGTGGGACTCTGAAATTTACTGGATTAATATGACTTGTTATTTAGGAACTATATTTGATTTGATGCAATTCAAAATTGCATTAGCCTTTTTTGCTGCTGTTTCACACCACTGAGTGATAGTTGGTTTATATATTTCTTTAATTTTTCACATTTTTGAATAGCAGTAGCAATAGCATTTACACTTATATACCGCTTTTTAGTGCTTTAAGCAGTTTACAGAGTCAGCATATTACCCCTAACAACCTGGGTCTTCATTTTACCAACCTTGGAAGGATAGATGGCTAAGTCAACCTTGAGCCTGGTGAGTTTCAATCTGCTGAATTGCAGGCAGATGGCAGTCAGCAGAAGTAGCCTGCATTTCTGCATTCTAACTATTGCGCCACCAAGACTATCTTGAACCGTCCATCTCCTTCAATGCTAACTGTTATGCCAAGTTCTGTCACATCTAATGTCCATCATGCAGACAGTCCTCAGTTAACAATGGCAATTTGGACTGGAATTGCCATTGTTAAATAACAATGTAAAAAGTGTAATGTCATGTGATTACAATGTCACAATGTCATGTGATTGCTTAGCAATGACAATTCCAGCACTCGAGGCAAATAAGGTTACAGATGGCAATCACTTGACTGTGGAGACTCTGTGATGGCCACTTGTTCAGCAATGTGGCATGGTATCTGAATGAGTAATCATTGCCTGAAGACCACTTGTCTTCCCTGCAGTTGGTTTGTTTCCTAAAGAAAGAACTCTGCATTTGTTTCTGTTATTTTTGAATCTTTTTATAAGGGCATTAGCCATCGTGCTCAATTTTCTCTCATATGAAAAGTTATGGATTAATTGACATTCACTTCTTGGGATTGTACCACACCAAAACTGCACAACTCATGCTGAAGTGTCAGATTGAGTCAACACTAGATCATGGGAGGAAGTTTGATATCTACTTCATTCTGTGAATAGTTCTCAGTTTGTTCTCAGTCTTACCCTGGAAATGATCTCTTTGGCAGCTCTTTTTGCTGATGCTCATTAGCTTGCTTTCTCAAAGAATGGTGGCAGTTACAAATATTTGGTTAATGCACTACTGGTTCAACATAATAAATTATTTCTTCCATCAACTAGGAGTTTATTGCATTGTAAACTATACTGCTAAGATATTTTGTTGGGTTAAAACTCAATTATGTTCATTTTCAAAATATCAGCATAGCTGATTTTTAATTTAGTATACATTTGGAACTTTTCCTTATCTCATAATCAGGTCTTGCATCAAGCACAGAGATATTGTGAAGAAAGAGGCATCCCTTTCCCACACATTGCTGTGACTGATAGTGATAAAAAACAACCAAAGGAGTGTTACATGTTTTTGAATGCTACAGATCCTAGGGCCCCCATTATCCTTCATTTCCCCTTGGTGAATGAAACATTTAAAAAATATAAAGCGCCAGGTAAGCAATGCATTGATTGATTGATTGAGTATATGCCATCAAGGTTGTGTCAAATCATGATGGCTTCACAAATTGACAGAGTGATCTGTCCCCAACCTGCCTGGTCAAGTTTCCAATGGTGCACTCATCACAGCTATAATTGAGCCATCCACTTTGCTATTGGTTGTTCTCTCTTTTTTTCCCTAGAAAAATTGGGACCTTGAATAAAGTGTCTAAAATATGATAATTTTAGCTTGGTCACATGGACCTTGAGTGAGAACTCTAGATTTCTTCTGTGCTCTGTGCTTGTTTTCTAAGCCATTTATGGTGTTCTCAAGAGTCCTTTCTAACACCAATGTTCAAAGTGTCAATCCTCTGTCCTGCTTTTTCAAAGTCCAAATTTTATTTCTGTAGAGTCTCCCCAAGAAAACCATTTCTTCCACAATTCTGTATTATTCTGGAAAGATTGATTGATTATGTACCTTTAAGTCATTTTTGATTCCTAGCATCCACATAGATAGATATTCACCAGGACGGTCTAACCTGATCTTTATGGTGCACTCATTGCTACTGTAAATGAAACCCATCCATCTTGGTGTTGATCATTGTCTTTTTCTGTTTTCTTCCACATTTCTTGGCATTAGAGGCTTTTCCAGAGAGCTAAATCTTTGCATAGTGTATCAGAAGTATAATAATTTGAGCCTGGTCATTTGTGTATTGAATAAGAACTCTGGTTGATTTATTCTATGGTGCACAGTATTCTCATGGATCTTCTGAGCTCAAATTTAAAAGTGTTAATACCCTTGTATTGTCTTGTAGGATATAAGATTAATAGATTAACAGATTAACAGAGTTGGAAGGGACCTTGTAGGTCATCTAGTCCAACCCCCCAAGCATACCCTATACCATTTTTGACAGATGGCAGTCCAGTCTCTTCTTGAAAGCTTCCAGTGATGAAGCTCCCACAACTTCTGAAGGCAAGCTGTTCCATTGATTGATTATTTTCACTGTCAGAAAATTACAGTAAATGGGACAGTAATTTTTGTTTACTAAAATCATGGAAGGTCCAAGTTACTGATATATTAAATTACATTGATTAGTTACAGATATTGAGTAAAATTCCATACTACATTATAAATTAGTTTTCAGTAATTCTAATGTTTTTATAAATAAAAAATACTTTTATGCTTACAAATAAGATGGAACTAAACATGCAGGATTACTTTGTGTTGTTTTTAAGTTTTGAAAAGTATATGGAATACTAACTGATTTTCTTTATCTTTTTTCACAGAATGCGCAAATTCAGTTCAATGTTACTTTATGGGGTATTGGTGTACATTGTATCTATATGTATGTTTGTACAAGTTTGTGTATGTGTGCAGGGCCTCCATGAGAGATGTAAAAAGATCAGGAATAGCAAATACAGCACTGAAGATTTGCTTCTTGTTATACATGGGGCATTAAAAGAAAGGAAGAGGGCTGTGATTATACAGTCAACATCTTGACTTTTTAACTCTCTGTCTTCACCCCTTGTATGGAAGTGTGTGTAATGCATTCCTTTTCCTAAAAGACTTTTGGAATCTTGCAACTTTCTTAACTATTATTTTTCAATGTTCTTCTGAGTTAACACAAGTAATTGTGATTTAATGGCAAATCTAGGCAAACTGCTCACTTTTTCTTCTCTTGTTCAAGGAATAAAACGTGAGACCGAAGAAGAAAAATCTTTTGGTGACTTCCAAATATACACAGAAGATAGTCCTTATAGATCCACAAACCTCACCTATGAGCCAATACAATTTGATAGATTGCTGCAATTAAACTGTTACAATATTATCAACAACAAGGATACCATTATAAAAGCTCTCAGTATGGCCATGATGCGAAAGAAATTCAAGAAAAAGAGAAAATGATGCACACACACACACACATACACGTAATTAGACTAGTTGGTAAAAGTAAAACTAGTTGGATGACTAAGTACCAAAATGCTTAAGTAGTTGAGAAGATATATGGAGCTGATGCTTTTCTAAGAAACTTTAAAATTTGGAGTTTTTGCAATGAGGGCAGAGGCAAGCCAACTGTATAAGCAAGATTGTGCAGATGCAGTTTTAATAGTAGCAGTATTAAAAGATGTATTAATGTGTGTCTATTTTTCTTGTATTCTTCCTATATACTACTTATTCATATTTCAATCAAATGCAACAGGAAGCTAGAGGCTTATCCTAAACATTTAAATAATAAGTATTTTTAAAGGAGAAAAGTTGTTTTCCTCCCCACAATATTAATCAAAGCACATCCTGTGCTAAGGTCAACCTGTGACGGTATCTTTAGCAAGAATTTTGTTGGATATGCACACCCAGATAATTATGAGTGGAGAACCTCTCAATTGCTGACAGAACTATTTTACAGGAGTCACAAGTACCTCTCATAAATGGGTGCGTTATTTGCATTTGCCATTTTGCAAGTGGCAAAATGCAGTCCTTAATCCAACTAGGCTTTGTGTGGAAAAGGAGTACCCCTCTGGGCAGAATCCTAGATGGTATGTATAAGATGGAAATGCCTTAATGAGTGGCCTGTTCTGTTAAAGGTTCTAGAGTGCTATGGGTGCTTTGATACTATCTTTCTCTGCAATCATTTTGTGCTCAACTATTGGCAAGTTACCAAGCCACCTGCTCTGCTTCCTCAGTTTTGTGCCAAAGGGAACTCCTTCCTAAAAACAGCAAAATATAGCAATATTTCTCAAACATTTGCCATGGTGACCTACTTGCAAGGTTAGTAAAATGAGGACCCAGATTGTTGAGGGCAATATGCTGACTCTGTAAACCCCTTAGAGAGGGCTGTAAAACACTGGGAACCGGTATGTGTTATGCCCCTGGTGGAGACTGATTCTGAGGGAGAAGAGGAACAGCTGACAGGGAGTGGAAGTGTGGCTCCAGAGGTTGTGGAGGAGGCTGAGAAAGAGCAGAGGCCGGCTGGGAAGTCAGAGGAGGACCCAGGCCCATCCCCTATCCATCCTAGGGCAATCAGGGAGGAGAGGATGAGGGAGAAATGTGGTCTACTGGGGAGGAGAGGGCCTTGATCCTCTTCATGGGCTGCAGCTGTGACAACTGGATAAGAGGACGGACATGAGTACGGGCGTGTGCTGGAAACAGCATGGAAATATCTCTATTGTTCCTCTCTGAGTTTGGCGTCCTTCCCAATGTGTGTTCTGATATCTGTGGACATCTTCAAGTCCTTATCTTGCCTGGTTTGTGTTGTTTTTTTCTCTATAATTTAAATGACATTTTCTCCTAGTAACTGCTTGTGTGGGAGTTGTTTTGTCTCCATTCAAGGATATTTGGAGCTTGAAAGGAAAGTGGAATAAAAGGGGCTTCACCTGTTTTTTGTGACTGTGTTTATTTTGTATCCCACCCTGGGTCATCACAGTATGTAAGTCTAAGTGCTATTGCTATAATTAAAAAAAATGCTATTGCAATTGTTAGTTAAAACCTATAAGATCTAGTACAGGTAAGGTCTTGATTTAGGACTATCCAAAATTTATGTCACTAAGTGAGATATTTGTTAAGTGAATTTTGCTCCATTTTACACCTTTCCTCCCACAGTTGTTAAGTAAATCACTGCAGTTGTTAAGTTGCAAAAGATGATCACATGACCATGGGATACTGCAATCGTCATAAATATGAGTCATTGTCAAGTGTCTGAATTTTGATCATGTGACCTTGAGTATCCTGCAATGCTCGTAAGTGTGAAAAATGATCATACATCACTTTTTTCAGTGCTGTTGTAACGTCCAATGGTCACTAAATGAAGTATTGTAAGTCAAGGATTACCTGTACAGCAGTTTCAGTATACAGTACGAAGTAATATATATGTAATATTGAAGTAAATTGTTTCATATATTAAAATTTATCTAGATCAAGCCAAAATCCATGGCTATCATTCTGAGCCAGATATTTGAGAGAACTGAGAAAGATCAGAAATTTGAGAGTTTACTCTAATTTGATAGCATATAATTCCTCAATCATTCAATCAATTGCATTTGAATGATGCAGAAGAAACACAAGACAAGATAAATGTAAATTAATATCTGAATTCAGGGTACTTGTAAGTTTGTATTTAGGTGCTTTTAATTTATTGAAGAAAATGTATATGGCTGCCCAACTCACTCACATGACTCCAGGTGGCTTTCAAGGATAAAAATTCACTACTTTCATTGCTGTTGTAAATTTGAATGGTCACTACACATTGTAAGTCGAAGATCATCTGTATTCCCAAATTATCTGAATAATTTTGAACAAAATTATTCTTCCTGAAATCTAATTAACTAATATAAATTTATTCAACTACAAGGGCACAATAGAGCAAGTCCATGTTGGTGTCTTCTTTGTAGTGACTTTTTGTCATCAGTGTGTAACTCAGTTAAGATAGGATACTATTGCATAAGGAGTGACAGAGCAAGTGATAAGTCACTTCACATGAAGACTTGTTTCAACCGTTCAATTTTCCATTTTAAAGCATCCTCCTAGTCTTTGTTAGGGACTAAAACATTTAAAATCCCTTTGAATGGCAGCATCATAATGAAAAACTAGGACTCATTTGGCAAAAATTATAGGGTTTCCTAAAGTCTTGATCACTTCCTGTGGGAATAAAAATTCCTCCAGGGAATTAATTTACATAGCTTATGCTACCTTCATTGGTAGCACATGCTACCTTAAAGGCCTGGTCCCACTGTGCTTACGGATGCAAAGAGGATGTAAAACGTTAATAAAAGCTTGCCATCCATTGGAAAACGCTATGCATCCATTGTGTACTCACTGCATACGTGTTTCATACGCTCTATCTGTCGAGCATCCGTCCACTGCGATTTCATCTGTGCAAAAAGTTTTGAGCTGCACAAAACTTTTTGAACAGATGAACTTTCCGCCGTGTATGATGTACATCCGCGACATATACGGGCAACAAACGTTCTATGTCCATTATCATCCGTTAAACGTCTGCTGTATCCTCTCTGCATCCTCTGGCCACCCCTCAACTCACATCCGCTGCAGCTGAAAATGGAAAGAGGGAGGAAACAAAAGGTACACGGAATGTCTACACAGCATTAGTAGCACGGAAATAGAAAGGATGTAAACCTATGCATCTCGTATATAAAGTATTCAAAATGGACAAAACGTTTGTATCTGGGATGTATCTCATATATTTAGGATGTCTGGAGTATGTCTAGAGTATGTAGAAAGACACCTAGCGGACAACCGATATTTTCTATAAAAAGGGGGAGAAAATCATCTGGATCTCAGTATGAGTCCAGCAGCCATGGTGTACAGACCTCATCACTCTTGGTCTTGGTCTTCAACATCATCAATTGTTCTCCACCATGGATGATGAAACAGTCCATATGATAGCTGTGCTCATTCATCACCAGAACCTGTTGAGACTGTATCAAGTTTTACACAGAAGGGGAGGAAGGAGAGGTCCAAGAGCTGTGTGGGTCTGAGGATGGATCGTGAGAAGAATGGAGTTGGACTGTATGACCAATTGATGGTGGAGCTGAGGAATGAAGACCCTCATGCATTCCATCACTTCATGAGGATTCCACCAGCCATGTTTGATGAACTTGTACAGCGTCTGGATCTCACCCTCCAGGAAACTGCACTTGGCCATGACGTACTTCTCCCGGTCAGTCAGCTTGACAGTGGCCTGCCCAGATTTCTTGAGGTGTAGCTTGCCATACCAGGTGTGCATGTGCTTCCACCATCCAAGGAGTACTTCTGCAGTGTACCCCAGGCTCTCTGCCTTGTCTCTCCAAGCTGCCTGCTTCTTCTTGGTGTCCCGATACAGTCTGTGGCCCTTTCTCCACAGGTACTCATTCTCCCTCAGCCATTCTAGCACCTCATCCTCATGCTCCTCAGAAATGGTGTACTGTTTCCTCTCTCCCTTCTGCTTCCCTTGCCTCTTCTTCCCTCTGGCAGGGGCTTCAGCAGGGCCTTCAGGGGCTTCAGCATCAGGGCCTTCTGGAGATTGTTCAGGGCCTTCAGCGGCTTGAGCAGCAGGGCCTTCAGCAGCAGGGCTTTGAGGGGCTTGAGGGCCTTGGGGCTGGTCCACCACAGCAGCAGCAGCAGCAGCAGCTTCAGAGTCAATGCCAGCGGGTGGGATGCTGGTTCTGGCTTTCTTCACCTTGCCAGGGCTGGAACGAGTAGGCACGGACTTCCTCTTCTTGCCTAACTGACGAACCATGGTGTTCCTGCAAGATGTATCTGGCAGCACGTCTTTCCCCTGTATGCTGACTGCATGTGTGCTGCATCCTTTTATATCCACAGAGTGGACGCAATCATACCCCCCGCATGCGCAGTGAACGCTTTGCATCTGATATACATCCGCGCGGCATCCCCTTTGTTTCCTATAGGCATACGTGATGCATCTGCTTCATCCGCTATGAATCCACCCCTTCCGCTATGTGTCCGCTTCGAAATTCTCCACCGGATCCCCTTCGGAGGTGTCATCCGCTTCCATCCGCTAGGCTTCCGATTAACATCAGTTTAACATCCCCGCTACATACTACCCACGTCCGTTCTTTTCCTTCTGTTTATGCAAATTTTTGTCAATTTTTGGAGCGGATGAAAACGGATGGAGCCACCCCCCAAATTTTGCTCGTCTGCTGTGTCCTTTATGCATACATTTTGCATCCAACGGCCAGTGGGACTGGGCCTTAATTGATAGTCATCTTCAGTTTTAAGAGAGACAGCCAAGTTAGCATCTTATAGCAAAACCCAACAAGTCTTCTATGCTTATTCAAGGACAGACACAATTTCAGACTTAAACTTTAATGATAATTCACAGCACACAGAGTGATTCAACATGATTGAATGATAGCATACTAACTGACAGACGTATTCTGGCATAATTTTAATGGTTTCTAGAACCAGTAAAATATGAACAGCTTCATATTTTCCAGACAGTTTCTCAACTGGATATTCCTTCCACACCTAGTGTATGACACATGACATTCTTCCTGAAAGGTTTATTAGAACTAGCAGACCGCATCTCAGTTTGTGAATGGTAGAAGGAAGAGACAAAAGTTAAGTGGCGTGCAATGCCAGTGTTAGAAGGATTGTTAATAATAAGAAGGGAAAATAGCTAGAAAAGCTGTGGGATGTAGTAGAGGGAGAGGGAGAAGGAAGAATGGCATTAAAAGGAATAGATCCAGAGGGGATGGGAGGTAGAGAGAGAGGGAGACAGAGGAGGGGAGAGGGAGGAAGAGTGGGAGGGAAAAAGGAAGGAAGGAAAGAAGGAAGGTAGGTAAAGGAAAAGTTGTTGGAGCCATAAAGCTTCTGTATTACAATCAAGACTTTGGGTTGCATTTGTTGAATTATTTTGTTTTCTGATACTCTGAACTGGCAAAAGATTAGGCTGGATTGATTTTGGGTGTTCATGTGTATATCCATATTCAGTGTATTTTAAAAAATGATTTTTTTGAAGCAGAAGAAGAATACACTGGGATTTTGATGCACTGAAATAGGAAGATTAGTTTAATGCCTTTGAAAAATTATTTATCAAGGAGATATATTCTTTATGTTGAAGATATTTTGTAGTATGGCATTGGTGAGGGTTGGACTATGAATTTTGGGTAGGTTTCAATGAAGAGAAATCAATAGTTGTTTAAATGGAGAGCAAACTGGTCTTTATTACTGCCATGATTGGAACATGGTGAATTATCAAGCTATGTTTCTATCCATTGTTCATGTAGTTTTAAAAATATATATTTTGGAGTAGGTGGGTTTAAGGGTGATAATTTTGTCTTTTGTTCTGCTTTTATTCTTTTTAAAGTGATATTTGAACTGATATTTAATTTTTTGGGGGAGTGTAACTGGTTGTTTTAGGGTGCAAGTCTTTCATTTTATTGTGTGGGAAATACATTCCAGAACTCGATATAATAGCACCGAGACTCTGATGGACAACCTGCTAATATTTGTTTCTGCTAATGCTCTTGGAGATCTTGTTGGACTTGAATACCATTGATGATAATATCTTGTTGAACCACTTTGGGGAGGTGAAGGTACTGTTTTTTTGTAATTCATCTTCTTACCTGGTTATAAATTTCAGGCTTCATAAATATAAATTTCTGCATATCTCCATCAAGATCACCTTCCATAATCTCCCTTTCTCTAGAAACCTGTGTGTTGCTTCAATCACTTACATGGTTCACATCAGATATTAAAATGACAGTGCTTTCAGGCATTCCAAAGCAATGGTAGCCACAAATGAAACTCATGGGATCTAAAAAATGATGTGTGTGTGTTATACACTACTTAGTAAATATTTTTAGCAGAGGCTTCTTCAGCAAATCACGATATCTAAGTAACAAGATGTGCAAAGATTGTATCATTATGTAGTTGCATCCCAATTCTGGTGCAAGGATTGATGAATCGTGGAAGTTGCATGATAATTTCACTCAAATTTCATCATTTCCCAACTTGCTTTCTGGTGATATTCTGACTCTTGAAAAATAAAATTAAGAGTACAGGGTCAGCAGGAGAGGTGGCCTTCTGGCATTAGAATCTGGCTCCCAGCCTGAAATCCATAGTATCTTGTATCAACATTTCTCAGTGTCAAGTAATGAGATTAAAGAAGAAGGACAGGAAAAGATGTTTAGGATTGGTGATGCTGATTCATCCCATGGTTTCAATCCAAATATTTATTATCTGTGCTCTTCTTAATTATAAGTTAAATTCAAATAATACTAATAATACTTTCAATTAATGGATAAGCTTTTATTCCAGAGTGATTTTGAAGATCACCCAGCTTGAAACATAGATAAACATTGGCATCTTATTTGTTTTCTTACTCAAATATCAAGTAAATCTTAGACATATTTTGTTATGAAAAGCAAAATTCTCTCCCGTCTCTCCTCAATATTGTTCAAGTACTGTAGTAGAATACCTCTATATCTTTGATCCTGCTTTCGACATGATTTTCTGATGGAAAGACATGAAAATAGTTCTTCCTGCCTCAGAGGTAAGACATTTTATTGTGTGAACAGATCCTTTAACATGTACCACTAATTATTCTAAGTATTTACACCACAACTGAATTTGAAAGGAAAGAAATTGCAATACTATTGAACAATGCACCCTGCAAATATTGGCCTCTACAAGGGATGCATGACAAAAGCAAGATTGTGCCATCATGCTAAGCAATGTCCCTTCTCTGTGTAAGTCTTATAGCAATAGCAACAGCATTTAAACTGCTTCATAGAACTTTACAGCCCTCTCTCAATGGTTTACGGAATTAGCATATTGCCCATGTTAGCAGAACTAAAGTCATGTTGGATGGCCCATTGAATTAAATAAGGAAATGTGTCTCAAACTCAGTAGCTCTGCTAAATAAGAAAGTGTTCCAGTTTGTGCACAAGAGAAAAAAAACAAGATGAGGCTAGAACAATGAGGAATTGTAATAAAGTGCTGAGGTGTCAGAAACCATGTAACTGCTTTTGCTAGATAGGGATCCAGCATAAACCTTCGAAATATATGTGTCAATTTGAAAACAGAAAGAATGTGAGCCAAGCCCTCATATGAGGGGGCAGACAGTTAGGGCATAAAAATGCTGCCTGAATTTTGCTCAGGGTTCCTTCAATGCCTGAGGGAACCCGTCTCTGCAGACACGTGAATAAAACCTTGTTTTCCTTGGATCAACGAATCTTTTGGTGGTTTTTTATCTGCTTCCACCTCACAATTTGGCGCTCAACGTGGGCCCCGATGGAATTTTGACTGGAGAAAAGGGACTGGGAAAGTGTGGCGCCACCGCTTCCCATTGTAGAGGGGCCCCTCCCTTGTCTCAGTTGGATCCCGGGGTAACTGCACTCAGCAGACGATCCTTGGAAACAAAAGAGAAAGAAGCCGGCCTGACGCTCTGGGAGTGTTGTTGATCACCTGAAGTGGGGACGCCCACACTCCTTTTGTCTCCGGGAGACCAGGGGTGTATCAAGTGAGTTTGTTGCCTTTCGGGATAGAAGAAGGGATATATTGTCCTTAAACTCTGGGAATCCAGAGACTGCTGGAGGGCAGTGTAAATCCCTGAGTTGGGAATCTCTGGGAGATTGTTGGTGGGTAGTGTGGAGAATGGGAAAGGGACAAAGCAAGTATGAGATGTTCCAAGAGGGAACGGGTATTGAGATAGAAAAGACCCCAAGAAGGCTGATTCCGACTGACTCCCCATTGGGTCAACTACTACAACAATGGTCGTTGCCCCATCTGAGGACTTACATTCGGAGTCTAGAGAAAAAGAAAATGATCTACCTATGCCAATATAGGTGGCCGAAGTATCCCCTAGTAGACCCTGAGTTTCTTACCACTGGGATCCCGAAGGGAATACCAGCACGTACTGGATAACTCAGTTGAAAGAGTATATAGTGAAACACTGGATGAAGGAGCAAATACCCTATGTGGAGGTATGGTATCATGCTCACTTTAAAGGTCCAGTTCCACCAGAAACAGAAGTAGGACAGTTTGTCAGCAGGGTGGAGGAAAGCGAAACTGAGGACTGGATGGGGAGTCCACCGGCATCGGCTCTGGCAGTCCTGGCACCACCGCCCCTGCCAGCTCTAGTTGCCCAGGCTCCACCTCCACCTGCATATCCAGGATTCAGAAGGGAACTGGCTCAATTAAACAAGGACCTAGAGAATTTGCCTCTAGGAGGAAGGTCAGCCAATCCCGTGTCGGCCTTCCCAGTCAGAGAAGTCCCAAATGGCATGAATGCACAGGGGAATCCAGTTACCGTTTTTGTGGCTGTCCCCATAAAATCTGCCGAGTTACGGGATCTGAAAAAGACCCTTCCGAAACTCCATGAGAATGCTCATGAAGTGGCGGAACAGTTGGAATTGTTTCTGGGGCCCAATGAATACACATACCAAGAACTGATGTATATTCTTGGACATCTTTTCACCCCCGAAGAGAGGAACCTCATTAGGAGGGCAGCAATGGCTGCCTGGGATAGGAGACATGCAGGGCAACAGGGAGCAGTAGCTGCAGACACAAAGTTCCCCATAGCCGATCCAAATTCGAACATCAATAATAACGCTCATATGGAGCACATGAGAGATATGAAACACATGATCATTGAAGGAATTAAATTGGCCATCCACCAAGGGAAAAACTTGACCAAAGCATTTGAAATAACACAAGGAAAGGATGAGTCCCCGGGGGATTTCTGTACTCGGCTCCGTGAAGGGTTAACCGAGTACTCCGGAGTGGATCCAGAAACCCCTGCCTTTGAGACTTTCCTGAAGATGCAATTCATCACCAAAGCATGGCCAGATATCCAGAAAAAGATCCAGAAGACAGAGGGATGGACTGATTTGGGCATGACAGATTTGATGAGAGCAGCCCAACAAGTTTTTGTGAACCGAGACTCAGTTAAAACCAAACAGAAGTCTCAGATGATGGTAGCTGCTGTGCAAACGGCAGCCAAGAATGAAGTTAGGAAAAACAGGGAGACCCAGATGTCAGATCTGAGGCCAAGGTGGAGAGATGAAAGATCTCCCAGCAGGGAGTGGAGACCCCCAGTTAGGCAAGGAGGTCCAGGGGACAATAGAGGCGGTCAATTCCAACGGCCGTCCCAGAGTAGAACTTGCTTCAGATGTGGGAAGAGGGACATTTTGCGTGCGAATGTCCCCAAACACCAGAGGAACGAAGGTATGCCCTATACGATTAGGGAGGTTCCGGCTCCCCAAGAGGGATCCACGGGGAGCCATTGGTAAAAGTGTTAGTGGGTCCTGACCATCAGGAATGACTGTTCCTGATCGACACTGGTGCAAGCCGGACATCTGTATGCGATCTGGTAGAGGGAGCATGCAGGTCAAAGCAGACTTTAAAGGTGGTTGGGGTGAGTGGGAAATCCCAAGAGGTCCAGATTTTGGAAGAAGTGAGATTGGAATTGAATGATGTGGTTACTGAAACTGAAATATTGTACATTCCGGATTCAGGGGTGAACTTGCTAGGAAGAGACTTGTTGGATGTTTTTGGAATAGAATTGTGGGATAGAAGGAAAGAAGTTCACATGTGTATGTTCACAACGGAAGATGAGGAGAAGATAGCATCAGATGTGTGGGCAGGAGGTGAAGGGGTTAGTAGGATGGCAATACAGCCCATTCAGATCAAGATACAACCAGGGATAACTAAACTGTGGACTCCACAATATTCTCTGAGTAAGAGAGGTAGGGAAGGGTTGAAACCAGTGATTGACAGATTATTGAAACAGGGACTGTTGGAACCTACTATGTCACCATTCAATTCACCGGTTTTAGCAGTAATAAAAAAGGATGGGAAGTATAGATTGGTTAATGATTTGAGGAGGATCAATGAGATTGTGGTTCCTAGATTCCCAGTGATTCCTGATCCCTATACCATCTTGGGGCGGATCCCTCCCAAAGACAAATGGTTTACTGTGATAGACCTGAAGGATGCCTTTTGGGCGTGCCCCTTGGAGGAGGGGAATAGAGACTTGTTTGCCTTTGAATGGAATGATCCTGAGAGTGGAAGGAAACAGCCGTTGAGGTGGACGGTACTTCCTCAGGGATATACCGAGAGCCCTTTGTTGTTTGGACAGGTGTTGGAAGAAAAGTTGGTGTCGTTTGAGAGAGAGAAAGGAATCACCCTAATTCAGTACGTGGATGACTTGTTGTTAACTGGGGAGAAAGAGAAGGAAGTGAGAGCGGCTTCTGTGAGTCTGTTGAATTGGCTGAAGGAGCAGGGGCTGAAAGTCTCAAAAGAGAAGCTTCAGTTTGTTGAAAAAAATGGTGAAATATTTGGGACATTACATTCATCAGGGGGTTAGGTCTTTGGACCCTGAAAGGGTGAAGGGGATCATGAGCTTGGCTCCTCCCAGGAACAAGACAGAGGTGCGGAAAGCGTTGGGTTTATTGGGGTATTGCAGAATCTGGGTAGACCAATTCACAGTGTTGGCACAGTTTTTGCATAGAAAGCTGCCTGGAAAGGGAGAACACATAGAATGGGAGGAGGGAGATAGTGAAAGGTGGGAAGAGCTGAAGAAGGCTTTGTCAACCGCTCCGGTTTTAGCCTTGCCAAACCTGAAATTACCATTTCATTTGTATGTGGCAGTGGCTCAGGGAACAGCAGTTGGAGTCCTTGCCCAAAAGAGGGGGGGAAAAGTACCAGCCGGTAGCCTTCCTAAGCAAGGGTTTGGAGCCGGTTGTGAAAGGATGGTCAGTTTGTGTTCAGGCTGTGGTGACCCCTAGTGGGATGGCCTTTTCAGAGAGCACAAATTGATTTCACTGAGTTGCCAGAAAAGGGGGGTTGGAAAGAATCTTCCCTTAGCTCTGCTCAGGGTCAGAACTTGTCTAAGGAAAGACACAGGGGTTTCTTCTTGTGAAATGCTGATGGGGAGACCCTATTTGGCCAAATTAGGCAATCTCATACCAGAGTTCAGGGACTTGTTCCTTCAGAAATATTTGCTGGCACTGTCTCGGTCTTTGCTTTCTCTTCACAAACAGGGACTGTTGGTGCAACGATCACCTTTGGCTGGTAGCCAACACCCACACGAGATTGGAGACTGGGTCCTGATAAAGACTTGGAGGAGTGAAAAACTGCAACCTAGCTGGGAAGGTCCGTACCAGGTGCTACTGATGACTGAATCTGCAGTCCGTACTCGGGAAGGAGGCTGGACGCATTACAGCAGAGTCAAGAAAGCATCAGAACCTGGGAAACCTTGGAAGGCAATCCCAGTGGACGGTCAGCTGCTAAAGGTAACCTTGAAGAAATAGCCAGCAGAAACCACCATGGAGATGTCGGCTGAACTCTGGAGAGGACTATTTGTTGCAACTATATTTACATTAATACATCAAAGAAGTTCACAATATGTTGGACCTGCAGGTGACTTGGGAACAGACTTGTGGGATGACAATGTGTTCATAAAGGATCTCAAGAAGGTCTCACATTCCTTGAACATCACCAATTGCTGGTTATGCATGCACATGCCAGGAAGAACAGGTGAAGGATTAATCCTACACGCAATTCCACTTGATCAGAACAGACTAAGACCACAGGGGCACGGGACAGAAAAATATGGTGTAGAACGAAATATAACAGGAAGGATTTTTGTTCATTTAAGGGAAACGGCGTATGTGTGTTTTAGGAGAAATGAAACCAGAGGGCTCCATTTAGGAGATTGGGAAAAATGTAATAAGACTTTTGATATGCCATCATCCTGTAGTAACCATAGCTATACCAAGAATTATCATAAATTAGATTATTTTAATCAAGATCAGTATCAGATGTGTATGCATTTTGAGGAAATGATCAATTGGACCCGAACATCACAACAGACCTATGCTATGGAAAACTTTAGGTGGGTATTGTGTGGGAAATATGCATACAGGGAGATGCCACCTTACTGGAGTGGCACATGTACACTCGGGTATGTGATACCGGTGATATATAAACTTGGTGGCCTTCCCCAAGACCGGATACATAATAAAAGAGACTCAGAATCTGGCCTTACCCAGAGACTCTGGACCCAAATCTCCCATGGTATAATAACACCATTGGGAGTAGCCATGAACTACCGAGATATACATATTCTAAATAACTTCACGGTAACAATGTTCAATGATACAATAAAGAATATTAAAATGATCAACACCGAGCTTTCTGAAGTAAGACATGTTGCTCTACAAAATAGTATGCTTTAGACATTGTATTAGCTACAAAAGGGTGTGTGTGTGCTCTGATTCATTCACATTGCTGTGTATACATCCATGATTTCCAACCCAATATTACAAAGACAGTAAAAGTTATGGAAGAACGTATTCACTCTAATCCATTATCACAAAGAGGTGACTCCTCATTGCCAGACCTGTGGGGAGCAATATGGTCTTGGCTTCCCAGTTCCACTTGGTTTAGATCTACCATAATGGGAATTATATTGATTATTATATGCTGTGTATTGTTGTGTGTTGTGTTCAGTGTCTCCCTGGTGCAATAACAACGTGTGGAAAGATAGGGAAATCCTTAGGTTCAAGATTTGAGAAGAAGCAGGAAGCAGAACCTCTAATGATGTATCAGAGAGAAAGCACTCTGAAAGAAGCAGAGGATCTGCTACTTGAGTTTGAGACAAGAGTGGAAAAAGAAAAAGGGGGGATTGTGAGCAGAACCGAAGTCATGTTGGATGGCCCATTGAATTAAATAAGGAAGTGTGTCTCAAACTCAGTAGCTTTGCTAAATAAGAAAGTGTTCCAGTTTGTGCACAAGAGAAAAAAACAAGATAAGGCCAGAACAATGGGGAACTGTAATAAAGTGCTGCTATGTCAGAAACCGTGTAACTGTTTTTGCTAGATAGGGAGCTAGCATGAACCTTCGAAATATATGCGTCAATTTGAAAACAGAAAGAATGTGAGCCAAGCCCTCGTACGAGGGGGCGGACAGTTAGGGTATAAAAATGCTGCCTGAATTTTGCTCAGGGTTCCTTCAATGCCTGAGGGAACCCGTCTCTGCAGACACGTGAATAAAACCTTGTTTTCCTTGGATCAACGAATCTTTTGGTGGTTTTTTATCCACCTCACACCTACAACAATCTGGGTCCTCATTTTAGTGACTCCAGAAGGATGGAAGGCTGAGTCAACTTAAGCTGGGCAGGATCATGTCACACTGATCGTGGGGTTTTATTGCCACATTGCTCTGCCAACACCTCTGCTTGAAAATTAAAAAAAAATTTTTTTTTACTAAACTTATCAAAATATAAAATACACATGAAAATAAAAATAATGGGACCTGCAAAGATTTATACAGGTACATCCACAGGGGACTGCAAAAAATCAAGTTTATGGTTGCAACTGCTCAATTGAAGCCCTGTTCCTGTTTACATTGTATGAGATATGGAAAAAAGGAGCAGGGCTTTGATTGTGCATTGTATTTATTATCTTGACTGGTTTTTTTTTTTAAATCATCTTACAGTATCACTGAATGGAACACTTTGTAGAAGGGAGTTTGTTCCAAGATGACAAAAGATTAATTTTTAATTAATTAATTAATTAACTGTTCCTCTTGCAAATGTGACTCTGGATGGCTAACATTGCTAAATATTGGGGGAAAAAAAGATGAAAAATACTTTCCAACACTGCAAGGACATTTTTAAAGTTTTAAACCCGATACCATTAAAAAAAAAAAGAAATTCTTTTTTAAAAAGAATTCTTTTTTCTTTTCTCTTGATATCTTAAGGTTGGGGTATCAAACTGGTTTTCTTCAAGGGCCGAATCAGCATTGTAGTTCTCCTTCATGGTCAGGCCGAGGGCTGGTGGTGGTGAAGACAGAATAGACTCCTCCTGTAGCATCCTGTCAGCCAAAACAGACTTCTGGGGGGGGGGCGCTGCATGAGCCCTCCCTGCACCCTGTTTTTGGCCTGGATGGCCTCCTGAAGCACTCTGCCAACCAAAATTCCCCGCACTCTATTTTGACTGCCAGAAGCACTGTGGGCCAGTCCTTTGGTATTTCCAGGACAGCCCTGAGGGCCAGTTTTAAGCACTCTGTGGGCCAGATTTGGCCCATGGGCCTTGAGATTGACACCTCTGTCAAACTCTGGAGTAGGTAACAAATTTTTAGGATCAAATGCAAAGCATAAACTGAAAGACAGCAAATTGGATGATTAAGAAGAGTGTGGTGAGAAGGTAAGATATAAAACAGGAGATGCAAGAAACAAAGTGGGATCAGCTACAGTGGGCTCAGATGCTTGTATGCTAATGTTCAAAGCAGAGGTGGGATTCAAATTTTTTACAACTTGTTCTGTGGACTTGGCTTAGTTGGTGGGCATGGCTTGGTGGTCATGTTATTGGCTGGGTGTCGCCAACTTAATATCACTCACATCGAGACACACATCTCCTTGCATGGCCTCTCAGGACTGTGGGGATGCTGCAACAGTTGTAAGCATGAAAAATGATCATGTCACTTTTTTCAGTGCCATTGTAACTTTGAATGGTCACTCCACACAAATTAGCAGCAAAGGAGGGGAAAATAACTCCAGAGAAGTTCCTGAGACAGGAAGTCTAGTCCTGCCAAGAATGTAATAAGGGTTAATGGAGAGGTAGTTTCTGTAAGCAACACCAGAATGTTTCCTTCCTGCCTTCCTTACAGTATTAGGCCAGTAATTTCTTCTAACAACCGGTTCTCTGAACTACTTAGAATGTTAACAACCGGTTCTAGCGAATAGGTGTGAACTGGTAGAATCCCAGCCCTGGTTCAAAGCATGGAAAACAAACAGAGAAAACCTGGACTATATCAGGTATGATATTGTTGCTATTACTGAAACTTGGTGGGATGGAACCCACAATTGGAACATAGCACCACATAGACATTTTTTTCAAAAGAAGCAGACCCAACCAAAAGATGAGTTGCATTGTATGTAATAATTATTACACCTTTATAGAAATAGATGATACCAAGGATGAAAGCCTTCTTGAAAGTATTTGGGTGAATATTAGAGGGAAAAATGACATTGTTATGGGTACATACAGGACTAAAGGCCACTGAACCGAGCAGAGGAAACAGATGAACTTTTTGCAAATCGATTAGCTCAGGTGTTCAGGAAACACACCATTGTAGTACTGGGGGACTTCATTTAACCTAACCTCAACCCAGGAACTAACTGCAGCAAGAGATTGAATAGATTTCTGATGTATGTAGCTGACAACTTTATCATCTGAAAGGTGGAAGAGAGAACTAGAGGAGCAACTGTACTAGAGTTAATTCTTACTAATAGTGATGAAATGGTTGAGGGAATTGAAGTCTTAGGAATCTGGAAGGAGAGTGACCGTGTCATACTAGAATTCACCTAAAGCAGGCACAGATAACTGAACAGCTAGATTATTGTTTAAAACATTAAGAGAGCTGACTTCAATAAAATAAGAAAGATAAAAGCAAGGATTCCATGGAAGGAAGTCCTAATGGGAAAATATGCCCCAGATGCTTGGGAAACTGAAAAATGAGATAATAAAGACCTAAAAAAAATACTACCACAGAGACAGAAAAACAAGAAAGTTCAGAAAAGACCAGCATGGTTGCACAAAAAGCTCTCTGACAAACTGAGGGACAAAAAAGGACAAGTACACATAATGAAAAGAGGCACACATAACGAGAACAGAATATCAGCAAATAGCTCAAATCTGTAAGGACCGAGTCAGGAGCGCTAAGGCTCAGAATGAACTAAGATTTGCAACAAATGCCAGAAATAAAAGCAACAAAAATCTTTCAATATGTAAGGAATAAGAAGAAAGTAAAGAAAATGTTTTTAGCCAGCTTTATAATTTTGTGTGCTTTGGGTTGAACAATCCCATGCCTATTTGCACATTCTTGGGAGCTGATGAAAAATTCAGGATATATCATGTTGTAATAACGAGGTAGTCGAGGTGTTTGATCATGATCAACTGAATCATCATGATGAACTTTATTGAAGTATAGTCTTACATTTATACACATTTTTAGTTATCCTCCATCATTGGTTAACTTTGGTTACTGCTTAACTTTAGTTACTGTTTAGTATAACAGTAATTAACACAACTAATTATCTCTAGCTAAAGTCTAACATATGTTTACTTCCTCTTTCTAATCCTCCTTTAGATTAGTGACTTTGTTTGCCTGAGTTGTAACTGCTTGTAAACATTCTTTATCTGAGGTTTGCCATCCGAAATAAGAACATTCCTGCAATTACAACTCTACAATATCAAGCTATTTTTGTCTGTCTGTCTGTCTGTCTGTCTGTCTGTCTGTCTGTCTGTCTGT
>BLBF01000005.1:47461338-47472325 GCA_015471245.1 Laticauda colubrina | reverse complement strand
TGTCTGTCTGTCTGTCTGTCTGTCTGTCTGTCTGTCTGTCTGTCTGTCTGTCTGTCTATCTGTAGAGTTGTAATTGCAAGGAATACACAATCACCAGGAGATCTAGTTGTATTAATTGATCTTCAAAGAACATGCCTTCAAGAAATATTGAATAAGTTTCAGCATTGATATGTGGACATGATAACATCCTGAACAATAGGACTTTGCTTCGCTATTCTTCTCACTACACCCTTACCCACGGGATGTCTTTATTCTAATGCGTCCCCGCAAGTGGTCAACATTCATGAATGGATTAATTTGTCAGCTACTCCACCTAGAAATATTTATCCTTATAAATCAGCATTAGAGAATTTGATTATTAAACGTTTAAACAAGCCTTACATCTTACAGGACAGGATTTCATTAGCATAGCTTTCACTTGTACAAAAGTTGAACATGAGTATTTGATGATGATTTCAGAATCATATCAAATAGCCTTTTCTCAATATGTGGGAAACTTGTTGTATTCTTTACCCAAGGATCCTAGAATAGTGGTTACTACTACTTTAAATCTGGTCTTTTCTTCCATTTTTGTGTGAAATTCTATTTCTAAAGCTCTTACAGTCTTTACTGATGGATCACTTACAAGGGGTATGGTTGTCTGGCAGATTCAACAACAATGGTATTCTAAATTTACTGCCATGCAGACTTCAGCTTAATGTGCTGAGCTGGCTGCTGTGATTTTGGCTTTACGATTGTTCAATGACCAACCTATTAACTTGATGGTTGATACTCAATATGTGTATTTAGCTGTGCAGTATCTTCCCTTTTCTTATTGTGCTCTCTCTTTGGATAAGAATTTATTAACCTTGTTTTTATCTTTAAACAATAGTTTGGAAATTCACTTGTATTCTTTGTATGTAGAACACATTTGAAGTCATACTCCCTTTACTAATGCCTTGTCTGAAGGAAATCAGAAGGCAGATGAATCCTTAAAGGATGTTGCATCTTTGTTTGCTGACCCTGTTGTTAACCATTCTTATTTTCATCAAAATGCCAAATCGCTTGCAAAACAATTTAACATTTCATTATCTCAAGCCCGGGATATTGTCTGTGCTTGTCCAGCTTGTCAGCAACTGGCAGTTTCCTTTCCAGTGGGTGTCAACCCATGAGGAACCCAAGCTAATCAAATTTGGCAAATGGATGTAACTCAATTTTCAACCTTTAAGCCATACTGTTATCTTCATACATCTACTGACACTCATTCAAACTTCCTTTGGGTTACTGTTTCAAAACATGAACATATTTCAGATGTTATTTCTCATTGCCTATCCTCTTTTGCTGTAATGGGTCGGCCTTCTCAGTTGAAAGCTGACAATGGCCCCGCTTATATTAGTAAGGAATTTCAAACTTTTTGTCAGAAATGGAATATTACTTTTAGTGCATGGAATTCCTTACAACTCTCAGGGTCAAGCTACAGTTGAGCGAGCTCATCGTACTTTTAAGGCATTGCTTCAGAAACAATTACAAACTGAATCTGGCCCTTACCAGCTGCAAAAGATTCAAAATCTCATTGCTGTAGCATTATACACTTGGAATTATTTAACCTTTTTAGATTCTCTTGCAGATTCACCTGTTAATTTGCATTTTTGAACTACTGAATCTTTAGCAAGGCCTTTGGTAAAGTATCGCCAAGCTCCAGATCCAACCTGGAAAGGCCCTACACTGCTGATCACCTGGGGTCGCGGTTCCGCCACCGTGGAAGATCCTTCTACTCAACAAGCAGTGTGGGTTCCAGCACGCTGTGTTCGTCCATATCATGGGATGGCATCAGGGCCTTCACAACCCAATTCCGGATTTCAATCTTCATCTGAACATGGAAGTCCGTCTTCCAAGGTCAACGTGCCCAAAACCCATCACTTAGGGCCAGGTTAAATCTACTACATATCAAGCTCAACAACAACTGCAGCAGGCCTCATTACCTCAGACTTCTGAAAATCTTGTTGCTGGTGTTTTTGCTATTATTACTGCTAATTCTGTTACCATTTTACTTTGTATTTTCTTGTTTATGGTTAATGGTGTTTCTGCTCAAAATGACACTTCTGTGGTTCGTCTTAACCCTGATTTGTGGGTATGTCATGCCCAATACAAGTTTATGACCCATGGCATAAATATTACTTTATACTATGAGCCCCCAATGGCATTTGGTCAAATTTCTTTTACCCTTAACTTGATCATGTCTTCTACATTTATTGTCTCACAACTACAATCTATTTCACACTCCTGACTATTTTCTACACCCCCTCTCTTAACCCTTTTCAATTGCGATACATTTATAAATCTTTGAATCCTCCATTTAAAATAAAAAATGAGGATATGTAGAGTTGTAATTGCAGGAATGTTCCAATCTCAGATGGCAAACCTCAGATAAAGAATGTTTCCAAGCAAATACAACTCAGGCAAACAAAGTCACTAATCTATGGATAAAGGAGGATTAGAGAAGGGAAGTAAACATATGTTAGACTTTAACTAGAGATAATTTATTGTATGGATTACTGTGCTGAACAGTAATGAAAGTTAAGCAGTAACGAAAGTTAACCAATGATGAAGGATAACTAAAAATGTATATAAATGCAAGACTATACTCCAATAAAGTTCATCATGATTCAATTGTTCATGATCAAACAACTCGACTGCCTCATCATTACAACATCTATCTATCTATCTATCTATCTATCTATCTATCTATCTATCTATCTGTGTATCTTTATATCTATCTATATCTATCTAGCTTCTGGACTGCCAGTCTCCCTCAAGCTTATCTTTTTCTTTTCTATTTCAGAACAACATAAATCATTTTTCTCATAACAGCTTGTCTAGTTTGACATATCTCAGTTTCTCTCTCTCATGGGTTACATGCAATTACCATGCTCCTATCCTTTAGTCAGGTAACTGAGAGTTAATCCACCTTATTTGATCACTCACATAGTCATTTATTGTAAGACTAACTGTGTTTTCTTCATTCTTATTTACTTATTGTTTTGTGCCGTGTTCCTAAGAATATCATCCTTTGGCTTTATTGCAGTTTTGTTTGGCTGACAATTGTGAAATTGCCTGGCAATTTCACATAAATTTTTACAATACTTGGCTAACATTTAGTCCATCAGTTCTTGCCATTCTTGATGGTGCACATGAATTATTCCATTTTACCATTTGCCTGTGATCACGAGGCATGAATTCCAAAGATAAATACCCAAATAACTAGCAAAGTAGAGGAAGTCTGCACTGAAAGAAGGACCATGGGTTTTTTAATGACCATTTCAGATATAACATAGGATGAAAGGATCATATTGAGATGGGAAATTATAACCTAGATAGAGATGGATGTGAGTGGCTGAGTAACTGTGTTGCTGGAAAATGAGAATTGTCTCTAACGCTGACAAAAAGATGAGAATGAAGGTTCGTTCTCCAAGCTTGTGTTTGGTTTCCAAATATTTAATTACCAAATATTTGGAACCAAATAAAAGGTGAATGTGGTAATGTATGATGACTCAAGCTTAATCTCAAGGTGTGTACGGCAATATTCAGGTTTGATTTGACATTCTCAGTTGATTATCTGCCAATACTTGCTCTAATTTTTCCAATCTGTTTAGGTTTAGGCAAGACAAAGAGTTTTACCAATATATTTATGTGGAGGCTAATTTGAGACATCTTGTGCTTTCCAATTTCACAGAAACATAAAGTTTGAAGAGATTTCTGAGCTCCAGTAGTCTAGCCATGTAGGCTAGACCTGGTGCATGATAGGCTAAAAGATTTCAGATAAATGTCTCTCGAGCCTCTCTTTGAAGACCCATAGTATAGGACAGTGGTGGCTAACCTTTTTGGGCTCCTGTGCCAAAAATTGTGTGCACGCTCATGTGCCAGCGCCCAGGAGGCAATGTGTGCCACCCCCACATCTCCTGCGCATGTGTGTAGAATCCCCACCCACTCCGCTGCCCCCTTACTTGCACTGCACTTCACAGCTGATTTTCGGTCAGTTTGAGGCCTTTTTCAGCCTGCAGGCTTCTATAAGCTTTGTAGCCCAAAATCTAGCCCTGTTTTGTCACTTCTGGTATTTCCGAAGGGCTAGATTTCGGCCTACAAAGCTCGTAGAAGCCTGCAGAAGCCTTCCTCAAGCCTTTGGGAGGCCAAAATAGGCCTCAAACTGGCTGAAAATCAGCTGTGAGGCATGCACATGTGCAGTGAGGTAAGTTTGCCTGCAGCTTGTATGCCAGCAGCAATGGCTCTGCATGCCACTTGTAGCATCTGTGCCATAGGTCTGCCATCACAGTATAGGAGAACATAGCATTTCATGAGGCACTCTATTTCACGTTCTGACCCCTGTTATTATCAGGTGATTTCTCCTAATGTTCAACTTGAATCTCTTTCCCTATTTGTAGAGTGAGCGGCGGAATGACAGAGGCAATGCAGAGAGCAGCTTCAGCTTTAACTTTATTGAAACAATAAAGGGTAACAGCCAATAGGAGCATTCCATGCTCTTGCTGGAAACACAGATTGGAGTGAAAACTTCTGCTCAGTCCTCTCAGAACGCAATACTCCTTTCTCCCTGAACGGAGCATGTATAGTCCTTCAAATAACTTGTGTGCTTGCGCTGTCGGCCAGATCTCGGCTCTGAAGGTGCTGCTGCAGAATGGGACTCCTCTGCTTGTCGGAAAGTCTCTGGCAATGATGGAGAAGTCATCTCGGTTTCAGAAGACTCGGGGTGTGGAATTGTCGATTGATCAGGTAGACTCACATTGCTGTCGGGTCCTCAGTGGGTTTCAACGGGTGCCGGCGGTCTGGAAACAGCAAAGGCATCTGGAGGGCCACCTGCATAAATACTTCAACACCCTCTTAATTGGTCAAATTGGCTGTGCCAAATTCTGCCATCTTGCAACTGGACTCTATATGACTTAAGGCTGGTTATTGCAACAATTTGACCAGGTAGCCATAAAGGATGTCCCACATAGTTCCTGGCATAAATCTGGTCACCTTCAACAAAACTCCTAGCCTGGCTATTGGAGCCTAAAGGTGCAGCTGGGACATAATTCAGATGGAGTCTTTCTAAGGTGGTCCTCAAACAGCGACCCATAAGAAGTTCAGCTGGGGACCTATTTGTGGTGGCACCGGGGGTTGTGTGCTGAATTAGCAGGTACTTAGCAAGTCTAGAGTGTCACTCCCTGGGCCCAAGCCTCTCCAGGGCATCTTTGGCAGATCTGATTGCTCTCTCAGCCAGACCATTACTGGCAGGGTGAAAAGGGGCCGTTAAGGGGTGCCTGATTCCTTGGTTAGCTAGAAAAACCTCAAATTTTCAGGATGTGAAATGGAGGCCATTATCAGACACAGGGGTGTCAGGAAGGCCATGAGTGGCAAACATTCTCAATAGGGCCTTAGTTACAGCTTGTGAAGTTGCGGTGGTCATTAAGACTAGCTCCACCCATTTTGAAAAGGAGTCAACCACCTCTAAAAATGTTCACCCATGGAAAGGGCCAGACAAATCAATATGTGGCCTGGACCATGGGGCCCCTGAATCTTCACATTTTCCTGGAGTGGCTGCAGGTGGAGATGGTCTGGTGGCCTGGCATGGCTGGCAATCATTCACGCAGCTAGTAATCTAAGCATCCATACCTGGCCACCACACATAACTGCGAGGTAAAGCCTTCATCCTGACAATGCCAGGATGACCCTCATGCAGGACTTCCAAGACTGAAATCTGTAATTGGGAAGGGATAACTACCCTGGCTCCCCAAAGCAGGCAGCCTTGAAAAGAAGACAATTCTTTCTGATGAATTTTAAAAGGCAAGAATTCAAGCGAATAAGGGGCTTTAGGTGACACCCATCCCACCCAGTCAAGGACTTGGGAAATTACCTTGTCCTTGGCAGAGTGGGCAGCAATATCAGAAGCAGTGATGGAAACTTGAGGTCGTTGATCAGGAACACCACAATGGTTGGTGCAGGATCCTCCACTGGAGTAGGCAGGGGACAGCGACTAAGGGCATCAGTGTGGCTGAGGCTTTTGCCTGCTCGATGAATCAGCGTATAATAATAAGCCAGAAATAATGCCCACCTGGTCATTCTTGGAGACAAAATCTGAGGTGTTTGTCTGTTGCTGGACAGAAGACCCAAAAGAGGCTTATGATTTGTAACTAACTTGGAATGATGTCCACAGAGAAACTCATGAAACTTTTTGACTGAAGTAACTGCAGCCAAAGCCTCCTTGTCAATTTGACTGTAGTTGCATTCTGTGGGAGATAACATTCTGGAGAAAAAGGCAATGGGTGCCTCAGAACCATTAGGCAATCTGTCACTTAAAACGGCTCCTATGCCAAAAGGTGAGGCATCTGCAACTAAGACTAAAGGTAAATTTTTGTTGAATTGAATCAGAACAGCATCAGATGTAAGCAATGATTTGACTGCTTTAAAAACATAGGCTTCCCTCGGTCCCCAACGCCAAGAGGATTTTTTGCCCAGCAGTTTATGCAGAGGTTCTGCAATGGAAGCCTTATGAGGCATAAATGAGGTGTAGAAGTCAAGGAGTCCCAAGAAAGACTGGAGTTCAGTTTTATTAGTCAGTGTGGGCGCATCGTGAATAGCCCATACTTTGGATTCAATTGGGTGAATGCCAGAGGCATCAACTTTGTAACCCAGAAATTCAACCTGTGGAGTGGCAATAATGCACTTCTTTCTTCAATTTATGACCCGACTTCCTGAAACACTCAAGGACACCTCTGACTCTCTGTAATAACTGAGGCTTGTTGGAGGCGGATATTTTAATGTCATTGAAATAAGGTATTACATCAGGTAATCCTTGAAGCAGCCTCTCCATCAATGATTGAAAAATTCCTGGGGCCACACTGTCACCAAATTGGAGGTGCCTACACCTAAAAGTGCCCCTGTGACTGACAATAGTTTGTAGTTCAGCAGCTACAGGGAGCTGTTGATAAGCTTGGGACATGTCTAGTTTCACGAAAATGGTTCCTGACTCAAAAGAATGCAGCAGGTGCTGGATAACTGGGACTAGATTTGCGCTGATATGCAAATATTTGTTTATGGAACACTTGTAGTCTGCGCAAATTCTCCAGCTACCATCTTTTTTTAGGGGTGTCACTGTTGGGGTTTCCCATTTTGCAAAGTCCACAGGCTTTAATATTCCCTGGTTAATTAATTTATCCAGTTCCTTGTCCAGGTTAGGGCGGATTACAAAAGGCACTCTTTGATGCTTTAAACAAATTGGAACTGCTAGAGGGTCCAAGTTGAAAGATATTGGGGTTCCCACGTAACAGCCTAGGCCTTTGCTAAATACATCAGCATAGTCTTTAAACAAGGCATCCACCTCTGAATTGGCAATAGAGTGAATTCTGCCTATATGAAGGCCAAGGGCAGGGAACCAGTCTAACCCTAATAGGCTTGGGAGGGCACCATCCACTACCACCAAAGGCCTTTGTCTGTCTACTTAGCTTGATAGCAGGTGAAACAGTCTTCAATTTGTTTTTGGAAATGCTGAGTTGTTTGAGGTTGCTGTGGCTGGGCAAAAGTTTTTCCTGCCTGACAGATTCTGGCTAAATGATCCTTTCTCTGGTATTTTAGACAAATGGCATTCCTGAACTTGCAGGATGCCCTGGGGTGATTCCCTCCACAGCTTAGACAGATGGTCTGAGATCGTGGAGATTAATTGGGAACAGACCTGTTCCCCCTCTGACTGGTTTTGGGCTGCCTGAGGTGATTTACATCACTAGTTTCTTCAGAGCCTTCACCTGTAGAGGCTGCATTGTAATGAATGGCTGAGCTGTTCTGGCTGACTGGATTTCCCTGAATTTCTGCTGCTGAGAGTGCTGACAGCTCTGTAGCTTGGGATCCTTCTATTGCTATTTTAAGGGGCAAATCTCCTTTAGTCAGTAGGCGCCTTTGTAACCTTAACTCCCTGACTCCACAGACTAGTTGATCTGATAACATGTCCTCCAGATAATCTCTAACAGTGCAAGGCAGCTGTTCGTAAAGCTGCCATATACTCACTAATAATCTCTCCCTCAGCCTGGTCCATCTCCTAAAAGCATGATGCCTGGCAATATGAGAGGGCTTAGGAGAATAATGGTTAGAAAGAAATTCCTGCAATTCCTCCCATAGAAGAGTCTTAATTGAATGCAGTGCCAGCAATGCAGTAGCAGTGTCAAACACTGTGGCTTCACAAAACTTTAAAAAGTATGATTTTTTTCCTGTGGTCAAAAATATCAGCAAGGTCAATAGTGTCTAGAAAGCAGTAGAATTGATTTATGCAGGACTCCCATATCTCCACTATCAGTCTGAAAGGCAGGAATGCATGGTTTGAAGTCATCTCGTCTCAGTGGCGCCAGGTTCTTCTGAGGGAAATTGAAATTCATGTTCGCGAATAGTGACAGTAAGCTCTTAAAGTGACATACAGCTTGGTAGTGGCTTTGGCTCTATTTGAAGTGACTTTGCTCAGTGATTTTGTTCAGTTGTCTCTTAGATGTATCCCACCCTCATCGCCATTGTAGAGTGAGTGGTGGAATGACAGAGGCAATACAGAAAGCAACTTCAGCTTTAACTGTATTGAAACAATAAAGGGTTGCCACAACTGCTACGCTAACAGGGCAGCCAGCTGGTGGGCAACAGCTGATGCCGCTTGACAGCTCCCTTTTATAGTCAGCTATCAAACAGCGTCAGCCAATAGGAGCGGTCCGCACTCTTGCTGGAAATGTGGACTGGAATGAAAACTTCTGCTCAGTCCTCTCAGAATGCAATACTATTGTCTAAACCCAATCCTGAAACTTGGGTTGACAGATAACACTCATGCCTCTATATAACAACTTTATATATCTGATGGCCACTATCATATATCTGAACAGTCTTGTAGCGTCTCCTTAACCATTTCTTCAAGGATTTTGCTTTAAGGTCTGCATCATTCTTGGTAGCCCTTCCTTGAATTTGCTGTAGTTTGCTGATATCCTAGGGTGAAGTTCCAGAAATAAATACAATATACCAAGTGAAGCCTAACCAAGGTAGAGTTGAATGGAATAACTGATTTCAGAGACCTCAGTTCTATGTTCCTATCAATATATCTCAAAGCAGCATTTGCCTTTTTAAAATGTATTATTCATTGTTTTAAATAATTGATAACAAAGGAAAAAGGACAGCATAAAAACAACATGATTATACTGTACATCACATATATACACTGACAATGTAAGTTGTCAGAGAAAAAAAAATCACATAATGTGCTTTAACAATAAAAATAAATGTGACAAAGAAAAATATATCATTATGACAATGGTTATAGTTCTATACGTATTTGCCTAATACAAATATTATTCAAGTATACATTTCTAAGACACCTATTTAAATATTTTGTAACTTTCTGTATAAATTTCTTGTCTACATAGATAGGTAATCTGCTCATTACTAGAAAGTGTAATCAGTTTTCAATCCATTGAATGTGGAGCCATACACTTATTTTTCTAATGCTGCAGAATCAGTCTTTTAGCTATAGTAAGGGCATTGAGAATCCATTTATGTTATATGATTGTCAAATTTCATTGCTGGGTATTGTATGCAGTTCAAAAGAATGTTTTTGAAAAAATTAGCTTTTATCACACAATCATATTTATATAATCCACTACAAAAAAGCCAGTTTCCAAATAGAAAAGAAGGTGTACACCCATAATTCCCTCCAGGTGGAGCTTTTGCTTTCTATCCTTTCTTAGCATACCTTTTTTTGATTAGAAACTAGATGAAAAAGTAATAATAAAATACAAAAAGGTTTAGAATAAAGAATGACACTATTTCAATTTATGGTAAAATTTCACAGGTAAGGCAAAGGGATTGCCAAATAAAATTCATGTAGCATTCTAAGCATCTCTAAATATCTTTCAAAACTAATCTGATTTATTTATTGCTTTCTTTTTAAAGGTCCTAGAAATTATTTTATTTATGAGTTATATTAAGTCATCAGAAAAATATTTTCCTTTATATGAATTATGAAATCATTAATGAAAGTCTTCAAGGATTACAATTTAAGCTGAAGTTCAACCAGGTGACAAGGTATTCCCCATTGACGGCTTTTGCTCCAAATTAATCAAGTATTAATTTAAAACTTCAAATGAATGAAAACTCATAGATTACTAAATCTCCTGAACCATTTTGAGTAGTCCTGGTAGAAATGTTGTTTATGCCTTTACAATTGGAAGCAGCTTTTGAGGTACAGGTTGTCCTTATGACTACAACAAAGCCCAGAATTTTTGTTGCTAAGTAAAACATTTGTTAAGTGAGTCATGCCCCATTTTACAACTTTGCTTGCCACATTTGTTAGGTGAATCACTGCAGTTAAATTAGTAAAGGCCGTGTCACACTGCCCAACGGATGCAAAAAGGACACAACGGAAGAGAAAAATGTTACATCTGTTGTATCCGCACTCAAAAGGGGCGAAAATTTGCATAATTGGAGCGGATAACACGGATGCGGGGAGGATGCAGGGCGGATGCAAAGCGGATGCGGAACGGAAGCCCAGCGGATGGAAGCGGATGGCGCAACCGCAGGGCTTCCGGGGGGCCTCAGCAAAGCGGACGCGGAACGGAAACAACGGATGCAGAACGGATGCACAGCGGATGAAGCGGATGCACAACGGAAACCTAGCGGATGCACAGCGGAAGCCTAACGGATGCCTGGCGTTAACTGCGCATGTGGGGGGAATGCATTGCGCAAGCCCTGTGGAGATAAAGGGAAGCAGCTCGCACGTGGCCAGCATTCTGAGGAAAGACCTGCTGCTGGATACCTCGAGTTCTTGCCTGCATGTCTGCCTGCAAGCCTTGCTGCCAGCCTGCCTCCAAGCCTGCCTCCCAGCCTGCCTCCCAGCCTCCTGGGCAGCCTCCCTGCCAGCCTTGCTGCCAGCCTGCCTTCCAGCCTCCCTTCCAGCCTTGCTGCCAGCCTGCCTTCCAGCCTCCCTGCCAGCCTTGCT
>BLBF01000005.1:47397397-47461328 GCA_015471245.1 Laticauda colubrina | reverse complement strand
ACAGGCTTCCTGCCAGCCTTCCTAACAGGCTTCCTGCCAGCCTTCCTGCCAGCCTTGGTGCCTGCCAGCAACCCCACAACCATGGGGAAGAAGCGAAAGTCTCAGCAACCTGCCGCCATCCCTGGCAAGAGGGACAGGGCCATCCTCCCGCCCCATGTCCCTGACTCATCTTCTGCTGGGGCTTCTGCTGCTTGGGCTCGCTCTTCTGTTGCTGGAGCTTCTGCTGTAGCTGCTCCTGGCAGTGGTGCTTCTGCTGCGTACTCTGCTGAAGCTGCTCCTGGTCCTGCTGGTCCTGCTGGTCCTGCTGGTCCTGCTCGTTCTGCTCGTGCTCCTGGTCTTGCTGACCCTGCTGCTGGTGCTTACTCTGCTGCTGCTGATCCTGGTCTTGCTGCTGCTGCTGATCCTGCTGCTGCTGCTGCTGCTGATTATGATCCTGCTGGTGATTATGCTGCTGCTGCTGCTGATGATGCTGATGATGCTGATTATGATCCTGCTGGTGATGCTGCTGCTGCTGCTGCTGCTGGTGGTGGTGTGGAGGAGCAGCCCCTACAACCTGGAAGCCCCTCTGATGAGGGCCCATCTGGTCCTGCCAAAGGGAGGAAGAGGCGTATACAACAACGGGAGAGGAGGCAGTACTACATTGAGGAAGCGCACGAGGATGAGGTGCTGGAGTGGCTGAGAGAGAACGACTATCTGTGGCGGAAGGGACACCGGCTGTATAGGGACACCAAGCAGAAGCAGGCTGCTTGGAGAGAAGGGGAAGAGAGTCTGGGCTACACATTGGATGTGCTCCTCGGCTGGTGGAAGTACATGCACACCTGGTACGGGAAGCTGCACCTCAAAAAATCTGGCCAGGCCAGGGTTAAGCTGATGGATAGAGAGACCTACGTCATGGCCAGGTGCAGCTTCCTGGAGGGTGAGATCCGCCACCGAGGAGCACCAGGAGCCCCTCTGTCTACCCTCTCTCTCCGGCAGCCTGCTGCGACCCAGTCCTCTTCCGGCCGAGAGTCAGTCCCTGTCTCCATGCAGGTATCTGTGGAGCGTGCCATGGCGGAGAACCCCCAGGCAGGTGTTGAAAGCGTGGTGGAGAGCAAGGAGGACTCCCTGGTGTGGTGGGAGAAAGGAGACATCGAGTCCACCGCTGCCGAAGTCGCATCCACCTACACCTCCGCCTCCACAGTAAGGCAGAGAGCCAGACCGCAGAAGGGGCAGAGCCACAAGGTCCTGGTGGAGATCAGGGACACCATCCACACTAGCATAGGTCTCCTCTCTCAGCTGGTCCCCATCGACTCCTCCTCCTCCAACCGCAAGCCCTTCCTCAATTATGTCAACCAGACCCTCAAGGAGATGGCGGATCCCCAGTACCAGGTGGTGAAGGAGAGGATCACCACGCTGCTTAACAACCCTCCAGACCCAGAGGCACCTGCTCCCACACAGTCCAGGTCTGCTCCTCCACCCCAGGTGATGTCCCTTCCATACCAAGGCTTCCCACAGCCCCTCACCTACCAGGGCTACAGCTATCCGGAGGTCCAGCAGCACAGACAGCAGCCCTTCCAAATGCAGGCACAGAGTCATCGGGCGACACCGTTGCCACCGGTTCCAATGATGCCACCGATGCCAACCACGACAATAATGCCACCCACGACAGCGATGCCAGCCACGCCAATGATGCCACCCACGCCAGTCCTCACCCTGCTGCAGACCAGGCAGCCCCACTACACTGCTCCTTCCTCCATCCCACAGCCAAGCCCGGCCTCACTACATCTGTCCTCAGTACTGGGGCTGACACCCCATGGCATGGAGGAAGGACCTCTCAGCATCACGGGGCTGAGCCAGCTGTCCGACACCTTTCTCAACACACCATCCCCTGTTGTCCTCTCGGGGCCAGGCACTCCAACAACACCTCAGACCAGCACTGCAGCAGCACCCACCTCCACAGCACCTGCACCCTAACACCTTAGACTGGGCACACACCTCCGAGTGACCAAGAGGAGTGCCAGAGACTGGCTGCCTGGATATTTGTGGACTTTATTTGGACACTTGACTTGGGTCATGTTTATTTTACAGCTTGTTATTAATAAAGTTTATCTTTGTTTCACACACTTGCTTCATTAATTTTTTTCTATAAAGTCTGGGTGGAAACTTTTAGAAATGGTTTAGCCTTTGCATGCTTGTGGGATGGGTTAAGATAGCAGTGGGATGGGCAGTGATACCTTTGGGATGGGTTAAGATAGCTGTGGGATGGGAAGGGATACCTGTGGGATGGGAAGGGATACCTGTGGGATAGGCAGGGATACCTGTGGGATGGGAAGGGATACCTGTGGGATGGGCAGGGATACCTATGGAATGGGTAATAGTTGTGGGATAGATAAACCTCCAGTGCAAGCATAGTGGGACTGTATGGTCCACCCTCCCAGGTGCCACCCCTATGGCCTTTCATTATCAATTACAATGTAAGCATTGATCCACACATGTCAACATAAACACAACTCTTTATTACATGCCCTGTTCATTGTAGGCACACCCAACATACATGGGACAATCTCATCAGTGTGATGAGACAGGCTGAAGGAAGCATCCATTAAGCATCTACCATCCTGTCTTGCCACTCCACCGCTCCAGCTGGGGAGTTGCACCAGTGTTTCAGGAGGTTGCGCTGCTTCTTCCCTTCACGTGAGGCTCTGTTGGGGCCTTGCACATCCTCAGTGTCGATCAGGTTTTGCCCTTGCCTCCATTCCCCAGGCTCCATGTCCCCATTGCCTTGCTGGAGGTCCATGAGCCTGTTCTGCAAGACTGGGTAGTGGGTGCGGATGAGATTGTGCAGGATGCAGCAAGCTTCCACGACCCTCCTCATGGTCTGTGGGCGATGCTGCATGTTGGTGAGAAGTACCTAGAACCTGTTGGCCAGGATGCCAAAGGCGTTCTCCACCACCCGCCATGCCCTGGACAGTCTGTAGTTGAAGATCCTCTCTTCATGGGTGAGGTATTTGGAGGTGTAGGGCTTCATGAGGTAGGTTGTTAGGGAGAAGGCATCATCCCCCACAATGAAGTAGGGCACATCTTGCGTGTCATTGGGCAGCGGGTCTGGATCTGGGAAGCCCACCATGAGGTTGCTTTCCAGCCCCTCCTTGAGGTGACTGTCGTTGTATACCTGGGCATCTGAAGATGAGCCGTTGCCTGAAACATCGATGTACATCAACTTGTAGTCAGCATCAACCATGGCGAAGAGGATGATGCTGAAGAAGCCCTTGTAGTTGTGATAAGTGGACCCCGACTTGGCTGGTGCTTTGCAGGCCACGTGCTTACCATCGATGGCTCCAATGGTGTGGGGGAAGTTCCACTACTGATACCACTGCTCTGCAACTTTCTTCTATACTTCTTCAGTGGAGGGGCACTGGAGGAGCTCCTTGTATTCTTCGATGATGGCCTGCACCACTTCTCTGACAACAAAGCTGATGGTGCTGGGTGGCAACCTCCAGCCATACTGCATGCTCCTGTAGGTTGTCCCTGAGGCCAGGTGGCGCAGAGTGAGTGCCACCTTGAGCTCAGGTTCCAGGCTGGGCGGGAAGTTGGTGTTTGTTTTGGTCAACCTGGGTGTCAGGCGCTGCACAACTTTGTCAAACATGGCTGGAGGCATCCTCATGAAGTTCTGGAACGCCCGAGTGTCTTTGCTCCTGAGCTCCACCATCAGCTTGTCATAAAGTACGTACTGTGCTCTTCTGGCTAACCATCTTTGGACCCAGACTTTTTTTGGGTGCCTTCTTTTCTTCCCGTAGTAGAGTTCACAGTGACTGTAGATGGTTTTGCAGTGTTGCAGAAGGATGTTGGCTGCCAAAAGGATTTTGTCGCAATCCACGGTGGACATGACTGGATGCTGTGGAAGAGGAAGAGTCAGGTGAAGGCTGCAGAGGTCTGCACAGCTGGGCTGCTGGGCTGAAAGTGAGATGCAGATGAGTTGCTCCCCTTTTTTATAGGCAATATAGGTGTCCCTTTTCATCCTCTAGGCATCCTCTAGGCATCCTCTAGGCATCCTCTAGGCATCCTCTAGACATCCTTAATATCCGAGATAGGTCCCCTCTGTGGACGTTTTTTCCGTTTTAAATGCTTTGTTTCCATTCTGCATCCGCTAGGCATCCGTTCTGCATCCGTTCCGCTTCCTCCCTGCGTCCGGGCAGATGCGAGTTGCGCGGATGCATAGCGTATGCCTAGCGGATATAGCGGATGCGTAGCGGATGCGTAGCGGATGCGTAGCGGATGCAGAACGGACGAATTGGATACATTTTCCGCGCAAAAGTTTTAGGCAGCCCAAAACTTTTGGAGCGGATGAAACGTCAATAAACGGATGCTGGACGGATAGAGAGGAAGCAAAACGGAGGCAGTGAGTACATCGCGTTTTCCAACGGATGGCAAGGTTTTTTGTCCGTTTTACATCCTCTTTGCATCCGTTGGTGCAGTGTGACAGGGGCTTTACATGGCTATTAAGTGAATCTGGCTTCCCCATTAGCTTTTCTTGTCAGAAGGTCAGAAAAGGTGATCGCATGACTCCAGGACACTGCAACAGTCATAAATATGAGTCAGTTGCCAAGTGTCTAAATTTTGATCACATGTCTATGGGGATGCTGCAATGGTCATACGTGTGAAAAATGGTCATAGGTCACTTTTTTCAGTGCCATTGTAAATTTGAATGGTTGCTAAATGAACTTTTGTAAATCGAGGACTACCAATATTTGTACTCATCTTGTAAAAAACATGTTACATTTTGAAGAAAGGTGTGTTGTTTATGGTAACCCTGAAAAATATAGTTTGACGTATATGGTCATTAGATAGCAAAATTCATCAGTGAGCTAAAATTAATTCCAATTCAGAGCTTCCCTCCTCTTACATCCCTTCTTGTTCCATATCCATGTGAAGGTTGTTGCTTTTAAGGTTGGTGCTTTGGCTGAGGGAAAGATTCACATGAGAGGAAAAGAAGGTAGTACAAGTGCATGCAATTTTCTCAAGCAGCCTGGTCTTCCAATTTTGACCCTAAGGAATAGTTTAATAATGAACCAATGAGCAAGTATCTCTTTCATTTTTTTTTTTTATTAAAAAAGTGTTTAAAAATTATCATATGATAAATTCATGGGTATTGAAATCCACACATGTTAATGCCAGCAAGGTTAAGAAATTCTGCTGCAGGATATCAATTTCAAACTTATATGCAAGTATAAAGATTTTCTTATGGGAGAAAATCAGAAGTTTTGTTAAAAGAACCCACATTCTGATATCCTAGCCACTGCTTTATTCTCAGATAGAATGAACTGGAAGCTTTGACCATTGACTTTACGTCTTACCCAAACTCTCAGCAGTGTTTCTACTCTTCCACAGGTGTCTTTACTTTTCCCCTTGAGGTTGGTCAGACCTCTTTTTAGCCAGAGTCTTTGTGGATTTTACTTCACTAGCTGTTACCGACTTTAAGGAGTAGTGCTCATCTCTTTTTCAAGACATTTCCACAGTCATCTGGCCAGCATGATGTTATGCAATGCTGTTATTATCCCACTGAAGTGGTACCCATTTATCTACTCACATTTGCTTGCTGGTAGGTTAGCAGGATCTAGGGTGAAAATGGGAGCTCATCCCATTGTGTGGCGCCCAGGTCTCAAACCTGGGTACTGGCTTTCCAGCTAACAATTACAGTGTCTTACCTGCTGAGTTGCTGTGCCTTCTAGCTGACCAATGAAGAAATGCTAAAAACAGGAGATAACTCCAATTCTTCCTAGTGCTTCCTTCAAGGGTTTTGCAAAGAGTTATTGCTGTTGACACCCACAACAGCAATTAGCCCTTAGTCAGGGGTATTGCAAAGCTGTCTGTCTGAGCAGTGAGGAAGCCATGTGGGATTGGGATCAAAGTGCCATATACTTCCACTTCAGGAAAGGACATCCCAGGGGGTGTGGCTTGCCTCATTCCATTTTTCCAGCATTTTCACTCAAGATTTGTAAGTTTGATTGGAAGAGGTACCATACTTAGCTAATGGGGTGACAATTCTTTGTGTTATTCATAAATTTTTAATGGGGAACACTTTGGATTTTAGTGTTTTCTTGAGTCTTGATTTTATTTATTACTGATAATTGTGTGCCACTTCCCCCTCCCCCCACACGAAGCAAATCAAATCAATGTGAAACAACCATGTTGGGGAAAATGTTGAGAAAGTTTTTGCAATGTTAAGTACCACCCCTTGTTTTCTACTTTTTAAAAGGAGTTGCACTACTTTTTAAACATTTGGTGGTTTGTTTATTAGGACTCAGTGTGGAAAGTGGGAAATAGTTTATTTTAATTTCTAGATCTTGAGAGGGGTGGAGCATGGAGTCAATTATGACTCACCTGCTTGCCTTCGTAAACTGGTTCAAAGTTTTAGTTATGCTGTAGGAATGGTTGGCAATGTCAGATTCTATTACTAAAGCACCACCTGTGACATCTGAAGTGTATGTGCCGGCAATACATATGAATTCACGAGTGTTTATTTGTCAGGTAAGAATTTTTTTTCATGCCAACTAGCACATTTTATTTTCTGAACAGAGCACTTTTTAATGTTTGGACCGGGTAAATTTGTGGTGGAATAAGGTGCATTGCAAAAGCAAATTAACTATTATGCTTCACTACCATGGATTTTACAGAAGGAAGGTAAGAAGCACACAGATTCTTGACCTTTAAAAAGTTAAATATATCAGAGCTTGCAATTTTCATATGAGGATTCTGGCAGGAATTCCAGTGAGGACTACTACAGATAATAGTCTATTATTCTATTGGTTTTAATTAATATATGGCTAAAATATTTGAAATGATTTATTTATTAGATCCTTAAACTTCTTTTCCCCCCTACTTCCCAGGACTTTCAAATTCAAATAAATCCATATGAAAATGAAGAAATGAAAAGAAACTTCCATAGAACTGAAATTCCATATAGGACTGAATGTCAGGTAGTACATAATGCAAGGCATATTGTTATTTACAGGAGATGTGAATGAAGAATCTAATTAGGCTACTTTGGATTTATGTCTTAATGTACATCTCAAGAGATTTTAACTGTGTGCACCTTTATTAAGACCTAGGAGTTGTATGTCTGAGTAATTGCTTGGAGTGCAGCTTGGATCTAACACTTTTATTCTGGCACTGCAAATTCCTCTATGCAGAAATAAGTGGAAAAACTATTGGGGAGAAAAGGGTAGAAGGTGATAATCATTCCTCCTTCCCTCCTTTTGAAGCCCCAATATGTGATTCTTTGGAGTGGATTTTGAGAAAGATAAATGGATGACTGGAATAGATGATGATTAGCTCTTCTTCCATTCTACTAGTAAAAAATTCCCCTGGATCAAAAATCTCCAATTAACCAAAGGGGATTTTCTATTTATAGAAGTCTTTTGTAACCAGAACAACCAGTTGCCAGTTTCTGTTGATGAACACTAAAGGTTTTCCTTACCTACTTAGGTTATTTTAGCATTCTACTTTTTTAAGATGGTGTTTTCTAGCCAATATTAGCCCGGCTAGCTAGGGATGATGGAATGGTTGATGCAGCACAATTGGAGGACAGTAGATTGAAGAAGACAATAATGGAGGAAATGCACTCCTTCTTACCTCATCTCTATTTCCTGAAGGACAAGGATATATGGAACACAATTGGCATGTGTTGAATATATTCCAGATCATGTTCCAGAATACAAACCATGTTGCTCCCATAAATTCTATGTGTTGTGAATTATAACTCTGGTATTTATACTAGCAAGCATGTTGGATATCACTTTTCCTCCTTAGATTTTCCTCCTTAGATTTTCCTCCTTAGATTTTCCTCCTTAGATTTTCATAAAGATCTTTCCAGACCTAAAATTATTCCCAGTGAACATGAAGAAGGGAGACACTGCAGTTCAACACCTTGAATATTCCTATGTGTATGTAGACTAAGCAGACATAAGGCACTTCATCCATTAAAAGTGGCATTTTAGGGGCATATACTATTACCAATTTCATTAATTTTTGTCCAATCCGTAATTCAATTATCAAAATCCTTCCATTTTCATCTGCATATTTTAGCTTTGTAGGCTTGCCTTTATATATACTGCTATCCCTCTTTGTCTGTTTTTTGCTAAGGCAGTATATAACTTTCCTAGCCTGGGGAATTCTAAACAGTCCCTATGTTGAACTTTTATATGGACTGTAGGCAAACAATATCAAATTTTTCTTTGAGTAGCTTTTTTAATACGTGATTTCTTTTAGCTGGAGAGTTTAGCCCATTTATATTTATAGATATTAGCCAAATTTCTTTATTTATTTTCTTGTCGGTGATTTGGTCTCTGTCTTCTATTTATTCTATAATCACTTTGTGGTCTTGTCCTTAATTCTCTTCCTTCTGTTCCTTTTTGTTCCTGTCGTTCTGTAGTACCTCCTTCCTTCTCCATCTAAAAGTGGAATTTTAATATTAGTGTATTCAAATAGAATTAAGGAGACTCATGCCTGAGATTAGAGAGCTGTTTCCTGTCAATAGAGTTTAGATTCTCAAGGAAATTTGCCCAAAATTGGCACCTTGAACATAGCTTATATACAGGTCATATACACTAAGTTCTCTGCATATTCTCTGTATAAACTTAAGAGGAAGGGCAGTGATAAATGCTATTAAAGTGATTTATGTCATTATCTGGGAAATCTTTAGGTTGAAACACCTTCCGATAAAGAAAACATAAGAAGTGTTGAATGTAATAGAACAGAGAGCCATTTTTGCGATGAAGCTTCATTGTGGGTCAGTATAACTGTTGAAGGTATTATGAAAAGATTTTCTGGTAACATTAAGAATGTTTAGTTCTCCCACAGAGGACAATGGTAAATACTATTAAAGTTATTTATGTCATTATTTGGGAAATCTTTAGACCGAAACAGCATCAGTTGAAGAAAACACAGGAAATGTTGAATGTAACAGAAGGGAGAGTCAATCTTCCAATCAAGCTTCCTTGCAGGTTAGTATAATTCTTGAAGGTATTATGAAAAGATTTTCTGGTAACATTAAGAAAGTTTAATTCTTCCTCCATAGAATTATGAATTCCTGCGTGGAATTTCCATTTTCCATCATATGCAAAATATTATGATGAAATGGAGACCAGGGGAAAAAGAATGATTGTTTGGAGAGAAATGACACATTGCATTTCTTCCTATGCATCAGCAATGGAATGTGGCTTTTCCTCAAACAGCCTTCCCCATACTACTTCAAAAGCTTATCCTGGTTGAGAATGCTGGAAGTTATAATCCAACATAACTGGAGGGCTTTTTTGTTAGGCAAGTTCTTGATCGGTAGGAGAGGTTTTGAGCAGAGGAAATTCAGAGAAAAGAAAAGTTTAAACTGTTTGGACTGAACTATCTCCTACATGTTACTTGCCTCTATCATACCAAAAGATTCCATATTTTGTTCAGTTAAACATTATAGGTGGGGGAAAAAAGTTGAAGAGGGGAGAATTGAAAGGAGAGAAAATTCTGAGCGAAAAAGTATTAAGTTCCTATCCCCTCACTCCTTCTCAGTCTAGAACACTGAGATATATTTGTTATCTGGAACATTTATGTTATCCTGTAGGCTGTAGGACATTTTATTTTAGAGGATGGCTCCTGCCTAAGTGAACAACAGTGACAGCAAGATCCCAGAGATAGCCCGGAAAGATTGCATTAGTACATTCTTATGCATTGATTAGGAATGATAATATCCTAATCTGATTATTACAATAGAGATCATAAGAAAGTTTTCTTGCCAGCAACCAATGTTCATCTGGTATTTATTTATTTATTTATTTATTAAAACAATTATTCATTCTTACCTTAGATGCCTTTGATTGTCTAGATTGGAGTCTCCTCAAACACTTGCCATTTCCAGTGAGTGTGAAACTGCAGGTTTCTCCCCCTTCCCCATCTAGGTCACCCTGCACTGTGGCATTTGGCCGGCTGGGCCTGAAGTAAAGACCAGGTCTTCGCTTCAGCCCTCATGCCACCACTGCCATTCAAAAAGATCACTTCCCACTATGAAGAATGGTGCAGGCCCAGTACACCCCAGAATCTGCCATGCACTGCTTATTTTCAGACAGTGCTGTCTGACAGGCCCTTGTGGCCCACACCCAGGGTGGTACGAAACGTTCATTCATGAAACAGCTTCAGAGAATGGTCTCCTGCAGTCTCTAAAAACTGTGTGAAAGCAAATCCTGTTCTTGTGCAATGTTTGGGGGCTTTGGAGGTTACAAGAGAGCATGACCCTCTTTATGTGACTTCCAGAGGGTTCAGAGGTTACACAGAGACACACCCCATTCTTGTACAGCCTCCAAAAATTGCTTGAGAATGGGACATGTTTTCAAGAATAGTGGTTGCCAGGTGTTGTTAAATGCTGGGTGTCACTCAAAACGTCATGCCGTGCCATCTTTGATACGTATGTCATAAGTTCATCATCACTAGACTATTCTGTAATTTTAGGAGAACCATTTTAATTTATTGTATGTTGGCCAAAAAAATAAGGATGAGGAGCCTGGTAGTATATTTCTTAACTAACACATTTTATTAAACATCCTAATTTTTTGTGTGAGCTGTTCACTTCAACAGATGCGTATAGCAGTTACATTGATGGAGGATTTAAATTGGAGTGAGGTGGGGGGAAGGCCAAGTGCTTATGCAGATGTAGGTTACCTGTGAAACAGATTACAAGTACCTTATTAATTAACAATTATATTGTATTAAAATGGTTTCAGGACTCAAAACAAGGATCAAGTTATGTCAGAGCATTTTAACCTAGATTCTATGGGAGGCCTCGAGTGATTGTTTTGGAGAAACAGGACTTTAAAAACAACATTAAACCAGAAATTGCTGAAGTCACATCAAACATAAATGCATAAATACTACACATAGAATAGTCTAAAGCACACATTCTGGTGAGAGAAAAGTTCCTTGTGGATGGGCTCCATCACAAGTCTCGGAAGACTAAACCTCTGGTCCTGATGACCCACCCAGACTGGATCCTGTCACATCAAAAAGTTTCAGGCATTTTCAGAAGTGACAACAAACATAATGGGTTTTTAATTTTGCCACAACTGTTGTGCTTGTATTTGTTTTGATAAGTGGCCCTGGAACAGGGGTGCCAAACTCGCGGCCCACGGGCCGGATGTATCATGTGCTAGCCCCGCCCCCACCCATTTTAGTAAAGGGGAAAAAAAAGTTCTGATATGTCATGTAACGACACCGTGATGTGGGTTTGACATCCCTGCCCTAGAATGTTCCATTCTGGTATTATTAACAGATTAGACATATGGGGTACCCAATTCTCTCTTTAATTACTCCTATTTTGCTAAGTTCAGTAGAAAGGTCTTCTGAACTTAGGGTACTTCAGTCTACAATGCCCTGTACTGCTTTTGAAAAATAGTTTACAGATTTATGAAAACAGTTCTGTGTTGCTTTTTGCAAGATTTTGATTGTGCTAGTTTCTTATTATAATTTTTATATAGATTGAGTTTTAGTATTACTGTTTTATAGAGTAAAACAAACTAGCCACAAACTTGCTGCTACTCTGTAAACAGAGTAGCAACCAGTTTGTCCTTGTAGCAAATTAGAAGGCAGCAGATTAGAGTTTACCCCCAATTTACTATCTATCTAACTGCTTGAAGCAGCTGCTTCATTTCATCTAATAACAAAACTGGCTTTCTTCCTGAGTGCTAGTTCATTTTGTTATTAGACTCAAATTGTAAGTTCACTGTTGATGGGGGGGGGGGGGGAATAGAATAAATCTTGGATGGAAGATTTTTAAAGACTTAATTCCCAATACCATTTGTAAAGAAAAAAAAAATGAAAAAATTATCTTGGCTGTAGAGGCAACATTCATGTAAATCCATAACCTTACTTCTACTGACATTTTATGAATGCTAATTTATTTTATAATTGTATTCTTGAATTTAGTTTTGAGGCTGTATGATTCTACAAATTTGCATTAATTTTAGCAAAGTAATAGTAAACAAATGTAGTGCATGCAATGGAAATATATACACACATTTTTGTTACAATCAGCTCTAAATTAGCATTGCAAATATAACTTATGTGTATCATTTCTTCTTTCCCAATTTCTAAAATGATAACCAAGATCCCTAAAGTCTATCAACTGAGCATGTGTGCTCTTTTTAAAATACTGTAAACCAAGGAAGGATGCTATTTTGAGGTCCCTTCCACCAGTGGAACAATGGCAAATCCCTTAAAGTGATTAAAAACCCTAATCACAAATTCGCCAACATGATCACCAACATGACCGCCAATATCCAATGATGGATATGGCACAAGAAGAAGAATCACAAAATCAATATCTATGGAAGACTCACTAATTTTTTTTAAAACCAAGATTTTACTTAAATTAATAGAGATATATATATTTCACCATGCCAAGAAAGATTATTTAGTTCTGTAGTCACTCCAAAAATATTTCAGCCATAGATCTTTTATGTGGTTTTAAATAATTTTTGGATTTGACTGACAGGTTGTATAGTGAATTATCTCAGGCTTTGTCAGGAAATATTAAAGGTCTTTTGGCCACCTTTCTTTTAGGGACCGGTGGCTCTTTTCTCTTTGCTGTCTGTACGGATCATAAGAATGATAAACCTCAGAGAAGCAGATTTGTGTGAGTATCTTTGAATTATCATTCCTCAGCCCCGTATCTTTCAGCTACTGTATGTTAGGCTTGAAATCCCTGGCTGCTAGCCAAGCTTGCTTGCAGGGGTGGGGTGCTATCGGTTCTGCCCGGCTCTATAGAACTGGTAGCTCTGAGAAGCAGCAGACCATGTCTGTGTTTGCTGCTGTTTGGCCCACCTGCCTGCCCGGGCTCTTACCTGTCCTTTAATCTGTTAATCTAATCTAATTAAAACCATGCAATTAAAAAAAAACATTATGAACCCCTCCTTCCCTCTCAGACCAAATCTTCTTTATACATTAAAACCAGTGCCTATAACTTATACTTCGGTCTGCTCTTCCCCTTCCAATCTATGCTTTGTTTTTTTTCTTATGCCACTAATTTCTACAATTGCTTTATGGATTAAATCCTGTCCACAGCACAGATAATTCGACTAAGAAGTATGCAGTTGTATAGCAGGTTATCTCTTCCTTCTGGTTAACTGCCAACTAATTAAGTGGAAAAAATTGCTCCCTAGAATAGAGGGAAAACAGATGCTGTAAGTATGATGAAGCATTCCAAAAAGTAATTTCTTTGCAGTAACTTCCAGGCTCTTCCGTTCCAGCAGTGAACAACAATGCACTTCATACTTGTGCCATTACTCCAAAAAACTTGATTCTATGGTGAGCTATACCAGTTGGTCAGAAGAACAGAATATAACACTGTAAGATTTACATAGAATATAGAAATAAAATTATTTCTTTGAAAACACAGTCTTCATATTATGGCCAAAGCAAACATCATTACAGGTCGTCCTCAGCTTATAACTGTTCATTTAGTGACCAAAGTTATAATAGCACTGAAAAAAAAGTGTTTTATGACTGTTTTTCAACACTTATTATGACTGTTGCAGCATTCTCATGTGTTCAAAATTCAGATGCTTGGCAACTGACTCATATTTATGATGGTTGCAGTGTTCTGGGGTTCATATCATATCTATCTGTGACCTTCTGACAAGCAAAGTCAATGGGGAATCCAGATTCATCTAAGAACTGCAGTGATTCACTTAACAAGAAAAGTTGTAAAATGAGGCAAATTCATTTAACAAATGTCTCAGATAGCAAAAGAAATTTTGGGCTCAGTTGTGGTCATAAGTCAAGGAAAACCTGTTTAAATAATAATAATAATTCCTGCAAGGCTAGAATAGCCTTCCCTAATTTATTCCTCTTCTGATGTGTCAAGACTAGAATTCCTAGAAATATTTAGTTATCTTAAACTTTCAGATATGTTTGAGCTGCAACTCCCAAAAATCCCAGCCAGCACCTATGATAGTTGGGAATCTGGAAACTACCAGGTGACCATAAAAAGCATATTGTTTCCAGTGCGCTTTACCTAATATTTACTTTGGAACCATAATTGCAATTCTCTTAAAGTAAGAAGAATATATCTGCTTTTTAAAGATATTGTTGCCATTGTTGGTTTGTCATACAGTCTGTTGGATGTTCAAACTCAATTTGGCATTTTTGTTTGCTTATCGAGTCCTTCTCAAGGACCTTGTAAAGGCAAAAGTGGATGTTTGATAGTGTTACAGATATTGTCATAGGATGTAAGCTATTCTAAGCAAAACTGCCTTTTTCAACTGACTGATTGTGAATTTGTCAATTCTGATGGTATTCAAATGGTGCTGTAAAACAATATTACTATTGTTATTATTGTTGTTGCTGGTATCAGGAAAATAGGAGCAGCAAGGTGTATTAGGTATGTTCACCATCTTGGGTTATTTATAAAACATGATAAAGATGGGATAAGTAAATATGCCAAACTAGCAGGTTATAGTGAGTCACTGTTTTCTTGTACCCAGATGAGTCAAGAGGAAGATCAAGGACAACTTGAGCATTTCTTCATGTTAATATAAAACCACCCCACTCCAAAACTGAGAGATTCACTTTATAATGAATAAAAAGCTGAGATAAACACAAAAGGAAACCTAGTGTCAGCCTTCAAAATCTTCGACTATTGCCTTGCATCTTTCGGCTGTCATAAGAAACCGGGGGGGGGGGAGCATGCATCAGAGTTAGGTTTCTATTTCTCGCTTAGCTTTCTTTTCTCTGCGCAACTGCAATCAGTTATCAAAGTATGCCAAGGTCAACGGACAGAGGCCTCATCATCACCTGGAGATGCCCACATGATCATTCATATTCACAACTTCTAATTGGAAGTTTCATCTGAACTATTGGGGGTGGGAACACTTCCATCACTTTGTATATGTGATTTACGCACCTAATTTGTCAGATTCAGAATTCTTTGGTTGCTACCACTTCACTTTCAGTAAAAGATAATTTTTCTCTCACTTAAAGAGTCTAAGTATTTCTTTCTTGGATTTTGAATGGAGCACCGCCTGACACCTAGGCATTTGTTATAGCATAAAAACTTTACACATTCCCCGAAAGGAAAAAAATAGCCTGGCTCTGTCCTTTATTGTAAAAAGTGATCACGATGCATAGCAGTCCTCATCCTTGAATTATTGCCTCTGCTTAAAGTGTGAACCCTAAATCAATTAGAATCCAACATGCTACACAGCAAGAAATTACATTGTATAGATACTATAGTATTTGGGAGATACACAAGGCAATAAGAATATTATATGAGCGCATCCTTATATAATTACTCCATACTGTTCAAATTTCAATTCTCTTTATTTACATTTTTGTTGTTTTGAAATTTGCAGTAAGCCAAAGTGATTGTTATGTAAGTTTGAGATTGCCATCCTCTTCCTTCAACACTGCACGGACAAAAACTATTTCAAATTGTACAAATCCAGTCTGGAATGAAACATTCTTCTTCAGGATTCAGAATATGGCAAAGGTGAGGAGCCAATATCTATCTTTTCCAGTAGGATGCCTGTTTATGTTTACATTGGGGATAGGTGGGAATTTCATTCACACAATATATAAAACATTCGTAGTAGTTTGGAAATTTTTTGAATCTTAGCATGGTGTGTGAAGCTAGATATGTAGTATGATTATCTTGTGCTTTAATATATTATACCGGAAGGGCTAATTTAGTAACTACATTGAATGTGGTTTTGAATGCAGACTCTGAAACTATTCCTACAAAACTATTCCTACAAAAGACATTATACTACTTTAACAATGATTAATAACATATTATCAACATATTTTAACAATAATTATGATTAACAATATCACAAGGCACTAAGAGATTAAGCAAGATTAATAAAATCATGTTCCTTTGAACTTTCTCCCTCAAGAGATCATTAAGATGAGCAAGGCCAATTCTGCTCCCAAAGTAGGCCTGAACTCAGGCTATAAAGAGGCAAGGTAATTATGCCTTTTACAAACATTTAGAATTTCACACATTTCAAGTCTTGAGACCTTGTTCCAAAATGGGCATCTATGACATTGTGATAGATAGCTTCTAATCTTAAGGAGGACTTTTTCAGTACTGGCCATATCACTACCTCCTTTAAGATCAGAAAATTAACTTTATCCATATGTTTGTCACACATGAGATCTATCCAATAGCCCCCACCCCTATCTTTAATATCAGGTATCAGTAGTGTGATATTATCAGAGAAGAAGCTACACAGGATTAGATTAACAACTCTTAATGCCTTTTTGGCTATGTAGTTACAGTGGGCTCTAGCACCTAGATCATTAGAGATGAGTATTCCAAGGTCCTTGACAAAGTTTGGATCCTCAACAAGGTCTTGATTATTTAGCTTGTATTTTATTTTCTTTTTTTGCCAATATGTAAGGCAGAACATTTATTTGTTGAGATTTGAAGTTGCCCTTTGATTCTCTTCCTCTTCCTCCAAATAAACCTGATTGCCATCAAAGTAATAGGATGGGAAAGGAGTATCTAATAAACTACCAGTTAAGCAAATATTTATCATGTGCCCTTAGGTCTCTTTACTGTTGGAGGAATTCTTGTTCTTATTTGTCTGGGCTGGCTGACTCAAAGATGTTGGTTTTACCCTAAATGCTAACTTTCTGAGAAAAAAACCTATACTGCAGTGGCTAAAGAAACCCCCAGCCCAAGCCCCCAACTGCTTTAGAGAACCAGCAGCTTAAACTTGGACTATAATAATTTATTTGGATAACTCTGAAGTGTTGATGTCTTTGTTTCCTCTGATATCCATGTTTTAACAGTCTAATATAGAAGATGCTTAAAATATTGAGACTGATGGTTATAAAGTTGTATTTTAATTAAAAATTGCAGCTATCTTTTTTCTGGCTTGGGTGAAAGCCAATGGTTACAATGGTCTTACACCCAATGGTTTTTGTTTTTTAAATACAGGCACTCCTCATTTAGCGAGTGCAATTGGGACTGGCAGATGAGTTGTTAAGTAAAGCAGCTGCTAAGCAAAAATCTTAACCTCAACTCCAAACAACTGGGTGAACCCAAATGGTGGAGGTTTCCAGAATTTAAATAATGAAAGAAGAGACTAAAGGGCAAATCTTAAAGCTTTTTTACCTGATTTTCCCACTATTTGAAATGTTCATCTGGGCATTAGGAAAATTAGCAAGAGAATTAATGTTTGCATTTACATTTATTGGAGACAAGTAAGTAGACACACAATGGAGAATACCAGTGGTGGGATTCAAATTTTTTTACTACCGGTTCTGTGGGCATGGCTTGGTGGGCATGGCAGGGGAAGGATACTCTAAAGTGTCTCGGGAAAGGATGCTATAAAATTTCCATTCTCTCCCCATCCCAATAACCTGCTTTCCAACTCCATTCTCTTGTGTGAGCAACAAAAGAAGACCCAGCCGATCAGCTGGAATGGGAGAGGCAGAGAATAGATGGGGGCAGGGCCTGTCAGAGGTGGTATTCCGAACTACTCAAAATTTCCACTATCGGTTCTCCAGAACTAGTCAAAATCTGCTGAATGCCACCTCTGGAGAATACATATGGAAAGGAATATGCTAGTGCGTGCTGTTTGCCTGACATGCTACCAGCCCTGAGCTGCCAGCTACTTGAGAGACAGACAAAAACCAAAGGGGTGAAAATGATTAAAGTCTTGTCAAGTTGCAGAACAAACTGCAGCTGCCAGTCAGCTAGTTAAGTTTATAGAGCTTAACTTGATAACTTGCAGTTGATGCCTTTGTGCTGCACAGAGAAGGAGCTCAGGAAGATATTGTTTGTTTAGGCAGTCTCTCCACTTTGCAAGAAGTGTTCTTCAAAGCCATTGCTAAATGAAGGTTACCAGTGGTTAAGTGCTAGTTGATGATCTGGTCTTTTGCTGGAGCTCTGAGTCACTTTGCAATTGAACATTATTTCAGTGCCTTAAACAGAAGCTATTATTTCACCTCCATGTAATCGTCTATTATAATCAAGATGATGATGATGATATCCATTTAGCTGAGTCTGATTCTTGGCGATTCTATGGGCCAGGTCTTTCCCCATCTCCTGGTCTTGCATTATTTCTTTGAGATTTTCTATGCTCTGTCTGGTGTCAGCTTTGATAGTGCCCAATCACTATATTCTTTGATGGCCTGGTTTTCTTCGGCTAGCTCTTCCAAACATAATTACTTTCTCCAGTGATTATAGCCAAGAAAGAAGGGCAAATTTTTGACCCAACAGAAATCTACTTTGCTCAGAAATGTGTAATGATTGAAGTAGAAATCCTAAGCAATCTGGTCTCATTTAGTGTTAGTAGATCGGGAGTATCTGGAATATCCATCAAGGTTGCCCATTGTCACCAGTCCCTATAGATATTTTCTTTGGTGCCTGCCAGACTCAGTGTCCATAAAGTACTAACTTTTAGTATCACCATTTCCAGTAATGAGAGAGAGAGAGTGGCAAAACCTAGAGAGATCAGTTTTTGCTTGCTTCCATGTGATATTAACCCTTTAGGTGTGAAATTACCAGGAGACAGCTGAACAATAAGAAAGAGCTTTATTAATGAGCTTTTGCAAAAGGGACCTCCATGCTCATGTAAGTATAGCACAGAAGACATCTTTCCATAGGAATACATGGTGTTTAAAACCTCCAGCCTTGGTCACTGCCCCTTTAACTTCATTGGTTAATTTCTGGGTGGACCCTGGCCTCTTCCCAGAAACTCCATCCCATCTATTTGTTCATTTCTTGTATTTTCCATCCTCTTGGCACATCCAATTTATTAATTTAATATGACAACCCGACAATTTGACCTGCCAGCTAGATGTCTTGACTGGAATGTGCATAAGATTCATAGTCTTGTTATTGTAATACAGAGAACTTCTTATACAATGTCTTAAGGGCCTGTCACATAGGCCGACGGATGCAAAACGGATGTAAAAAGGACACAGCGGATGAGAAAATTTTCCATCCGTTGCTATCCGCTCTCAAAAGTGCCCCGAATTTGCATAAGCAGAGCGGACAACAACGGAAAGGAACGGACGGGGGGAGGATGTAGCCAGGATGTTAAGTGGATGCTCCACGGAAGTCTAGCGGATAGAAGCGGATGGAAGCGGATGGCACATCTGCGGGGCTTCCGGGGGAGCACAGCGAAGCAGACGTGCAGCGGAAGGAACAGATGCCGAGCGGATGCCGAGCGGATGAAGCGGATGCAGAGTGGAAGCCTAGCGGATGCCTAGCGGATGCAAAGCGTTCACTGCGCATGCGGGGAGGATGCATTGCATCAGCCCCGTGGATATAAAGGGAAGCAGCTTGCAAGCAGGTCACCATTCAGAGGAAAGACCTGCTGCCAGACACAGCTCCAGCCAGCCAACAACCATGGGGAAGAAGAGGAAGCCTCTGCCATCTGCTGCCAGCCCTGGCAAGAAGGACAGGGCCACCATCCCACCCCCTGGCCCTGACTCTGCTTCTGCTGGGGCTTCTGCTGCTCGGGCTGACTCTTCTGGTGCTGGTGCTTCTGCTGGCACTAACTCTGCTGGTGCTGCTGGTGCTGCTGGTGCTTACTCTGCTGCTGCTGATCCTGGTCCTGCTGGTGCTGCTGGTGCTGCTGGTGTTCCTGGTGCTGCTGGTCCTGCTTTTGCTGCTACTGTTGTTGCTGCTGCTGCTGGTGGTGGTGTGGTGGAGCAGCCCCATGAACCTCGAAGCCCTTCTGATGAGGGCCCAGATGGCCCTGCCAGAGGGAGGAAGAGGCATACGCGTGAACGAGAATGGGAGAGGAGGCAGTACTCCATTGAAGAGGAACTTGAGGATGAGGTGCTGGAATGGCTGAGGGAGAACGAGTATCTATGGCGGAAGGGACACAGGCTCTATTGAGACACCAAAAGGAAGCAGGCCGCTTGGAGAGAGAAGGCGGAGAGCCTGGGCTACACTTCGGAGGTCCTCCTCAGCTGGTGGAAGCACATGCACACCTAGTACGGGAAGCTGCACCTCAAGAAATCTGGCCAGGCCACGGTCAAGCTGAAGGACTGGGAGACCTACGTGATGACCAAGTGCAGCTTCTTGGAAGGTGAGATCCGCCACCGAGGAGCAGCCCCTCTGACAACCCTCTCTCTCAGGCAGCCCACAGAGAGCCAGTCCTCTTCTGGCCAAGAGTCAGCTCCTGTGTCCAGGCAGGTATCTGTGGAGCGTCCCACGATGGACACCCCCCTGACAGCTGCACTCCCTGTGGCGGAGTGTGTGGAGGACCCCCTTACGCAGTGGGAGCAAGGAGAGGGCACTTCCACCAGAGACCAACCCACACCCACACCCAGCTCCACCTCCACAGAAAGCAGGCAGAGAGCCAGACCGGAGAGGCAGAGCCACACTGTCCCGCTGGAGATCAGGGACACCATCAAAAGCAGCGTAGATCTCCTCTCTCAGCTGGTACACACCGACATACCATCCTCAAACCGCAAACCCTTTCTCACCTACGTCAACCAGACCCTCCTGGACATGTCTGAATCACAGTACCAGGTGATCAAGGACAGGATCACCGGTCTTCTGCACAACCCTCCAGACCCAGCTGAACCTGCTCCCATCCAGTCCAGGTCTGCTTCTCCACCCCAGGTGATGTCACTGCCCTTCCAAGGCTTTCCACAGGCCCTCACCTACCAGGCTATGGCTACCAGGAGCTCCAGCAGCACAGGCAGCCCATCCCAGTCCAGGCACAGGTTCATCGTATGCCACCGGTGCCACCAATGCCACTGATGCCACTGATGCCACCGATGCCACGATGCCATCCATGCCACAGATGCCACCCACACCATAGATGCCACCCACGCCTCACCTCGCTCACCTGCAGACCAGACATCCCCACTACACTCCTCCTTCCTCCACCCCACAGCCAAGCCCGGCCTCAGAACATCTGTCATCGGTCTTGGGATTGACACCCCATGTCCTGGAGGAAGGGGCTCTCAACATCACAGGACTGAGCCAGCTCTCTGAGAGCTTCCTCCACACACCATCCCCTGTTGTCCTCTCGGGGCCAGGCACCCCAATGGCGCTTCAGACCAGCACTCCAGCAGCAGCCACCTCCACAGCACCTGGACCCTTCACCCCTGAGACTATGGGCATGCCTCAGAGTGACTGAGAAGAGTGCCTGTTGACTTTATCTTTGCTTGGGACACTTGGGTCATTTTCTTTTACAGTTTTGTTATTAATAAAGATTATCTTTGCTTCACACACTTGCTTCAGTTCTTTTAGTAAATAAAGTCTTGGTGGAAACTTTTAGAAATGGTTTAAGCCTTTGCATGCTTGTGGGATGGGTAAGGATAGCAGTGGAATGGGCAGGGATACCTGTGGAATGGGTAATAGTTGTGGGATAGATAAGCCTCCAGTGCAAGCATAGTGGGACTGTATGGTGCACCCTCCCAGGTGGACCTTTATTATCAATAACAATTTCATCATTGATCAACACATTTCAACATAAACACAACTCTTTATTAAATGCCCTGTTCATTGTAGGGCCACTCAACATACATGGCACAATCTCATCAGTGTGATGAGACAGGCTGAAGGAAGCATCCATTAAGCATCTACCATCCTGTCTTGCCACTCCACTGCTCCAGCTGGGGAGTTGCACCAGTGTTTCAGGAGGTTGCGCTGCTTGTTCCCTTCACGTGAAGCTCTGTTGGGGCGTTGCACATCCACAGTGTCTATCAGGTTTCGCCCTTGCCTCCATTCCCCAGGCTCCATGTCCCCATTGCCTTGTTGGAGGTCCACGAGCCTGTTCTGCAAGACTGGGTAACGGGTGCGCATGAGATTGTGAAGTAGGGCACAATGAAGTAGGGCACATCTTGTGTGTTGTTGGGCAGGGGGTCTGGATCTGGGAAGCCCATGATGAGGTTGCGTTCCAGCCCCTCCTTGAGGTGACTGGCATTGTATACCTGGGCATCTGAAGCTGACCCGTTGCCTGAAGCATCGATGTACATGAACTTGTAGTCAGCATCGACCATGGCGAAGAGGATGATGCTGAAGAAGCCCTTGTAGTTGTGATAAGAGGACCCGGACTTGGCTGGAGCTTTGCGGGCCACATGCTTCCCATCTATGGCTCCAACGGTGTGGGGGAAGTTCCACTTCTGATACCACTGCTCTGCAACTTTCTTCCAGCCTTCTTCAGTGGATGGGCACTGGAGGAGCTCCTCCAGGTATTCTTCGATGATGGCCTGCACCATTTCTCTGACCACAATGCTGATGGTGTTGTGTGGCACCCTCCAGCCGTACTGCATACTCCTGTAGGTGGTCCCGGAGCCCAGGTGGCGCAGAGTCAGTGCCACCTTGAGTCCAGAGTCCAGGCTGGGCCGGAAGTTGGTGCTCTGCTTGGTCTACCTGGGTCTCAGCTGCTCCACAACTTCGTCAAACATGGCTGGCGGCATCCTCATGAAGTTCTGGAATGCACGAGGGTCTTCATTCCTCAGCTCCACCATCAGCTTGTTATACAGTCTGTACTCTGCTCTTCTGGCGATCCATCTTCGGACCCAGACACTTCTTGGCCCCCTCCTTTTCTTCGCGTAGAACAGGTGAAAGAGCCTGTAGATGGTTTTGCACTGTTGTAGAATGATGGTGGCCACCAAAAGAAGTGTGTGATGATCCATGGGGGAGATGACTGGATGCTGTGGAAGATCAAGAACAAGATGAAGGCTGAAGAGGTCTGCACAGCAGGGCTGCTGGACTGAAAGTGAGATCCAGGTGATTTATCTCCCTTTTTATAGGAAATATAGGTTTTCCGCTAGGTGTCCTTTTTCATCCTCCAGGCATCCTGCAGACATCCTAAATATCTGAGATACGTCCCCTATACGAACGTTTTTTCCATTTTAATGCGTTGTATGCGAGCTGCATCCACTTTCATCCTTTCTCCGTCCGTGCTACTAACGCTGCGTGTCCATTCCGCGTCTGTTTCGCTTCCTCCCTGTATCCGTTTTCCGCTGGAGCGGATGCGAGTTGCGCGGATGCGCAGCAGATGCCTAGCGGATATAGCGGACGCGTAACGGATGACGACGGATGTCTAACGGATGTTCCCTGTATGTGTAGCAGATGTCTAACGGACGCGTTGGATACATTTTCCGCTCAAAAAGTTTTGTGCAGCTCCAAACTTTTTGAGCAGATGAAATGTCAGTAGACGGATGCTGGACGGATAGAGAGTATGAAAAACGGACACAGTGAGTACAGAACGGATGCATCGCGTTAACCAATGGATGGCAAGTGTTTATCTCCATTTTACATCCTCTTTCCATCCGTTGGTGCTGTGTGACAGGGGCTTTACTTAACATCTCATGAGAGCTTCTTAGGTTAAATAAGGACTACATATGGTGTCACCATTGCTCTGTCTTTTACAGGGATAATTCTTACTTCTCACAATCCCCCCTTTTCTGTTTTACCCTTATAAAGGGTAAACTATTAATTATTCCTGTAAACGATCACCTACTTCCCTTACTATAATTCTCACCTCCTGTTGGCTTAACCTTTTCCCTTCTCTGCCTTTGGCTTGGTTACTTGATAACAGTATTTACAACAATTGCTACATATAGATATATATTGAATACAGATACAATATGTGAATTCCATAATAACAATAGCAATGATACAAATGAATAAATCTTTCAGCCATGTAAAATTTGGTCACCAAGAAGTTAACAGATTTCATAACCTCTTTAATGTAGTTGAATCTTCAACAGTTACTACATGTGTAGTAATATTATGTAAAGCCTTTATTCTGGATTCTATAAATTGTGATCTGTCTGAAATATTAGATTTCCAAATTTCTCCCACCTCATTGGTCATAGCTACTATAGGTGATGATGTTGCATTAATACTTTTTGATAAGGCACATGCTAGATGGCCTAATTGTATAGTATTATAATAGGTAGCTCCCCAGGAAAATATTTCTAAAAGCCCTGCTTGTACTTTAGATAATATCATCACAATATCATTACAATCTGCAGAATATGCCTCACAAATGCAGATCTCTTTCCTCTATACACCTATTTGTTTTCATTAATTGGGCCATTGACTTATAGGCCATTGTATTGGTTGATGTGGGTATATTATAGATGTCTCTGTCACTTTAGGTTTAGATTATTCCTCATTTTCATGTACATGTTCGTCTCCTGTGTCTGCTGTATCATCTGATATAACTTCACTAAAAAATCCACCACCATGATAGAAACTAGTGTTTCTCATTTCATAATATAATTCTATTTGCTGGTTCATATTATTAGAGTGTGCTATTGCAGTGCCTATTGTCAAGTGTCCTATTGTACAGGGTGCCTTTACTGCATTAGCAAGTATAAATGCATAAGCATTTAACCCACAAAACAACAGTCCTTTAGGGAGATATAACACTTGTCCTATTGCATCTACCTCTTCTATCTTAGTACAGCTAAACACATCTTCCGTAGCTACAGGAATCAGGATTATATATACCCTTTTCTTGTTATTGCTCTGGTTGCTTATACTTCACACAATCATAAGCTTTGACTGAATACTTCTTAATTCAATATGTGGTAACAATAGCCCTTCCTCCAAGTTTCCAAACTTCATATAGGAAGGTGAATAATTTTCATAAAGCTCAGCACATTGATTATACAAAGATTTTATCGTCTTGATACATCTCTATGTCTGGTGACTACATCATATGTGCAATTACACCTCAAGGAATTTATCTAATGGTATTCCTTGAGGTGTAATTGCCTCAAGGTGGATCTAATACAGATCCCAGCCTCAACTATGGCTTCAATTGTCAGTGGTGTTTGCACCTGATAATACTCACTGTTGGGTTCAGTATGAAAACATAGCTGCTGCCATGTCATAGGATAACTAGGCAATACATCAAAAGTTTCAATTCTTATCCTCCACAAGATAACAACCACTATCACTATTAATTTCATATTCAATGGACCAGGACCCCTCCCATCTTTTATGTGTTACATCCATTCCTTCTTCTTCTTCCTTCTGGTACCACAGACATTGTCTACACTAGTCTACTATCTCTTTTCTCAATATGATTAACAACACAATATAAAAGTTTATTACCTCCAACAAAATGAGTAACTCAACGTCCCAATGTCCATATTTCAATGAAGTCCTGAAGTAACTCTGCTTTCGATGTTTATATGTTAAGATAATATAGAGTAGCAATATATTTATTTAACATTTACGATGTTAAATATATTTAACATTTATGAATGAAAATTTGTGAAACAGACAGCAGGAGAATATGAGTTTTGACTTTTCTGTCTAAAAGCAATTAAAGTCTGAAATTTCAAATCTTCAACCTTTAATGCTTGCCTGAATTGCCCAATACTTCCTATGATGATGGAAGTATCAAAGCACTTTACATACCCCTTCCATCTTTATGTTTTTTTTAAAAAAAACAATTCTGCCCTTCTATTCCCTAGAATATACTTGAAATAACAATCTATGATGAAGACAGCCCATTCAATGATGAGGAACTCTGTAGAGTTACATTTGATATAGCAAATCTTCAGTTTGAAGAAAGAGTTTGCAAGCATTTTGAATTGAACAAAGAGGTGAGAAATGCGATTACATATTCAGAATAGGTGGGTTACAGTACCAATGAATATAAGTTTTCTGAAATGTGATTTACATTTAATTGTTCATTGCACTGCATTATTTCACTTTTATTCACTATTGCCTTTGACTGGCTCTTACACAGAGTAATTTTCCAAAAGTTGTTTCCTTTAGAAACAGACACCTAAAATAATTGTTATTGGCCAATTGTATCCTTATTTCACAGTAATAATTTGAATTAGATGTAGAATCTCCACAATTCTTTTAATAGAACACATAAAAAGAAATGTGGCAAATGCGGTCCATTGACTTATAAAAAATGGTCCAATATGGAAATATCTGGTTTTTAAAACATTCTATTTCTCTCAGAATAGACCAAACTGAGCATTTTCACAGAGGTAGATGACCCACAACAGAAAATAATACTCTAATGGGTATTCAGAATGTTTCACCATAAAAATACTGATTAACTACATGTTGTCCTCAAATATGCAAACATATTTGGTTTTGAACAACACAAATAACAGAGATGAGATACTGCAATGATGAAGTTGCTCTCAGAAAATGAAATTTTAACAATTCCAGTAAGCATCTGAAGAAACTAATATTTTGAACATTTGATTTCAATTTTAGAAAAATGAACTGCTAGAAGTGGAATTCTATTTGGAGCATATGTGAGTAAATGTTGAGCAAATATTATTATTATATTATATTATTGAGTTACTAGATAAAATTATTAGCTTTAATACCATACAGTATGAATTATAGTCCATTTTATTGCATTTGCAAATGTCTTAGTATAATTCTTTTTTTTTTCCAAAATGGCAAAATCTTTCTCATGCTGTAATTTTTATATCTCAGCTATAGAAGCAGAAACTAGACAGAGTTAATCCTACTTTTGGATCATTCATAGGAGTGGGGGACAGAAAAATCAAAATGGAAGCCACTATTTCATGAATAAAGCTGGACTCCATTTTACATGCATTGTACATAAATGGGGTAGAGCTTCAACTAGGTTTTCTTTCTTTCTTTTTTTTTGACACAGCCTTCCCTCAAACAGAGCTTCATTTTTAATGTCCGGTGTGTCCACAGAAAAAAAATGGAAATAAAGGTTAGAGAGCTGTACAATGTCACAATTATTAGTATATTGCCCCCAATAAGCTGGGTCTTCATTTTACCAACCTGGGAAGGATGGAAAGCTGAGTCAATTTTGAGCCTCAACAGGATTGAATTCTAGGCTGTGGGCAGAGTTAGCCTGCAATACTGCATTCTAACCACTGCGCCATCAGGGCTACTAATGATAATATTCTGCTTTGCTATTAGTTATTTTTAAGCGATTTTTATTTTTTGCTTTATGTTCACTGTATTTTATATCACACTGATCAAATTTTAATATTGGATTAATTCTGTCTAGAGCTAATGAATATTAAATGTTAGAGATAAATGTTTTAAATATTTGACTAATATGTTTAGAATCTGGAAATGATTCTAAATATTCAGAAAAAAAACATTTTAGCAGGCAAGCAAGAATTGAGTAAAAACCAATTATAATTTTTCTCACTTTTTTTATCCTCTAGATCAGATATTCCAGAAAACCTTATAAGTAATGGAGTACTCTTGGTATGTTTGTTGCTTTTGTACTTTTAATTTTGGTAGCATGGGAAGATGCATGTGTAAAATGGTTCAAACTTCACAAACTGGAAACTTCACAAACTCTGAACATTTCAGTTACACTTGAAAAAGATGTTTCAAGCTTGCAATGAGAAACTTTGATCATTCTGAAATGAAACTACTTTGTTTGAAACAAACAGGCCTTTTTAAAGTTTAGAATACTTCAAGAAAGACTGGAATAATGCATTTTGAAATAGAAACATCTATTTTGCACTTGAAATGTTTTGCATAACTCCAGATGCTACTCTGGAGGATAGGATATTTTGAATAAATTAATGCATGAATTGCTTAATAAAATACAACTCTGATACAATGACTCTTAAAGTCATTCTGAATATATTCCTTCTCCTTGCTATACTGCAACCATTTCCAATCTATTGGAGTGTCCAGTTTTAGATTTCATATTTCTCCAGCACCAAGAACTTTGATCATGTTTGCTGATGATTGTGGAATTTTTATTATGATGAAACGTGCTGATAAATAGTTCAACTTTTTCTGTCATTTGATTTTTTCATTTTCTTTTAATCTTTAGTTTCCAATTTTGAAAGCTTCTTCCAGTGTTAACTGATTGCCATTTAGTGCACAGCATAGTTTTGATGCAATAGATAATCTCGCTAGGAGGAGAAAAGGGCAATTTTAATACTTTATAACAATTGGATCCTACACAGCAACTCAGAAACTATTGTAAGAAGCTATAGGAAAACGTAGCAATCTGTTGAAAACAGCTTTTTTTGATTTTCTGTTAGTGGAAATATTGAAGGCTCAAAAACCTTTGTGTGAAGGAATAACATATTTCCATTCAACCAGATGTCAGTGAAGAGGGAGAGTTTATATTTACACGGTTTTTTATCCATCCACCAAAGTATCCACCAAAGTGGATTTAATGCATGAAATTAATTTAAACAACACACAAAATTATTTTTGTAGTAACCTTTAAAAGCAGTTTTTGAAAAGGGGGATAGGATAAAGCAGTTTAACTACCATTATGTCATATTACTACCAAAGAAAGGCTGTCAATCATTTGTCTTGACCATGAAATGTAATTAATAGCTAGTAATAATCATACCCTGTTTTCAGCTTTTGAATAGTTGGTGGTGTGTATAATTGTCTTTTCCCTTGTAGTCTCGAGAACTCTGCTGCCTAAAAGTAGAGGTGAATCACAGAGAAAGTAAGAAAAAAAGAAAAAGTAAGATTTCTATTTGGATATATTGTATTTTTCTTCATTGGCTATAACATAGGTGTGAAACTATTTTAGAATAGTAAAAGATGATATATCCAAAGGTATGCCAATTTCATGAGAAACATAGATATATGTTTCATATGTTGAAAGAAATATCCTTCTGGGTTCAGTTCCAAGTGGGGAAAAAGACATTGGAAACATGGAGGCTGCTTGGAAGGTTTAATGGTGGACAGGACCACATGGCCTGGAGCTCCAGAGAAGGGTGATCACATGCTTCAAGGTGAGAAGAGATCAAGAAAAAAGGAGTGAGATGCTGAGAGTGCCTGGGTTTTATACCCTCTGTTGGGTTTGAACTGGAGCTTGTATTCTAATTGATTGTCAGATTCCCAGGGGCAACTCTGTAGGCTGCCTGAGTTCCAGGCTTGGTCTAGCCTTGCTGGGTGATTATGCCCTTAAAAGGGCTTTTGGCAATTGCTATAGCTTTAAGCCCATGTCACACCGAACCAACGGATGCAAAGAGGATGTAAAACAGACAAAAAAGCTTGCCATCCGTTGGAAAACGCGATGTACTCACTGCCTCCATTTGGCTTCCTCTCTATCCGTCCAGCATCCGTTTATGGACGTTTCATCTGCTCCAAAAGTTTTGGGCTGCCCAAAACTTTTGTGTGGAAAATGTATCCAGTTCATCCATTCTGCATCCGCTACGCATCCGCTACGCATCCGCTACACATCCGTTACGCATCCGCTATATCCGCTAGGCATCCGTTCCGCATCCGCGCAACTCGCATCCACTCGGACGCAGGGAGGAAGCAGAACGGACGTGGAACGGATGCAGAACGGATGCAGCACGGAAACAAAGCGTTTAAAATGGAAAAAACGTCCGCAGAGGGGACCTATCTTGGGTATTAAGGATGTCTAGAGGATGCCTAGAGGATGCCTAGAGGATGAAAAGGGACACCTATACTGCCTATAAAAAGGGAGAGCAACTCGCCTGCATCTCACTTTCAGAACAGCAGCCAAGCTGTGCAGACCTCTGCAGCCTTCATCTGACTCTTCCTCTTCCACAGCATCCAGTCATGTCCACCGTGGATTGTGACAAAGTCCTTTCGGCAGCCACCATCTTTCTGCAACAGTGCGAAACCATCTACAGGCTCTGTGAACTCTACTACGGGAAGAAAAGGAGGCACCCAAAAAAAGTCTGGGTCCAAAGATGGTTCACCAGAAGAGCAGAGGACGGACTGTACAACAAGCTGATGGTGAAGCTCAGGAGCGAAGACACTCGGGCATTCCAGAACTTCATGAGGATGCCTCCAGCCATGTTTGACGAAGTTGTGCAGCGGCTGACACCCAGGTTGACCAAGACAAACACCAACTTCCCGCCCAGCCTGGACCCTGGGCTCGAGGTGGCACTCACTCTGCGCCACCTGGCCTCAGGGACCACCTACAGGAGCATGCAGTATGGCTGGAGGTTGCCACCCAAAACCATCAGCATTGTGGTCAGAGAAGTGGTGCAGGCCATCATTGAAGAATACAAGGAGGAGCTCCTCCAGTACCCCTCCACTGAAGAAGGATGGAAGAAAGTTGCAGAGCAGTGGTATCAGAAGTGGAACTTCCCACACACCGTTGGAGCCATAGATGGCAAGCACGTGACCTGCAAAGCTCCAGCCAAGTCGGGGTCCACTTATCACAACTACAAGGGCTTCTTCAGCATCATCCTCTTCGCCATGGTCGATGCTGACTACAAGTTCATGTACATCGATGCTTCAGGCAACGGCTCATCTTCAGATGCCCAGGTATACAACGCCAGTCACCTCAAGGAGGGGCTGGAAGGCAATCTCATCGTGGGCTTCCCAGATCCAGACCCGCTGCCCAACAACAAGCAAGATGTGCCCTACTTCATCATGGGGGATGACGCCTTCTCCCTCACAACCTACCTCATGAATCCCTACACCTCCAAATACCTCACCCATGAAGAGAGGATCTTCATCTACAGGCTGTTCAGGGCAAGGCGGGTGGTGAAGAATGCCTTTGGCATCCTGGCCAACAGGTTCCAGGTACTTCTCACCACCATGCAGCATAGCCCAGAGACCATGAGGAGGATCGTGGAAGCTTGCTACATCCTGCACAATCTCATGCGCACCCGCTACCCAGTCTTGCAGAACAGGCTTGTGGACTGTCAACAAGGCAATGGGGACATGGAGCCTGAGGAATGGAGGCAAGGGCAAAACCTGATTGACACTGAGGATGTGCAAGGCCCCAACAGAGCCTCATGTGAGGCGAAGAAGCAGCGCAACCTCCTGAAACACTGGTGCAACTCCCCAGCTGGAGCAGTGGAGTGGCAAGACAGGATGGTAGATGCTTAATGGATGCTTCCTTCAGCCTGTCTCATCACACGGATGAGATTGGGCCATGTATGTTTGGTTGGCCTACAATGAACAGGGCGTTTAACAAAGAGTTGTGTTTATGTTGACATGTCTGGATGATTGATTATATCGTTATTGATAATAAAGGGCCATAGGTGTGGCACCTGGGAGGGTGGACCATACAGTCCCACTATGCTTGCACTGGAGGTTTATCTATCCCCACTGCTATCCTAACCCATCCCACAGCTATTACCCATTCCACAGGTATCCTAACCCATCCCAAAGCTATCCTTACCCATCCCACAAGCATGCAAAGGCTTAAACCATTTCTAAAAGTTTCCACCAAGACTTTATTAAAAAAAAGAAATGAAGCAAGTGTGTGAATCAAAGATAGACTTTATTAACAACAAGCTATAAGACAAAAATGAGTCTCTGGCACTCCTCTTGGTCGCTCAGTCTTAGGGGTGAAGGGTGCAGGTGCTGTGGAGGTGGCTGGTGCTGGAGTGCTTGTCATCAGCTCCTCCAGAAGCAGAAGCAGCAGAAGCGCCAGCCCCAGAAGAGCGAGCCCGTGCTGCAGAAGCCCCAGCAGAACCAGAGTGAGGGTTCAGAGGGGGCGGGATGGTAGCCCTGTCCCTCTTGCCAGGTCTGGCAGCAGATGGCTGAGGCTTGCTGTGCTTCCGCATGGTTGTGGGGTTGCTGGCTGGCAGAGAGGCTGGCAGGAACCAAGGCTGGCAGGGAGGCTGGCAGGGAGAGTGGTAGCAAGGCTGGCAGCAAGGCTTGCAGGCAGACATGCAGGCAGCCAATCCGTCCGGCAGCAGGTCTTTCCTCTGAATGGCGACCTGCTTCTGAGCTGCTTCCTTTATATCCACGGGGCTGACGCAATGCATCCTCCCCGCATGCGCAATTAACGCCAGGCATCCATTAGGCTTCCGCTCTGCATCCGCTTCATCCGCTGTGCATCTGCTGTGCATCCGCTGTATCCGTTCCGCATCCGCTTTGCTGAGGTCCCCCGGAAGCCTAGTGGATGTGCCATCTGCTCCCATCCACTTCCATCCGCTAGGCTTCCGTTCCACATCCGCTTTGCATCCGCCCTGCGTCCTACATGCGTCCGTGTTATCCGCTCCGGTTGTGCAAATTTTTGTCCCTTTTGAGAGCGGATAACAACGGATGGAACATTTTGCTCATCCGCTGTGTCCTTTTTGCATCCGTTGGGCAGTGTGACATGGGCTTTACCTGGAGTTCCTTGTTATAGAATGTATTCTGGCCCAGGCCTTCATGGCCCATCCATAAACAAAGGTGGGGGTGAGATTCTGCTTCTGGGGTGAGTTTCTGCTTCTGAGTTTCTACTTTTTTTAGAGGAAATATTCTGCCTTTTTAATATTTCCTAGGCTGTTTCAATTTTCTAGGAGAGAGGTGGGTGCTAACTTCTAACACATGAATGGACATCTGATTCTCCACTTCTCTCAAGTGGGTGAGGCTCTGAGACCATAAATCCAAGTTTCTATATCACTCAGAGCACTCTTCTTTCGGGCAACTAATCCTGACAACCAACTCACTTGTGTGCTTATGTGGATATGAAATGAGCATTCCTGTCAGTGCATAATTTCTCATTAACTTGTAAAAAGAGATGAACAGTTTAGGTGTAATAGTCTTAAACTGTTGATAAGTGAGCTCCAGAGCCCACTTAGCTATGAAGTTTAAGGAGGAGCTTTGAGAAAATCACTCTATCCTGACCTACATTTTGAGGATAAAATGAAATAATATACTGCAACCCATCCTGGTCATCCTGAAGAAAGGAAAGGATGAAAATATTATCAATAAATATAGGCTTCTAGATAGATCATTCTGAAGTTTTGTTTGTGTTTTCTACTTTGCACTCAGAGCAAACCTTTGAATGTACAGTGAGAGGATCTTATGAAGATACACAGAATATTTTATTGGATTCAAGTTCCAGAAATCACACAACTTTCTACTATGCCAAGTACTGTAATCCCAAATTAAAGATGCAATTATTGAAGAAACGTTCCATTTGTGTGAGTTTTTGCTGATATCTGGGGACAAATGTACTTCACGCAACTAACTTCCATATTCTGCATTAATAAAGTATAAATGCTACTTTGGATCAAAATTTAAAGACTGCAATAAGTCTATTGCTTAATTAATTCATTAATTGAAATCTTATTTTTCCATTTGCCGCTGAACATCATAGGAATTTGATTTTTTTCTGGAAAAGCTAATCAAGCAGAATGTTAGAAGTAATAGTTAGAAAGGTTATTAAATGGAGGGAAAAGTCATTTAACAACTGTCTCACCTAACAATAGAAATTTTAGGATCAGCTGTGGTTGAACATTAAATACTACCTCTTATTTCTACTTGTTTCTTTCCCATAAAACTCTCCCAGAATTCTGCAGCTGAAAGATGATAGCCATAATCTTAATGCATATCTGTCTAGTCAGATAGCCTTTTATCTCTAATTAGAATCAATTATTCCCTCCTTCATAGAAAAGTTGTTGCTTTTCACAATACAGCTATTATTTTTAGCTATTGCATCAAAGCCACTGTTATGGTTAATACTATCTGGAATGCTGTTATTTCAAAAACATGTCTTCTGACTATTTGCTTTTTTTGTCTCTTTTAGTGTCCCTCAAATTCTGGGAAAACACTCTCCTTCACTTTGCCTTTGTTTCAGATTCCTTTGGGAGAGAGAATAGAAGTAGCAAATGTGAGTCAAAAAGACTAAGCCCATTTTAGTTTTCTATACTGCTTCCCTATGTCCACCAGATAATATAAATATATACAATAATACTCTCAGTGCAAACCTCTCCACATCTTCTAAAAAGTCATTCTGAAAATGTTCCATGAGTTTATTCTCCTACCCAAGCGAGCCTAGGATTCCAGTAGTGGTATCTTACTTCTGATGAGATAGCAAGGAATTTTCTATCCAGCTATTGCCTAGAACACAATATAGTAGAACCTCTGGTCATGTACGCTTCTGACCATGACTAAATCGGGTTCCAACTAAAAATTTTTTTTTTTGTGGCCAATTTCTCCTTCCGCACCATTTTTTTTTGTAAGTGCCAAATTTTCAAAATTAGGTCTGGGTCACGACTAAATTGGGTTGCAACCAAAGTTATGGAACAAATTATGGTCATGTCCAGGGGTTCTGTTCTATATAATTTCACTGTTTGAGATTGAGGATCTTGAACAGTCACCTAAGGAATTCAATGGTTCATAAGACTGGCTTAAGCTGCTACTGTTAAAAGGAGCATTTTCACATCTATGTTCCTTTTGCTATTTAAAAACCTTTTTTTCCCTATATAATTGGGTTATGTTTGTAGCTTAAGCACATGGAACTGCTTTCATAACATCTAGTGTGCAAATCATATCAGGATACTTAGAAGCAATTGGGTTTTTTTGTTTTTTGAAAAGCTCACTTTTGAATATACTTGTATTAACACATTTAACATTAAGTTCCAGTTTCCTAGAATTATTAGCAGCTATCTGGTTGGTTTCTTTCCTCTAAAGAGACAATTTGTTTAAGAATACTTGTACAATTTTATGTACAAAATATATCTGACAATGAAATATAGCATGTAAATATAACCTAGATGTAAATTTTATGTTAGATTTAGTAAAAATCTTTTCCTCATTTCAGAAAACCTATTTTGTAAGAAGGTAGATCAGCTAACAACATTATTTTATTCTCTAGGTACTTAATTTGAAAAAAAAAAGTTCTGTTCCCCTAAGGCTGAAATCTTCATATTTAGTAATATGAGGAGCTTACTAACCAGTTCATGGGATCATCTAATAAATATTTTGTTTTTATTATCAAAGTAGACTAAGAAAGCAAGAGAACAAACTATGCTTTTTTAAATGATAGAAATATTAAATGCAATTGAGAGTCATTCAATTCTTTTTTCTTTTTCTTTTAGGATAAAGCATATGAAGTCTTTGTGACAACAGAAAACTGGTAACCATTTATTTCCTATTTTTAAAAATGATTTCTGGTAATTTGCTAGTTCAGTTTTGTCACATTTTAGAAATCAGGTCAATTAGTTTGACCTTTTCTCATCTTGCCCACCAAAGAGATAAATAAACATGGTTAGGAATGGTGAAGTGCCCCCACCCCAAAAACCTCATTTTAAGCAAGAGCTGAAATAAACATTTGCCAATATTCAGAATTTGGTATAATTTCACGTATTGTCATTTGAGTACAATTTCTTTGTCTGAAATTTAAACTCAAAAATTTATGTAGAATGATACTTTTATAGTCATAATGCTTTCGTGTGGTGTAGACTTCTCCCTTTTTAAAAATAACAATAAGGAAATTTGAAATATTGGTCACTTATGAAATACAAAAAAAATATTCCAAGTTATTTGTGCATGTTAAGCCATTCCAGTTTATATGAATATAACTTCTTCATAGCCCTGCCCGTGCAGCTCTACATGGCATCTCTTTGCTTTCTGACTGCTTAGTGGCTGATATTTTTGATTAATTCTAATTTGAATCATGTTTATTAATTCTAAACTCTGCTCCATGCTACCAGAAATGGACATTTTTCAGCATTCACCGAGTATATCAAATTATATCAAAGAAAGTCAAAGATGGTAACTATGGAGATATATAGAAGAGAGAAAAGGAAATATTTAAGTTTTCTACCTCGAGCAATTTAACATGCAAACGAACCCAACAAAGAGCATTTCACAACTACAGTCAAACATTCATACTGGAGACAAATATTCTCTCCTTTTCACACTTACAAGTTATCTTGATAGACAGCTACACAGCTTACACAAATTGTGAATATGCTAGAGTCAAACATTCTCTCCTTTTCACACTTGTAAGTTCTCTTGATAGACAACTACACAGTTTACACAAATTATGAATATGCTAGAGTCAATTCTCTCCTTTTCTATCAAGATATTTACGTTATCTTGATAGACAGCTACACAGCTTACACAAATTGATGCCTAAAAATTATATTAGTAAACAGCTTGAACAAATTGTGAATGGTTTCATTAGTGTGCATTATGATATGAGTTTCTATTATCTAGCCAAAAAAGCCTTGATATGCGTTTGGGCTTTGATCTCTGTCCAGAGGAGCAGGATTTCATCTGTAAGCGCAAGAAATATGTTGCTGCTGCTTTGAAAAATGTTCTTCGACTAGAAGGAGAACTGCAGGACAATGAGGTATGACCTGTCGCAGAGCAACATAAGAGGAGCAAAGAAAGTGGTGGTGATGGGTAAGACCGCCCCTATATATATATACATATATAGGTGTGGATTGTATTTTAGAAATATGCAGAATGTGTTAAATAAATTATTTTATCTATGCATGAGAATGCTTGTTTTTCAACCGTTAATAAGGCAACTGCCAAGCTAGGGTGAATTTATGTTTAAAATCATCCTATTTCTTTTGTTTAAAATAGCCTATGTAGGAAATAAAGCCAGAAAATGAAAGTAACGATAAAAATAAAAAAGCTTTTACATAGGGCTTCCCTTGAAGAGCTTCTGGAAGTTACAGCTAGTACAAAATGCAGCAATGTAGTAAATTACTCTTAATCCACACAAGTTGCATCTCTGCTGCTTTGTTTCTTGTTCAGTTCCAGGTGGTGGTTGTAACCTAGAAAGCTCTTCCTGGCATTGTGCCATATTATTTAAGAGGGTGCCTCTCCTCTCCTCTCCTCCTCTCCTCTCCCCATTTAAGGGGACTGGAGGCTAAAACATATGAAGAACAGTTGCTGAAATTGGATATGTCTAATTTAATGAAAAGAAGGACTAGGGAAACATGATAGCAGTGTTCCAACATCTCAGGGGCTGCCGCAAAAAAGAGGGAGTGCTCCAAAGTTATTCTCCAAAGCATCTGAGGACAGGACAAGAAGCAATGGGTGGAAATGAAGGAGAGAAGAAACTTAGAACTAAGGAGAAATTTCCTGACAGTTACAGCAATTAATCAGTGGGACAACTTGCCTCCAGAAGTTGTGAATGCTCCAACACTGGAAGTTTTTAAGAAGACATTGGATAACCATTTGTCTGAAGTGATGTAGGGTTTCCTGCCTAAGCAGGAGGGTTGGATTAGAAGACCTCCAAGGCCCCTTCCAACTGTGTTTTCTGTTCTAAGTCAATTTTTCCTATTTATTATGAAGTGTAATCTGACCAGCTCAGGAAGAGTGCTTTTTCTATCATGGCATCTATGTTTGGAACATAACTGGCCCAAGAACACCCAACTGGCTTTCATGACTAAAGTGGGAATAGAACTCATGGCCTCCCAGTTTGTAGCCTGATGCCTTAACCACTAGACCAAACTGCCTAGCAGTTAGTTGGAAGTTGGAAGAAGGAAGGTCTTGAATAATGGATAGGGTAAAAATATTTAATGGAGATCACTGAGAGTTTCTACACTAGTTAGTGTCTGGTGTCTTTCTGCCCTGGTCTAGTGATTTATTATTAATCTGGAAAGACTGGGTGACACTGATGTGCTTTTTTTTCCTATTTCTGCTTGTTCATATTGTTTGTGGTGGAACACACTGAGCAAAGTGTCTCTAAGCCAATTACTGTAGTAGTTGGGATCATTTCTCAGTAGGGCAGGACTTAAGGGTTTATTAGCTGATACATGTTTAAGATAATGTGTAAAGCAGAACTGTCAAACTCCCAGCCCATGGGCCGGCTGCGTCATGCGCTCCCCACATCCATGTCCAGTTTAGCAAAGAGGACAAAAGTTCCAATATGGCCCCATGACACCTCCATGATGATGTGAGTTTGACAACCTTGGTCTAAAGAAGTAGATTTAGCTTAATTTCTTAAGAATTTTCAGAGATGATTTAGTGAAAATTCATTGCAACATTTTAGCTTGTAAGCCATGTACATAAAGTATCAGTCTCGTGTAAAGTTTAAGGTCCTGTCACACTGGCCGATGGATGCAAAATGTTAGCAAAAAGGACACAGCGGCCGAGAAAAATGTTCCATCCGTTGTTATCCGCTCTCAAAAGGGGCAAAAATTTGCATAACCAGAGCGGATAACATGGAAAGGAACGGATGGGGGGAGGACGCAGGGCGGATGGAAAGCGGATGCTCCACGGAAGCCTAGCAGATGGAAGCAGATGGGAGCAGATGGCACATCCGCAAGGCTTCCGGGGGGCCGCAGCAAAGCGGACGCGGAACGGATACAGCGGATGCAGAATGGACGCCGAGCGGGTGAAGCGGATGCACAGCGGATGCACAGCAGATGCACAGCGGATGCACAGCGGAAGCCTAATGGATGCCTGGCGTTAATTGCGCATGCGGGGAGGATGCATTGCGTCAGCCCCGCGGATATAAAGGGAAGCAGCTCGGAAGCAGGTCACCATTCAGAGGAAAGACCTGCTTCCAGACACATCGAGTGCCTTGCCAGCCTGCCCTGCATGCCTGCCTGCCAGCCTTGCTGCCAGCCTTGCTGCCTGACATCCTGCCAGCCTCCCTGCCAGCTTCCCTGCCAGCCTCCCTGCCAGCCTCCCTGCCAGCCTGCCTGCCAGCCTTGCTGCCTGCCTGCCTGCAAGCCTTGGTGCCTGCCTTGCTGCCAGCCTTGCTGCCAGCCTGCCTGAAAGCCTTGGTGCCTGCCTTCCTGCCAGCCTTCCTGCCAGCCTGCCTGCCTGCCTGCCTGTCTGCCAGCTTTGCTGCCAGCCAGCAACCCCCCTGTTAAGCCTGGGTTCCCCAACCAGGGTTAGGTAGACAAGCTAAACAGAATGTGCAGCGTTAGTCAGATAGGCACACAGATAAATGAGTGAGCTAAGCTTGTATGTTTATTAACATACAGTAAAAATAACAGATACGCTTGTGCTATCAAGAATATAGTTTATTCCATTATAAGTTCATGGCATAGTCAAATAACAGTCCAATAGTCATGTATCAAGTAGTCAGTCCATTCAGGGATATTCAGTTAGCAAAGTCCATGTAGAATATCCTATGTCAGTTCACTTACAAATCAGTCCTTTGTTGTCTCTCCCGTTCGAGCAATGCAGTCTTGATTCCAAGCAGTAATCAGGGATCATGAAAGCCAGAGTGAGCAAGCTGTAGACTTGCTACTTTTATAGTGTTTTCAATAACCACTCCCTTAATTACTATCCCACAGTTAAAGCTGCAGACACTTTAACATACACAACTATGATTCATAGTTATTATTTCACCTAAACCAGTTAAGGTAAACAATGTTATCCCTAACACCCCCAACCATGGGGAAGAAGAGAAAGCCTCAGCCATCTGCTGCCAGCCCTGGCAAGAGGGACAGGGTCACCCTCCCACCCCCTGGCCCTCACTCTGCTTCTGCTGGGGCTTCTGTAGCACGGGCTCGCTCTTCTGCGTCTGGTGCTTCTGCTGCTTCTGCTTCTGGAGGAGCTGATGCTGCTGCTTCTGGCGGTGGTGCTTCTGCTCGTGCTTACTCTGCTGATGCTGCTTCTGGCGGTGGTGCTTCTGCTGGTGCTTACTCTGGAGGAGCTGCTGATGCTGCTTATGGCGGTGGTGCTTCTGCTCGTGCTTACTCTGCTGTTGCTGCTTCTGGCGGTGGTGCTTCTGCTGGTGCTTACTCTGCTGAAGCTGCACCTCGTCCTACTGGTCCTGCTCGTGCTCCTGGTCCTGCTCATGCTCCTGGTCCTGCTCGTGCTCCTGGTCTTGCTCGTCCTGCTGGTCCTGCTCGTGCTCCTGATCTTGCTCATCCTGCTGGTCCTGCTCGTGCTCCTGGTCCTGCTGGTGCAGCTGGCACTGCTGCTGCTGCTGATCCTGGTCCTGCTGCTGCTGCTGCTGCTGCTGCTGCTGCTGCTGATGATCCTGCTGGTGCTGCTGCTGCTGGTGGTGTGGAGTAGCAGCCCCTACAACCTGGAAGCCCCTCTGATGAGGGCCCATCTGGTCCTGCCAAAGGGAGGAAGAGGCATATGCGAGAACGGAAGAGGAGGCAATACTCCATTGAGGAGGAACACAAGGATGAGGTGCAGGAGTGGCTGAGAGAGAATGACTATCTATGGCAGAAGGGACACAGGCTCTACAGGGACACCAAAAGGAAGCAGGCTGCTTGGAGAGAGAAGGTGGAGAGTCTGGGTTACACATCGGAGGTGCTCCTTGGCTGGTGGAAACATATGCACACCTGGTACGGGAAGCTGCACCTTAAGAAATCTGGCCAGGCCACGGTCAAGCTGACAGACAGAGAGACCTACGTGATGGCCAGGTGCAGCTTTCTGGAGGGAGAGATCCGCCACCGAGGAGCAGCCCCTCTCACAACCCTCTCTCTCCGGCAGCCTGCTGAAAGCCAGTCCTCTTCTGGCCGAGAGTCAGCTCCTGTCTCCAGGCAGGTTTCTGTGGAGCGTCCCACAGCGGAAAACCCGCAGACAGCTGGTTTAACTGTGGCAGAGCATGTGGAGGACTCCCTGGTGCAGTGGGAGAAAGGAGACGGCACTTCCACCAAAGTCCTACCCGCATCCACCCCCAGCTCCACCTCCACAGAAAGGCAGAGAGCCAGACTGGAGGGGCAGAGCCACACTGTCCTGCTGGAGATCAGGGACACCATCTGGAGCAACATAGATCTCCTCTCTCAGATGGTCCACACTGACTCCTCATCCTCCAACCTCAAGCCCTTCCTCACCTATGTCAACCAGTCCCTCACAGACATGGCGGAACCCCAGTACCAGGTGGTGAAGGACCGGATCACCGAGCTGCTTCACAACCCTCCAGATCCAGAGGAACCTGCTCCCACCCAGTCCAGGTCTGCTCCTCCACCCCAGGTGATGTCCTCCTATTCCAAGGCTTTCCACAGGCCCTCACCTACCAGAGCTACGGCTACCAGGAGGTCCAGTAGCACAGGCAGCAGCCCTTCCCAGTCCAGGCACAGGCTCATCGGACGTCACCGTTGCCACCGGTTCCACTGATGCCACTGATGCCACCCACGCCACTGATGCCACCGACACCACCGATGCCACCCACGTCACCGATGCCACCCACGCCAGTCCTCACACAGCTGCAGACCAGACAGCCCCACTACACTGCTCCTTGCTCCACCCCACAGCCAAGCCCGGCCTCAGTACATCTGTTGTTGGTATTGGGACTGACACCTCATGGCATGGAGGAAGGAGCTCTCAACATCACAGGGCTGAGCCAGATGTCTAAGAGCTTCCTCAACACACCGTCACCTGTTGTCCTCTCGGGGCCAGGCACCCCAGTGGGGCTTCAGACCAGCACTCCAGCAGCAGCCACCTCCACAGCACCTGGACCCTTCATCCCTGAGACTGGGCACGCCTCCGAGTGACCGATAAGAGTGCCAGAGACTGGGTTGCTATCTGTAGACTTTATTTGGACACTTGACTTGGGTCATTTTTCTTTTACAGCTTGTTATTAATAAAGATTATCTTTGCTTCACACACTTGCCTCATTTATTTTATTAAATAAAGTCTTGGTGGAAACTTTTAGAAATGGCTTAAGCCTTTGCATGCTTGTGGAATGGGTAAGGATAGCATTGGGGTGGGCAGGGATACCTTTGGGATGGGTAATAGCTGTGGGATGGGCAGGGATACCTGTGGGATGGGTTGAGATAGCCGTGGGATGGGTTGAGATAGCTGTGGGGATAGATAAACCTCCAGTGCAAGCATAGTGGGACTGTATGGTCCACCTTCCCAGGTACCCTTCATTATCAATACTAATGTAATCATTGATCCACACATGTCAACATAAACACAACTCTTTATTAAATGCCCTGTTCATTGTAGGCCCACCCAACATACATGGCCCAATCTCATCCATGTGGTGAGACAGGCTGAAGGAAGCATCCATTAATCATCTACCATCCTGTCTTGCCACTCCACTGCTCCAGCTGGGGAGTTGCACCAGTGTTTCAGGAGGTTGCGCTGCTTCTTCCCTTCACGTGAGGCTCTGTTGGGGCCTTGCACATCCTCAGTGTCTATCAGGTTTCGCCCTTGCCTCCATTCCCCAGGCTCCATGTCCCCATTGCCTTGTTGGAGGTCCACAAGCCTGTTCTGCAAGACTGGGTAGCGGGTGCGCATGAGATTGTGCAGGATGCAGCAAGCTTCCATGATCCTCCTCACGGTCTGTGGGCAATGCTGCATGGTGGTGAGAAGTACCTGGAACCTGTTGGCCAGGATGCCAAAGGCGTTCTCCACCATCCGCCTTGCCCTGGACAGCCTGTAGTTGAAGATCCTCTCTTCACGGGTGAGGCATCTGGAGGTGTAGGGCTTCATGAGGTAGGTTGTGAGGGAGAAGGCGTCATCCTCCACGATGAAGTAGGGCACATCTTGCATGTCGTTGGGCAGCGGGTCTGGATCTGGGAAGCCCTTGAGATGACTGGCATTGTATACCTGGGCATCTGAAGCTGACCCGTTACCTGAAGCATCGATGTACATGAACTTGTAGTCAGCATTGACCATGGCAAAGAGGATGATGCTGAAGAAGCCCTTGTAGTTGTGATAAGTGGACCCTGACTTGGCTGGAGATTTGCAGGCCACGTGCTTGCCATCTATGGCTCCAACGGTGTGTGGGAAATTCCACTTCTGATACCACTGCTCTGCAACTTTCTTCCATCCTTCTTCAGTGGAGGGGCACTGGAGGAGCTCCTCCATGTATTCTTCGATGATGACCTGCACCACTTCTCTGACCACAATGCTGATGGTGTTGCGTGGCACCCTCCAGCCATACTGCATGCTCCTATAGGTGGTCCCTGAGGCCAGGTGGCGCAGAGTCAGTGCCACCTTGAGCCCAGGGTCCAGGCTGGGCCGGAATTTGGTGTTTGCCTTGGTCAACCTGGGTGTCAGCCACCGCACAACTTCGTCAAACATGGCTAGAGGCATCCTCATGAAGTTCTGGAATGCACGAGAGTCTTCGTTCCTGAGCTCCACCATCAGCTTGTTGTACAGTCCATACTCTGCTCTTCTCCCGATCTATCTTCGGACCCAGACGCTTCTTGGCCGCCTCCTTTTCTTCCCGTAGTACAGTTCACAGTGCCTGTAGATGGCTTCGCACTGTTGCAGAACGATGGTGGCTACCAAAAGGACTGTGTTACGATCCAAGGTGGACATGACTGGATGCTGTGGAAGAGCAAGAGGCAGATGAAGGCTGCAGAGGTCTGCACAGCTGGGCTGCTGGGCTGAAAGAGAGATCCAGGTGAGTTGCTCCCCCTTTTTATAGGCAATATAGGTTTTCCTCTAGGTGTCCTTTTGCATCCTCTAGGCATCCTCTAGACATCCTTAATATCCGAGATAGGTCACCTCTGCGAACGTTTTTTCCGTTTTAAATGCTTTCTTTGTGAGCTGCATCCGCTTTCATCCTTTCTCCGTCCGTGCTAACGCTGCGCGTCCGTTACGCGTCTGTTCCGCTTCCTCCCTGTGTCCGCTTTCTGCTGGAGTGGATGTGAGTTGCGCGGATGCTCAGCGGATGCCTAGCGGATGTAGCGGATGCGTAACGGGTGACGACGGATGCAGAATGGATGTCCCCCGTATGCCTTGCGGATGCAGAATGGACTCGTTGGATACATTTTCCGCTCAGAAAGTTTTGAAAAGCTCAAAACTTTTTGAGCGGATGAAATGTCAATAGACAGATGCTGGATGGATAGAGAGGAAGCAAAACGGAAGCAGTGAGTACAGAACGGAAGCATCGCGTTAACCAACGGATGGCAAGTGTTTTTTTCTCCATTTTACATCCTCTTTCCATCCGTTGGTGCAGTGTGACAGCGGCTTTAGTGTGGTGTCATACAGCTATGCTGGGAACTAGAAAGTTGCTTGATAAGGTCTATAGACGTTATATTTGAGGTATGTGGATTTTTCCATATATGTTTTCCTAATGGAAATAATTATTTATTCTGGGACAAGGACTGTTAACATCTACATATTTTTTAAAGAAACATTTCTTGTGGAAATGATGCCATTTTGCACAATAACATGGGTAATAATCCTAGCTTCATTACAGTACAGCTCTTTGTGTATAATCTTCCTCTTTTATTCAAACATGACTTTTATTTAGGAACAGAAGCATTTAATTTTATTTATACCTGTGTTTGTTCAGGTTCCAGTAGTGGCTTTGATGACAACAGCTGGGGGAGTAAGATCAATGACAGCAATGTATGGGAGCCTATTAGGTCTCCAGAAACTCAATCTCTTGCACTGTATTTCATACATCACTGGTTTATCTGGCACAACATGGTAAGGAAGCTATGAACAACATTACTCAGAGAATGTGGGTGCCAAGGGGATAATTTTTATTTGGATCATTACAAGGAATTAATGGTTAAATCTCTTCTCAAATACGTGGTCCTGGTAAAATCTTTAGTCCTTTGGCCTATAATGAAACAAAGTAAGGAATAAAAACTAGACAAAATTATCAATGGTGCTGTCTCATGTTTATTTTCCCAGCCCTTCCTTATTTTCTTTCCTTTCATCCTGAGTTAATAGACAATTCTTTCTCATGAGCTGATCATGATTCTTTTGCTGATGCAATCAAAAGTTGCAATAGTTTCTTTGGCAGTCAGTTAAAAAACAAACCAACCTGATTTCTTTCCCTCCCCTGCTATAAATCTAATTTGGGAAGTCATCTCTCTGCCTTTCCTATTATATTAGAAATTTTAATAAAGAAAAAATTGTGGCATTTTGTCTGAGTACCTTAAAAAATATTTGTAGCCCTCTAACTGTCCTTTTTTTTGATGTGTTCTACTTTGCTTATTAACATGCTACAGTTTGGGTTAATGAGATGGGAAAAGTGAAATAATTATGAAAAAACCTATATATTTAAAGTTTCCTTTCTAGTCAGCCAATGGCAATTTCCAGTGCCAGTTTTTTCAGAGATGCCAGTGTTTCCTTTGCGCTCAGTGCTGCAACCTTGCCCTTCCCTCCCTGATCCCTCCCCATAATTTTACAGCCTATATATGTTCCTGTAAAGTGTTGAACATTACTTTCCTTTCATGGATATTTAATATTTTATCAAGTACAAATATATGATAAAGTTCTCTGGGTCACTTGGTGGAATTATACAGACTAACATGATGAAGATAGAGATAAGTTGGTAAATGTCTATGTTTGTTTGCCCATAGAGAAGAATATTTGTAGTTCAGAGTTGAAGAGCTTGACTGTTTTCTTGAAGATGTTTCATTACCAAACTAGGTAACATCATCAGTGTTGATCTAGTTTGGTTAATGACATATCTGCAAGAAAACAATCAAGGTCAGAGACCCACCATGGACTCCCCGATGTCTATTAGTTCAAAATTACTAGTTAGTTAAAACATAAATGCTGGCTTTTATTTATTTATTTGATCGATTTCTATAGCCGCCCATCTCAATAAATGACTCTGGGTGGCTTACAATTCAATTCCCTTTCCTTAGGGCAATGATTAATTTATTCAGAGATCCATATTGGTCACACAAGAATCTAGAAGACACGATCAAGGATGTTCGGAAACAAGTGATGAAGAATAAACTGTGCTGTTTTAGTGGAGAAAACTTGAAATATTATGAGAAGGAAATGTGGAACAGACATGATGAAGGTTACAAGCTGACATTTGCAGATCTCTGGGGACTAATTCTTGAATCTATGTTTCATGACAAGGTACTATATTCATATGTTTTCCTTTAAAAATATAGGGAATATATATTTAAAAATATAGGGAATAATATATTTTAAATATATTTAAAAATATAGGGTCCTTGTTACTGTTTCTTTAATTATCTGAATTATCTGCCTCAAAAGAGATAAAATATAAATTGCTAATATTCTGGTTTGTTTGTCCATTCCACATCATCCACTATTAACTAATAGCAAATATATGTGATAGATTAGGTAAGAAGACTTGAATAGTTATTTGAAGCCCCCAGAAATGTCTCATTTCACAGAAGACAAATCTGTGTTGTGAAAACAGAATTATACCAGGACATACTAATTGACATTCTATTCACCTATTAAAACATTTTTTAAAAAAATACATGCACAACATTGACCATAGCAACCTAGTAAAAAGATAGGCTATAACACAATTACAACTAAAAATTATTTTTGGATATAATGGAATAAGCATGAGTTCAGCTTTGCTGCTTTCTTTATTTTTAATTCAGATCTGTATCTTAAATCCTATGTACAAGAAATACCTGTTGAGATGATTGAGTACAAATGGAATAAGTGATTCAGAAACTTATTACCAAGTTTCATTTTTATTTTTTTTGTTAAACTTCTTTGTGGCCCATTCATTGTAAATTGTCCATTAGAATATGCAAATGTATAAGAAATAAGTGCATTTATCTGAATTTTTGATTAAAGTATTTCAGTATCAGGTGATTGTTTCTAAATACAAGTATGATCTGGAAAAGATTTGGATACAAATGACAGCAATATTTGTTTTTTTCTGTCTTTTGCTCTTCTATTAACTTCTGATTTTCTTGCACAGCCAGATCCCCACAAGCTCTCAGATCAACGACAGGCAATAAATCTAGGTCAAAACCCTCTTCCTATCTACCTAGCTCTTAATGTCAAGAAAAGATATAGCACTTTAGATTTCAAAGGTAAGATACTATTTTCAAAATGTGAGTTTAATTTGAAGACTAAATGCCAGATGGTAAACGTCCATAAATTTTTATAGGCCAAAAAAATAAAAATTGTAGTGGTTTGCTGTTGACTTCTCCAAGCTGATTTTTAAATTTCCAATCTCGCCTACAGTATTCCCTGGTATCTGTCTTTCAACTGGGTGTGAATGACACTGCTTAGCCAGACAAGATTGTCCAAGTGCTCATATCTTCTGAGGCTAATTTGATTCAGGAATTCTCAAAAATAGCATGCATAAATATAAGCCCATGGCTTTTATATCAAAGTTCAACGTAAAACATTATCTATGAAGTGGTGTTAATAAGCTTTTTTTAGTTGTGCTTATGAAGACAAAATTAAAACAGGCTTAGCAAGTGTCACCCAAATTAGACATTTTGGGAAAATCATTTGTAAATCTTTGCATCTTAGTTTCAATGCACATTCAAATTATACATCAAATTGCTCAGAGCTTCAGAACATCAAGAATACACTACATATTGAATTTAAAGCAGATTGTTCTATATGTAAAGTGGGTGACTCCAAATCTGTAAACCTGATTAGTCAAATAAACTAAGGATTGGATTGGTTCACTAGGAACCAATCCAAAGAGCTGCTGAAAGGCGGCAAATTTAAGCAACTGCCATTGGCTGCAAGCAGGCAAGCCAGCCTGTATAAAAGGCTGGCCTCGGCTTCAGCCAAGTGTTCCTATTTACTGACTAGTTAAAGAATAAAGTATTTGTTCTTGGAACCCGGTCTACTTTGTGTGTTTTCCGAACAAAACACTGGCGACGAAGGTGGGATCGTCCTAAACGAAAAAAACCTGCACGCGGTGATAAGAAGTCCAGATGAAAACCAAGATGCCTGGAAACAACGCACCGCCCGCACCCTTCAATCCCAATGAAGAGGATTGGGATTCCTATGCAGACCGCTTCCAGATGTATTTGGAGAGCAATGAAATGGAAGACATTTCAGAGCAACGCAAGAGAGCTGTGTTCCTGACTCACTGCGGGCCAATGGTTTTCAAGATGGCAAAGGCCCTTGCGAAGCCCCGAGATGTTAAACAACTAACGTGGCCAGAATTGCAAAGAATCCTCAAAGCACACTACGCTCCGATGGTGTCAAACTTAATAAAGCGACACGAATTTTACTGCAGAGACCAGAGAGAGGGAGAGACGGTCGCCGATTTCATTGCTGCCCTTAGACAACTAGGGGGTGAGTGTGAATTTTTGAACATTGACGAAGCAGTGAGGGATCGCGTGGTGTTGGGTCTGAGAGACTCGACCACACAGAGTAAACTACTCAACAAGCCCAACATCACCATAACCGAAGCCATCGCGGAAGCCACAGCCGCTGAAGCCGCGACAAAATCTGCCGTAAGCCATGAAAAAGATGAACACACACAGCGAAGAAACACCAACCAAAGACAGAAAGCAGTCTGCCACCACAACCCACTACGAAGAGTCGGGTGAAACAATTGAATCGAGCGAAGAAGACGATGAAGTCCACCGTTTGCTCACGAACAGAAAAGAGCGCGAAAGAAGGAATTGGCGGGAGTGCGCTGGCTGTGGAGGAAACCATCCCCGAGCCGAATGCAGATTTCTCGATGCCATCTGCTGGCATTGCAAGAAACGAGGGCACATCGAGAAAGTCTGCAGGAACAAAAAATGCTACAGCCCAACGAGACGCAGAAATTCCCCAACACGAGCTGAGCCTAAACGAGCTGAGAGAAAGTGGCAACAAGAGAAGCGAGCCAATACACACCAAACTGTTATTATAAAGAGCGCTCAGACGGAAAGCGGGAAGAAAATTAAAGTCATTGTAAAAATCAAAGGAAAACACTGCAAGATGGCAGTGGACTCGGGGTCCTTCCTCTCCATGGTATCGTGGTACACAATAAAACAGCTAGTTCCAGGTATCAAACCCAAAGAATTAAAGAAGCAGCACCTAACTCTCAAGGACTATCAGGGAAACCAAATCCCTGTAGTCGGCATGGGACAATTCCGAGTCGCCTACAAACAACACGTCAAGGTGCTACCGCTGACCATAGTCGACCAAGACAGACCAAGCCTCCTGGGCATCGAATGGTTCGCGCCATTGGGCATCGGGATGACCGGGATCGATCGAGTGACTACAACCGGCTGGGAAGACGACCTCATTCGAGAATTCCAGGACGTTTTTGACGGCTCACTTGGCAAGTATCGGGGAAATCCCATTTCTTTCAGTCTAAACCCCCAAATAGCCCCACGAAGAATAAAAGCCAGGCGAGTTCCTTTTGCACTAAAGGCAAAAATAGAGGAACAGCTGGACAAATTAATAGCCCAAGGTGTGTTAGAACCTGTGGACCATGCCAAGTGGGAAACACCTATAGTCACACCGGTCAAACCCAACGGGCCCGTTAGAATCTGTGGTGACTATAAGGCTACCCTGAACCACGCTTTACAACCAAGCGCATACCCGGTGCCTGTAGTCCAGCATTTGCTTCACTCCCTGGGAAAAGGAAACGTTTTTGCTAAACTTGACTTAGCACAAGCCTATCAACAGCTCCCAGTGGACCCAGAAACTGCTGAAGCACAGACTATAGTCACACATCAGGGCGCATTCAAATGTCACCGACTCCAATTTGGAGTGAGTGTGGCCCCAGGCGTCTTCCAGAGTCTAATGGAACGCCTCCTAAATGGCATACAAGGAGTCGTACCATATTTCGACGACGTCCTGATCTCAGCCAAAGATGAAACCCAATTAAAAAACAGACTCAAAGAAGTACTAACTAAATTCAGGGAATCTGGCCTCAAAGTAAAAAGAGAAAAGTGTTGCCTAATTAAGAATAGCGTCGAATTCCTGGGCTATTTAATAGACGGAGAGGGTATACACCCAACAGACAAAAAGATTAAAGTGATTAAAAATGCACCAGAACCAAAAAACAAGACCGAATTACAAGCCTTTTTAGGACTAAACTTCTATAATGTATTCCTGCCAAATAAGGCCACTATAGCAGAACCATTGCACTGTCTTTTAGACAAAAAAGCAATTTGGACTTGGGGCTACAGAGAAAAGCAAGCCTTCCAAAAAATTAAAAGCTTGTTAACATCCTCAAACGTTCTCATTCAATTTAGCAACACACTGCCCTTAAGAGTGACCTGCGATGCCTCCCCATTCGGAGTAGGTGCCATCCTAAGCCACCAACTACCGGATGGCAGAGAAGCGCCCGTCGCATATTATTCGAGGACTTTATCTAAAACCGAGCGGAATTACAGCCAATTGGACAGAGAGGCACTAGCAATTGTCGCAGGAGTGAAACGTTTCCACGAGTACCTATACGGGCGGACTTTTCAAATTATAACAGACCACAAACCGCTAATAGGAATTTTGGTGGGAAACAAACCTACACCAAATATCCTTTCCCCAAGAATGACAAGATGGTCAGAGTTCCTAGCAGCCTACTCATACACTCTGACACACCAACCGGGGAAACAGATTTCACACGCGGACGCTTTAAGCAGAGCACCCTTGCCAGCGACTGAAGAAGACCCGGCACCAACGATGACAGCACTACAAATAGAGACTTGCCCCGATCTACCCATATCAGCATATGATGTTGCCAGAGCCACCACAAAAGACTCTTTGACTGCACGTGTTCTTAACTGGGTAGGTAAAGGCTGGCCGGAAAATCAAAAAACTGAAAACTTTAAACCTTTCTGGACCAGACAAACCGAACTTTCTATTCAAAAAGGGTGTTTACTGTGGGGTGATCGGGTGGTTATTCCTAACAAACTACAACCTAGGGTACTTAGTATGCTACACGAAGGTCACCCGGGGATTGTAAAAATGAAAAGCCTTGCTAGAAGTTATGTCTGGTGGCCGGGTATTGATAGGGACATAGAATACTGGGTAACCTCGTGTAACAAATGTCAAAAAATTAGACCATCCCCACCCAAAGCACCCATTAGAGATTGGGAAATCCCACGGGGCCCCTGGTCACGAATCCACATCGATTTCGCTGGTCCAGCTAAAGGACATACCTTTCTGATTGTTGTGGACGCCTATTCTAACTGGTTAGAAGTAAAAATTATGCCATCAACAACAACTGAATTAGTAATAAAACAACTGGACAGCCTTTTTGCCACCCATGGCATTCCGGACGTCCTTGTGTCCGATAATGGACCACAACTAACCAGCCTACACTTTGAACAATACCTAGCCTCCCTAGGTATTAGACATGCCCTAATCGCGCCGGCCCATCCGGCTGCAAATGGTAGGGCAGAGAGAATGGTCCGATTTACAAAGGAAGGATTAGAAAAAATGGACACTGGAGATGTACAGCAAAAAATTAACCGATTGCTCACACTCCAGCACATAACACCCAGTACCACAACCAACAAGTCCCCAGCAGAACTACTCATGGGGAGAAAACTAAGGTCACACCTTGATAGACTGCATCCAGAATTCACGCCAGAAAACCCCCCCGACTCCTCTACACGGTTTAGAAAATTTGGAATTGGCGATTTAGTCTACGCCAAAACTTCACTGGGGACCCAGCATGGCTACCAGGACAAATTACCCAAATAACAGGCCCCAAATCCTACCGGTTAACAGAAGATGATGGCAGGGAATGGAAGCGGCACATAGACCAGCTTCGATCCTGAAATATAGAAAGAACCACAGACATACAACCATTCGTCAAAAAAACCGACGAATTGCCAACTAAGGTGGGGGGGGAATCGCAAGAATTAAATAAAGAACTGTTAAAAAATAAAACCAATGAAACACATGAACAAAAAGAGCAAATAAAAGACTCACTGTTTGGAGAGACTTGCGTGAAGAGCCCATCGGAAGGGGCCAGCCAGGCCAGCTCGATCTGCCCGGAGGAAATGGGAGGGAGTGGCAAAACCGCCAGCCTAAGAGACTCAGGCGGTGGTAAAATGGCTGACTCACCCTTCCAGACGGTTCCAAGGAGAAGAACAGACAACACAGCAGCCCCATCCGAACCGTTCGAAGTCTTCACTAAGAATGAACCGCGCAAGTCAAGTCGAGTCCTGAAAAGCCCCACCTACCTGCGAGACTACGTCACCACATAGGACTGAACTGAGAGGGGAGGGGTGTTCTATATGTAAAGTGGGTGACTCCAAATCTGTAAACCTGATTAGTCAAATAAACTAAGGATTGGATTGGTTCACTAGGAACCAATCCAAAGAGCTGCTGAAAGGCGGCAAATTTAAGCAACTGCCATTGGCTGCAAGCAGGCAAGCCAGCCTGTATAAAAGGCTGGCCTCGGCTTCAGCCAAGTGTTCCTATTTACTGACTAGTTAAAGAATAAAGTATTTGTTCTTGGAACCCGGTCTACCTCGTGTGTTTTCCGAACAAAACACAGATGATCCAGTTATGACAGATTGTAGTGAACTTTGCTGGAAAATTAAGATAATACCATTTACTTAGAAAGGTTGGAGAATAATGAGAAATAACAGAGCTGATACATGATAATGTAAATTGGTGAATGAATAGCATAGAGTAAAGATTATGCAAAGCCTTGGGCTGAATTCTATATAGACCTCTGCTTCATGGAAATCTGGTTTAGAATCCTGGTTAGAAAGGGAAACAAGTACGTTCTGTATGAATATACTTTTGTCTTTTTCACTGAACTGACTTTTCCCCCTCAAATTATTATCAGTGACAGCCTGGAAAGAAATTGTATCTGTGTGATTTTATGTTACATAATTATAATTTTCCTCTACAAGTATACATAACCAAAATTTTAAAATTGCTGATTATTAGTTTATATATACATATTGTGCCTGCCTGTGTTTATGCCGGTGTGTATTTGTACTATATCTGCAGAATGGGTGGAATTCACCCCCTATGAAGTGGGCTTTTTGAAATACGGAGCATTTATTAATGCAGAAGATTTTGGAAGTGAGTTCTACATGGGTCACTTGATGAAGAAGATTCCAGAATCTCGGCTTTGTTTTATACAAGGTAATTTAGCTAAACAAATACATTAGATTCTTGGTTTTCATGCAGCAAAAATGTACTATTTATCCAATTTTTATACATTTTAGGTATACAATTTAACACAAATTGCTTATGTAGTTTTTTTCCCCATTATTATATTAGTTAATGAACAGCAGGAGGCAGTACAAAGCCTGCTACTGACCAGTAGCTAATATAACTCTTAATAGCTAATACCTATATAAGTTTTAAAGGGAGATGTTTTTGAGACTTCTAGTATAAGGTCCAGACCAACAAATATACTGTATATATAAAGCTCCCTCTCTAGTATGGGAATATATACTGTAGAAAAAAGAAGGCATATGAATAGCTTCTATACTTTTTGATATGATTTTCATCTTAGTGTAATGGAGATGGCACATATTTAAAAACCTACTAAGTTCTTGTAAAATGTTCTTTGTTTCCCAGGCATGTGGAGTAATGTCTATTCCCAGAGTCTGCTTGATGCCTTATATTTAGCAGAATGTTCAGAAGACTTCTGGCATAGATGGACAAGACCTAGAATGTATGAAATTGGTTAGTAGACTGTTATTTCTCTTTTGATTAATTTGCTCAGAAAATGTTTCTCTTTGCTGTGCCTTTTGGAGATGGTTTGGTGTCAAATTAATTAATTGGAAATGGAAAGCTTGGAAAGGTGCACCCATTTTTTATCTTCCCTGGATAGACCTATCAACTCTTGGGGTTCAATCCCAATCACTTTGGAGAATCCTGCTGTAGATGGACTGAAGTCCATATTTCCAATTAGAACAGAACTGAAAGGTAGTTTTTGTTCTGGGCCAATGCCGAACTTGAGGAATGTTGTTCCATATTAACATACTCCAAATACTCTGTTCCCATTGGTTCACAAATACTCAAATCTGATTGGTGTTCTACTCGACGGTGATTGGTCAAAAATAACTAGTTTATGTTGGCCGCCTCAGTGGTGGGAGAATCAAGGAGCTGTCCTTGGCCGCGAGCTGCGAGCAGCCTCTATATAAAAAAGGGCTGCCACAGCTCCTGTTTCAGATGGAATCCAGCAACTAATAAAAGAGCTGAAGTTATGCTGGTCTCAAGTCTCATTCTTCGCAAACACAACAGATGTGATCCCTGGGACATTTCTTAAAGGTCAATTCCAACCAGGGCCTTAACTTCTATACCTCTTACCCAGTGGTGGGATTCTGAGACAAGGAGACCAGTTGAGCATGTGGCAATGAGAACCGAGAAGACAAAATGCACCATTCAACCCAACAACGGAGGATTGGGAATCGTATATTGACAGATTCCTCATTTTCCTTGAGACCAACGACTTACAAGGAATCTCCGACAACAGAAAGAGAGCCGTGTTCCTGATGCACTGTGGGCCCACAGTGTTCAGGGTGGCCAAGGCATTGGCCAAACCGGAGGACGTAAAGCAGATGGCCTGGCCAGATTTGGAAAAATTGCTGAAGGCTCATTACGCACCGACTGTCTCCAGCCTTATTCGGAGACATGAATTCTACAAATGGGACCAGAGAGAAGGTGATAGTATTGCAGACTTCGTAGCAGCTCTCAGGGACATTGGAGGGACATGTGAGTTCCTCAACATGGATGAAGCCATGAGGGATCACGTGGTCCTTCGTCTAAGAGATCTCATTTTGCAGAGCCGACTACTAACCCAACCAAAAATTACAGTCACTGAGGCTATCGCTGAGGCCACGGTAGCTGAAGCTGCTAAAAAATCAGCAGCCAAAATTCAACAAATGAATGTGACAACACAAAAAACACTGGCAGAAACAAGCCAATTTCCAGAGAAGAAGTCAGAGAATACGCACAAGACCATCACACACCACGAGGACAGCGAATCGTTGTCCGAGACCGACGACAAAGAGGAAGAAATCCACAGACTCCAGTCGGAACGAAATAGACGGGAGAGGAAAGGATGTAAGTTGGGGTTCCAGTGCGCTGGGTGCGGAGAAAACCACCCCCGTTCCGAGTGCCATTTCCGAGATGCCATTTGCAGGTACTGCGAGAGACGGAGACATATAGCAAGAGTCTGCCCAAACTGGAAAAGCTACAGCCCCCGAGGTAGAGACAACACCCCACCAATAATAAAAGAAAGACAGACCTTGAGCCGTGAGAGTCGAGAAAGCAGAGGCAAATGGCTAAACGAAAACTACAGAAAAGAAGAAACACACCAAACTATAACCATCGGCCATTCAAACTCAACCAATGGCCGGAAGGTACAAGGGGCAGTCAGCATCGAAGGCCAACAATGCGAGATGGAGGTGGACTCTGGCTCATACCTATCAATGGTATCATGGAACACCATTAAAAGACTGATACCGCATATATGCAGAATGGAATTAGAAAACCAAACACTGATACTGAAAGACTACCAAGGGAACAGGATCCCCATAGTCAGACTCGGACACTTCCAAGTCTCATTCAAAAAACACACAAAAATTCTGCCTTTAACCATCGTAGACCGGAACCGCCCAAGCCTACTGGGACTCGAATGGTTCGAACCCCTGGGAATCGGAGTGACTAGAATCAACAGCAGCACCGAGACAGACTGGAAGGGGAACCTAATGAGGGATTTCCAGGACATATTCGATGGGAAACTAGGCAAGTACCAAGGGTCCCCCATATCATTTAATTTGAATCCGACAATAGCTTGAATTAGGTTAAAAGTGAGGCAAGTTCCCTTCGCATTAAAACCGAAGATCGATGAGGAATTAAATAAACTCATAGCACAAGGGATATTGGAACCAATGGACCATGCTAAATGGGAAACCCCAATCGTAACCCCAATTAAGCCAGATGGGTCCATGAGAATATGTGGTGACGACAAGGCCACCCTAAACCATGCACTAGAGCAAAGCACATATCCTGTTCCAGTAGTGTAACACCTGTTACACTCATTGGGGAGAGGCAAGGTTGTCACAAAGCTCGACTTTGCACAAACATACCAACAATTGCCAGTCGACCCCGAAACAGCAGAGGCACAAATGATGGTGACTCATAGGGGAGCCTTCAAATGCAAAAGACTGCAATTTGGAGTCAGCGTGGCCCCAGGGGTGTTCCAAAGCCTGATGGAGCAGTTGTTACAAGGGATAAAAGGTAGTCCCATACTTTGATGATGTGCTAGTGTCAGCCAATGACAAGAAACAACTAGAAGCCCGTCTCAGAATAATATTGCAAAAATTCCAAAAGGCGGGAATCAAAGTCAAAAAAGAAAAATGTCAGCTAGCCACCTCGAAAGTCAAATTCCTGGGGTATCTAATCGATAAAGATGCCGTCCACCCCACAGATAAAAAAAAATCAAAGCGATCAAAGAAGCGCCCAGACCAAAAAACAAAGCAGATTTACAAGCATTCTTGGGACTTATCAAAATTTTATAATGTTTTTCTGCCACAGAAGGCAATGACGGCGGAACCACTGCATAGATTACTGGACAAGGCAGCCACCTGGACCTGGGGACGATGAGAAGAGACCACGTTCCAGAAAATAAAAGATTTAATAACATCCAAATATGTATTAATACAATACAGCGAGACACTGCCACTGACAGTCACCTGTGACGCATCACTGTTCGGCGTCGAGCCGTACTTAGACACATGCTGCCAGATGGGAGAGAAGCACCGATCGCATTCTACTCCAAAACACTGTCCAAAGCTGAAAGGAACTACAGCCAGTTGGACAGAGAGGCATTAGCAGCAATATCCAGGATCAAACGGTTCCATGAATACCTCTACGGTAGGACCTTTACACTCATTACATACCACAAGCCCCTGTTGGGAATACTAGCAGGGAACAGGGCCACCCCAAACATACTCTCCCCACAAATGACAAGATGGTCCAAGTTCCTTGCCGCATACAATTACAAATTAATTCACCGACCAGGCAAGGACATTTCACACGCCGATGCGCTGAGCCATACTCCCCTACCTGAACTAGGGAGTGACCCAGAACCAACCACATCCTCCCTACAGATTGAGACACTACCAAACCTACCCATAACCGCAGCGGACATTGCAAAAGAAACCACAAGAGACAAAAAATTGTCACAGGTTTTAAACTGGGTAGGAAAAGGGTGGCTGGAAAATGAGACAGATGTGATTTTTAAACCGTTCAAGAACAGGCAGACTGAACTTTCATCGTTAAAAGGTTGTATTCTATGGGGGGATCGGGTGGTCATACCGGAAGTGTTATAAGAGCAAGTACATGAAAGACACCCAGGTATCGTACGAATGAAATCCCTGGCCAGGAGTTATGTATGGTGGTCAGGGATGGATAAGGATATTGGGAGATGGGTAGAAACCTGCGCTAAATGCCAAAGATCCTGACCTGCACCCCCTGCAGCACTTATACTCAACTGGGAAACACCGAGGGGGCCCTGGTCAAGAATACACCTAGATTTCGCAGGGCCGACAAAAGGACACACATTTTTAATTATAGTAGACGCTTACTCAAATTGGCTGGAAGTAAGCGTCATGAACTCAACAACTACATAAGCAGTTATCAGACAACTGAGGAAACTTTTCACCACACATGGGTTACCGGACTTATTAATTTCAGATAATGGGTCATAGTTCACCGCATTGACATTTGAAAAGTTCCTTGCAGAACATGGCATAAGGCATGCCTTAACAGCGCCGGGTTGGCCAGCTACAAACGGGCAGGCAGAACGCATGGTCCGGTATACCAAAGAAACCATAGAAAAATTAGACATGGGAGACATACAAGAGAAAATTTACAAAATGCTCACCATACAACATATCACACCTAACTCCACTACAAATAAAAGCCCAGTAGAATTATTAATGGGCAGAAAATTAAGTTGATATCTGGAGAGATTACACCCCACATACAGCCCTGAAAAACCAACAGACTCCTCCAGCACCTTCGACCCAGGGGACCTAGTCTATGCTTAAAATCTCATGGGGGTACCGGCAAAAATAAAACAAGTAACAGGACCCCAGTCGTACAGATTAGAAATGGATGATGGAAGAAGCTGGAGGAGACACATAGATCAATTAAGATCAAGAACATTGGAACGAACCACTGACACACCCAGGCACGAAGAAGAACAACACACTCCAGTAACAACAACCATTAAACAAAAACAATAATAATCAAACAAGAGAGGGGGGAGACCCCTCTAACAAAAATAAGAGGGGAGGGGGAGACCCTCCGTTAGGACAAGAAACACTGCAAAATAAAAAAACAACGCACAAACCAAATTCTCAAATAAACCCAGAAAGAAACAACTACTTACCTGAAGAAGACTTCGGCAAAGAGGAACAGGAGGCACAAGAATACTAAGAAGCCACTCCGGAAGGGAGCAGCCGAGCCAACTCTACCAGCCTGGGTAGGCCAGGCGGGAGCAGCATGGATGACTCCACCTTCCAGGAGGTTCCACAGAGAAGGACAGAAGAAACAGCAATCCCATCTGAACCCGCCGAAGACAACAGCATGACTAAACTGCGCAGGTCAACTAGACAACATAAAAGCCCCGCCTATTTACATGACTACATAATGTAGGATCAAACCAAGAGGGGAGGGGTGTTACATATTAACATACTCCAAACACTCTGTTCCCATTGGTCCACAGATACTAAAATCTGATTGGTGTTCTATTCGACGGTGATTGGTCAAAAATAACTAGTTTATGATTGGCCGCCTCAGCGGCGGGAGAATCAAGGAGCCGTCATTGGCCACGAGCCGCAAGCAGCCTCTATATAAAAAAGGGCTGCTGCGGCTCCTGTTTCAGACGGAATCCAGCAATTAATAAAAGAGCTGAAGTTACGCTGGTCTCAAGTCTCATTCTTCATGAACACAACAAATGTGATCCCTGGGACATTTCTTAAAGGCCAATTCCAACCAGGGCCTTAACTTCTATACCTCTTACCCAGTGGTGGGATTCAATTTTTTTAAACTACCAGTTCTGTGGGCGTGGCTTGATGGGCATGGCAGGGGAAGGATATCTGTAAAATCTCCAGCCAGAGGTGGTATTTGCCGGTTCTCCAAACTGCTCAAAATTTCCGCTACTGGTTCTCCAGAATTGGTCAGAAGCTACTGAATACTACCTCTGGTCTTACCTGGGAAATGTAATACAGACATGGCAACAACGTGGTAAAGTGTTGGACGAGGGCTAAGAGACTGTATGGTTGATATACTAGAAGGTCTATCCAAAGGAGAAAATATAAGAATATTGTGGAAATGATTATTTTTCTACAAAATCAACATTTGGGAAAATTGCAGGGACTTGAATTTGCCCTTTAAAGTAATGTTCAATTTTATTTGACATTTATCTTTGCAAACTGCAAATAACCTCTTAAATTGTCTTATTTTGACACTTTCAAGAACAGAAGGTTGCAGGATCCAATCTGGGTCAGTCACCAGGACCAGAAGTTCCATCTTTCAAGCTTTTGGGCTTCTGCTGGAGCCCATGCTCAGAGATCATCACTCTCATTAGATTCATTGCCTCTCTGAACTGGCTGTTTGAATGATGGATCTAAATAAAGTTTTCTCTGTTTTGCAGAAGAAGATATTCCGCCTTGGTTGCCCAAGAGACCATATGTGCAGCCAACACGTCTCTTCATCCCTAATGGTTCTGTGTCAGATGTGATTAGAGACGTTATAACTGTGCGTCCAGTTGTTGCCTGCTATTCCAATTTTATTAAAGGTCTGCAGCTGAACAACGAATACTTAGAGAACAACAGTTTTTCTATGTGGAAAGGTAATATCGCCAAAATTTCTTTTTTTCAGATATAGGGAAATTCTCAATTTCCATGACATGAATTCATCATCTTTTCTTACATTACCATCCCTGACATAATATATTTCTAGATTAAGTCTTTAGACTGTTCTATGAATGAGAGGTATATAGAGATTGCTGGATTTGTTTGATGCTTTGAAAATTTCGAGTCTCCATCCAGGTGATACTGGAGATACTCTAGTCCAGCTTGTTTGTGGTTCTGAAATATAGTTGATAACACATACTTCTAAGAATGGACATCTCTTTTAATTTTTAACTGAGAGATTGCAGTGCAGCCAATCATTCTAATTTCCCAGGTTTAAGATTGAAGCTGTTCTGTAAATATTGAGGGAAAGATGATATTTTTCTCTCAATACTTTCACAGTCAACCCTTCTGATAACACTGCCCATAATGCATCACAAGCTAGATTTCAGTCTTTAATCATAATTATAATTTAGTTATAATCATTTTGAACTATATTTTAAAGTTTTTGACTAAAAAAACTCCACTTGTTCAGTTCATTTCCCCCAAATTCTTTGCAAGTAAAACGTTACTGAGGATTATTTGCATTCTTTTTGCTTTCATTGTTTATAAACCTCTTTTACAACCTGGACTGAAAACCTGAGACTCTCCAGATGTTGTTGGAAGTCTTAATAGCAGGCCAAGGGAGCCAAAGATCACTTTAAAATGTTGGGTATGGTAAATATGCATTTTGTCTTTCAGATACTGTACTGGATTGTTGCCCCAATCACCTGACTGAGTCAGAAGACTACTTGGAGCTTGTAGACACAGCTTTCTTTATCAATACCAGCTGTCCACCTCTTTTAAGACCAGAAAGACAAGTGGACATTATTATACATTTAAATTACAGTGGAGGATCACAGATATTGGTGAGAAATGTCTTTATTCTCTTTCGCCACTGGTCTCTTCATTCATGTTTCAGTTCTAAATATTACAAGAAGATTATTTGAAGGTTATTTAAAAGTCCGCCTTTCTTCACCTCTTATAAAACAGCACTGCTAGGAAGATTTCCAAGCTCCCTTCTAACTCTATTCTTCTGTGTTGTGTATTTCTGCCACTTGTGATGTGCCTATGATATTCCTGACACTTGCCTGTCCACAGTTGTCTAGCCTTTGTGAAATAAAAAGATGTATTTATATCTCTTGGGTCTTGATTACTCTTGTGTTTAATGCTTTAGCCCCTGGATTTAAGCACAAGGTACTATCACGATCAGGGCATCCCATTCCCTAAAGCTGATCTGACAGAAGAAGACAAGAAGCAACTCAAGGAATGTTATCTCTTTGATGATGCAGAGAGTCCAAAGGCTCCTATATTGCTGTATTTTCCATTAGTGTGTGACACCTTCCAAAAATACAAGTCACCTGGTAAGTTACAAAAGCTACTTGGGGACTACTTTGGACTACATTTCTCATGTATGTGCATCCTAAATGAATTGATAGTAAGTTTTAAGTAATAGTATAAAATGAATGTATTTCTTTAGCATATGGTACATATATTAACATTTCACTTAGATTAATAAAACACAATTAAATATAAATGTGAAAAATATATATGTTCAAATATAAAATGAAAATAAAGATCCATATTAGTTGTATTATTACTAGTAATATCAGAGCCGTGGGGGCACAGTGGTTAGACTGAAGTATTGCAGGCTAACTCACTGCTCACTCCAGGAGTTCGATTCTGAGCAGTTCAAGGTTGACTCAGCCTTCCATCTTTCCAAGGTCAATAAAATGAGGACCCAGATTTTTGGAGGCAATTTGCTGACTCTGTAAACTGCTCAGAGAGGGCTGTAAAGCACTATGAAATAGTGCATAAGTCTAAGTGTTATTGTTAAGTGCTATTGCTATCAATACTAGTGAGAATTTCTTGCTGGAAAAAGACAATATAGAAAGGATGAGTTTTTAGCAAACTCTAAAACCTGACAACATTAGGGCTAATACTCCAGGGAAAATGAATTAGATGGAGCATTCCTTTTTTCTGAACTTATTTTCATTGCTTCATACAAAGAACAATTTTAGATCACTACTGTGTATTAAATCTATTTGCTATCAACCTCTTCTCCTTTTGTTTCTGCATGTCAATCTGTAATGAGACTGTAGATGGTTGAGAATAAAACATTAATATTAGTCTTAACCTCATCAACTTTCTCTCATATCTCAATAATCTTAAATTTCAATTCCTGTGTAATTAGTATTGATAAAAGAGATGCAATATAATTACAATTTCAACTGAATTAATTTCATGTTATCAGGGGCCTCCTTTTTCTCACCAGCATGGAACAATTTAGGAATGAAGGCAGATGCTCCATTCTCCTCCTCCTTCACTGTTGTTACGAATGAAGCTTGTATTATATGTTGATGCAAATATGAGTTAGATGTAGCATTCCTATCTTCAGATCTTATTTTCAATACTTCATAAAACGAACAATTTTAGATTACAACTGTGTATTAAATCTGTTTGCTATCTTCCTCTCTCCCTCCCTTCTGTTTCTGCAGGTATAGAACGTAGTCCAAATGAGATGGATGATGGCTATGCTGATGTCACTAGCACTATTTTTTCTCCATACGCTACTGGCATTCTGCAATACTCAGAGGAGGACTTCAATAAGCTGATAAATTTGACTGACTATAATATTCTGAACAATGAACATATGATTCTTCAGGCTTTACAGACAGCAGTTGAAAGAAAAAAGCAGCAGAATTTCCGTTCCTCTTTTTAATCCTTTCCAATGCTTTCTCCATAGTTTCTAACCTGGGAAGCTAACAGGTTAAATTCATTTGTGCCAGTAATACACATATGGGAAATAGGATAGGCATCAGATTTAGAAAAACCAATTTGGAACAGAATTTAGAGCTCTCTGAATTGAAGGAGGGCTTACAAAATTAATTAAACCCATTTGTTGACATCAATGCATTTATTTGGCATGTCCTCCCCCCTTTCAAAAATGCTTTATCTTTGTTCATTTGCAAGGAAGAGGGATACTGAGAGATAGTGCTCAGAAATTTTGTATTCAAAACTTGCTTTACAGAATGGAATTAGAATAACAAATTAAATTCCTGTCCAGCATATTATAAGCTTTGTTGAAGTACAGTCATTAAATGGCAAAGAATTCTGAATTTCAAGTTTGAGACTTAGTTTATAAATTTGAAGATGGCTGTATCAAGTAATTTATGTATCAAATGTGCATGTATACATAAGATACACATTAAAAATCAAACATAGACTTTAAAAACCAACATAATGATTTTTCAAGTCTTCACCTAAATCCCACCTGTGAATTTCTGATATTTTTATTTCCATCTTTGCTCAGGATAGGCTGGAATTGTTATGAAACAGGGCTCATTCTGCCCAAAATATCCACCACCAGAAATCCTGTTTTTTCCAAAAATTTTTGAGAAGGCTAAGTATCCAAATATGTTTTTCCAAAAGGCAACTGGACTTTCTTGCTTTTTTCCCTTTGAAAATATTTCACTTTTCATCCAAGAAACTTTTTCAGTTCAGCTGAGTAGTCAAGGACAGCTTGGATTGTGTTGGGAGTGTGATGGACCATGTTTCTCAGGTGCCTGGCATGCTCTGCTTCCTTCACTACCTCAACCATATAATCAATTAAAGCCCTTCTAATTCTCCTTACACTTACCTTAATCTGCATTGGAAACTGAAATTAGGAATTTAAGGGGTAGAGATGCCATCTCTCTCTCTCTCTCTCTTTATCTATATATCTATATATGTTTTCTTAAGTTTTGGCAGGTACTTACATGTATGGTATTCAGCTTTGTTCGGGTATTTTCCCACGTCATCATAGTTGTGCTTAAAACTTGCCTTTAGGCGTGCCCTGAAGGTAGCCTAGGCTAGAATACCCTGATAGCCGATAGAAGCTCTCTTGAAGGCAGAGTCACCAGCCACTTTGATCGGCCGGAAGAAGCGGTCTCGGGGCAAGTGCATACACACACTCCCCTCGCCACGAGGCCGCTTCTATCTGCCGATTGAAAGTTCCCTTGAGGACACAGTCTCCAGCTGCTTCGGGGCGAGGTGTGGCTGCCTCAGTCCCCTTGCCTTTAGGGCAGTCTCTTACCAGTGATGAAAGCTCCCCAAGTGTGGTCAAGAACCACTTCGATCGGCCGGTAGGAGCAGCCTGGGGTGAGCGCACATGCACACTCCCCTCGCCATGAGGCTGCTTCTATCTGCCGATCGAAAGCTAGCTCCCTTGAGGACACAATCCTCAGCTGCTTCAGGGTGAGCTGTTGCTGCCCCAGTCCCCTAGCCTTTAGGGCAGTCTCTTTCCAGTGATGGGAACTCCCCAAGTGCAGCCAACAGCCACTTCAATTAGCCAGTAGAAGCGGCCTCATGGCGAAAGGAGTGTGTGTGTGTGTGTGCTTGCCCCAGGCTGCTTTTACCGGCCAATCGAAGTGACTGTTGACCACACTTGGGGAGCTCTCATCACCGGAAAGAGACTGCCGTAAAGGTAAGGGGAAGGGGCAGCCACACCTCACCCCAAAGGAGCTGGGGACTGTGTCCTCAAGGGAGTTTTCGATCGGCAGATAGAAGCTGCCTCGTGGCCAGGGGAGTGTGTGTGTGCACTCGTCCCAGGCCGCTTCTACCAGCCGATCGAAGTGGCTGTTGACCGCACTTGGGGAGCTTCCATCGCCGGAAAGAGACTGCCCTAAAGGCGAGGGGACAGGGGCAGCCATGCCTCGCCCCGAAGCAGCTGGGGACTCTGTCTTCAAGGGAGCTTTCGATCAGCTGATAGAAACGTCCTCATGGAAAGGTATGTGAGTATGGGCCGTTCTAGGTGGGGGAGGAAATTAAGTCACCCCCGAAAAGACGGCCTAGCCATTTTTTCAGGGGTCAAAAAAAAAAAAAAAAAATGGCCCGGACT
>BLBF01000005.1:47343706-47396395 GCA_015471245.1 Laticauda colubrina | reverse complement strand
ACACACACACACATACTGTATATCTATCTACCTAAAAGAGTTAGAAAACATGGAATTATCTGGGGTTTGGGTAGATGTTGACAAATGGAATATTGGAGAAGATTTGAATAATTCCTTGAATAATACTTTATTTTCAAAAACAGTTTAAATGTTCCATGTAACATTTTTAAAAACAAACAAACCCAGAATAGTGTTTTGATTTTCAAATATTATGAAGTGACTATGCAGTATTAGGAGCTTATTTGATTTTCATTCCCGTCTCATTTTGGGTGTTGGCATTAACTTGTAAAGACCTTCATGGTGGGGGCTACAGATTCTGAAGGAAGAGTTTAGGTCAAGAGAAGTGACTATGCAATACCTCAATGGAGGATTGCTTGGTGCAAGATTAACCCATTCCAGTGAGATATTCCTAGGACTGACTGAAATTTATTTTCAATGCAGGCAAAGAAATTTTTATCCTCCCATAACTTTAATCAATTCATGTATTAACCCCAAACAAGTGTTAAAAACTGCTGCTTAGAAATTCCTCAGGTTCCTCCATTTATTGTTTTACCATTAATGTATCATGTCTCTTAATTATTATATAGTTTGTTAACTTATTCAGAATTTCATTAGATGCTCTTAATGTGTAATAAACCATTCTTGGAAAATCTAATTTTGTCAGACGCACTACAAATCTTAAAAATGAAAATGAAATAAATCTGCTTTATTATTCAAACCTGAGGTCTTGCTTAGACAAAGCAGTATTTTATTATCAACATCTTATTGTTCTCCCACATTTAAATAAAAAGATAATGGAACTGCATACAGTTCCATAGATTGACCAGTTGATTTCAGGGGAATTCATAAAGCTCTACAAAAAGAAAACATTACATGGGACTCACTGACTTTACTTGAAAAAACTAAACTAGTTCTGGCTTAGTTAGTGCACAGATAGAGGAACAATCTGGGATGGCTAGAACTAGACAGAAAAGTTAAAATGCTTCTTGGAAATGGCAATGTGAACAGCCAGTTCCATAATGAGTGAGTCACCATGTTGTTTATTGCCTCAAAGACAACCTTACATACACTTTTTAACTATTTTAACAGAACAGGTTTTGATCACTGTTCACTATCACACAGAGATTTATAAGCAAATATATGATGAATATTTTGGTCAATCTACACAATAATCTAGTGACAGGTACAATAGTGAATGTAAAAGGAATTTTGCAAGTTATTTCCCCCTCTGCACCATTTTGTTATTTGTTAATTGGAAGATTGATTTTCCAGACAGTGGAATAGTTTTAAAATATGCATGAAGAACCATCAAAACCAGTCACAGCAAAGAGAGCAAAAGTCCTAATCAAAACTCATTTATCACAGCTTTCTGGTCATAAAAAGCCCACTTTTTATTCACTACAGATGGCAATTTCAATAAGAAATTTCCAATTAGGGCTCAAGGGAAGAGGACTCCCAAAATGCCAAATATTGCTTTAGTTCCAGTTGCTTGTTTGGATCTATCCTATTAAAGGCCCTGTCACACTGCCCAATGGATGCAAAATGGACACAACGGACGAGCAAAATGTTCCATCCGTTGTTATCCACTCTCAGAAGGGGCAAAAATTTGCATAACCAGAGCGGATAACACGGACGGGGGGAGGACGCAGGGTGGATAGAAAGCGGATGCGGAACGGAAGCCCAGCGAATGGAAGTGGATGGGAGCGGATGGCACATCCGCTAGGCTTCCGGGGGACCTCAGCAAAGCGGATGTGAAATGGATAGAGTGGATGCAGAGCGGATGCACAGCGGATGAAGCGGATGCACAGCGGATGAACAGTGGATGCACAGTAGAAGCCTAGCGGATGCCGAGCGTTAATTGCACATGCGGGGAGGATGCATTGCGTCAGCCCCGCGGATATAACGGAAGCAGCTCGGAAGCAGGTCACCATTCAGAGGAAAGACCTGCTTCCAGACACATCGACTGCCTTGCCTGTCCTGCCTGCATGTCTGCCTGCCAGCCTTGCTGCCAGCCTTGCTGCCAGCCTCCCTGCCAGCCTTGCTGTCTGCCTGCCTGTCAGCCTTGCTGCCAGCCTTGCTGTCTGCCTGCCTGCCAGCCTTGCTGCCAGCCAGTCTGCCTGCCAGCCTTGGTGCCTGCCTGCCTGCCATCCTTCCTGCCAGCCTTGGTGCTTGCCTCCCTGCCAGCCTTCCTGCCAGCCTTGGTGCCAGCCTTCCTGCAAGCCTTGCTGCCTGCCAGCCTGCCTGCCTGCTAGTCTTCCTGCCAGCCTTGGTGCCTGCCTGCCTGCCAGCCTTCCTGCCAGCCTTGGTGCCTGCCTCCTTGCCAGCCTTCCTGCCAGCCTTGGTTCCTGCCAGCCTCCCTGCCAGCCAGCAAACCCACAACCATGCGGAAGCACAGCAAGCCTCAGCCATCTACTGCCAGCCCTGGCAAGAGGGACAGGGCTACCATCCCGCCCCCTGGCCCTCACTCTGGTTCTGCTGGAGCTTCTGCAGCACGGGCTCGCTCTTCTGTGGCTGGGGCTTCTGCTGCTTCTGCTTCTGGAGGAGCTGATGACAAGCACTCCAGCACCAGCCACCTTCACAGCACCTGCACCCTTCTCCCCTGAGACTGAGTGACCAAGAGGAGTGCCAGAGACTCATTTTTGTTTTATAGCTTCTTGTTAGTAAAGTCTATTTTTGATTCATACACTTGTTTCGTTTCTTTTTTTAATAAAGTCTTGGTAGAAACTTTTAGAAATGGTTTAAGCCTTTGCATGATTGTGGGATGGGTTAAGATAGCAGTGGCATGGGCAGGGATACCTTTGGTATGGGTAATAGCTGTGGGATAGATAAACCTCCAGTGCAAGCATAGTGGGACTGTATGGTCCACCTTCCCAGGTGCCACACCTATGCCCCTTTATTATCAATAACAATATAATCAATCATCCACACATGTCAACATAAACACAACTCTTTATTAAATGCCCTGTTCATTGTAGGGCCACTCAACATACATGGCACAATCTCATCAGTGTGATGAGACAGGCTGAAGGAAGCATCCATTAAGCATCTATCATCCTGTCTTGCCACTCCACTGCTCCAGCTGGGGAGTTGCACCAGTGTTTCAGGAGGTTGCGCTACTTCTTCCCTTCACGTGAGGCTCTGTTGGGGCCTTGCACATCCTGAGTGTCTATCAGGTTTTGCCCTTGCCTCCATTCCCCAGGCTCCATGTCCCCATTGCCTTGTTGGAGGTCCACGAGCCTGTTCTGCAAGACCGGGTAGCGGGTGCACATGAGATTGTGCAGGATGCAGCAAGCTTCCACGATCCTCCTCACGGTCTGTGGGCGATGCTGCATGTTGGTGAAAAGTACCTGGAACCTGTTGGCCAGGATGCCAAAGGCGTTCTCCACCACCCGCCATGCCCTGGACAGCCTGTAGTTGAAGATCCTCTCTTCAAGGGTAAGGAGTCTGGAAGTGTAGGGCTTCATGAGGTAGGTTGTGAGGGAGAAGGCGTCATCCCCCACGATGAAGTAGGGCACATCTTGTGTGTCGTTGGGCAGGGGTTCTGGATCTGGGAAGCCCACGATGAGGTTGTGTTCCAACTCCTCCATTAGGTGACTGGCGTTGTATACCTGGGCATCTGAAGATGAGCCGTTGCCTGAAGCATCGATGTACATCAACTTGTAGTCAGCATCGACCATGGCGAAGAGGATGATGCTGAAGAAGCCCTTGTAGTTGAAATAAGTGGACCCCGACTTGGCTGGCGCTTTGCAGGCCACGTGCTTGCAATCTATGGCTCCAATTGTGTGTGGGAAGTTCCACCTCTGATACCACTGCTCTGCAACTTTCTTCCATCCTTCTTCAGTGGAGGGGCACTGGAGGAGCTCCTCCTTGTATTCTTCGATGATGGCCTGCACCACTTCTCTGACCACAATGCTGATGGTGTTGGGTGGAACCCTCCAGCCGTACTGCATGCTCCTGTAGGTGGTCCCTGAGGCCAGGTGGCGCAGAGTGAGTGCCACCTTGAGCCCAGGTTCCAGGCTGGGCCGGAATTTGGTGTTGTGCCTTGGTCAACCTGGGTGTCAGCCGCTGCACAAGTTCGTCAAACATGGCTGGAGGCATTCTCATGAAGTTCTGGAATGCCCGAGTGTCTTCGCTCCTGAGCTCCACCATCAGCTTGTTGTACAGTCCGTCCTCTGCTCTTCTGGTGAACCATCTTCGGACCCAGACGCTTCTTGGCCGCCCATTTTTCTTCCCGTAGTAGAGTTTACAGAGCCTGTAGATGGCTTCGCACTGTTGCAGAAGGATGGTGGTTGCCAAAAAGACTTTGTTACGATCCACGGTGGACATGACTGGATGCTGTGGAAGAGCAAGAGTCAGATGAAGGCTTCAGAGGTCCGCACCGCAGGGCTGCTGTTCTGAAAGTGAGATCCAGATGTGTTGCTCCCCCTTTTTATAGGCAGTATAGGTTTTCCGCTAGGCATCCTCTAGGCATCATCTAGGCATCCTTAATATCCGAGATAGGTCCCCTTTGTGAACGTTTTTTCCATTTTAAACGCTTTGTTTCCGTGCTGCATCCGCTAGGCATCCGTTCTGCATCCGTTCCGCGTTCGTTCCGCTTCCTCCCTGTGTCCGAGTGGATGTGAGTTGCGCGGATGCGGACCGGATGCCTAGCGGATATAGCGGATGCGTAACGGATGCAGAACGGATGCCTAGCGGATGCATAGCGGATGCAGAATGGACAAATTGGATCCATTTTCCGTGCAAAAGTTTTGAGCAGCTCAAAACTTTCTGAGCGGATGAAAGGTCAATAAACGGATGCTGGATGGATAGAGAGGAAGCAAAATGGAGGCAGTGAGTTCATCGCGTTAACCAACGGATGGCAAGCTTTTTTGTCCGTTTTACATCCTCTTTGCATCTGTTGGTGCAGTGTGACAGGGGCTTAAGGTTTGAGAATTACATGTGTGTTAGAAGAGATTCCATGTTTTGTACACATTATGCACTATTCTTAGATGAACATGCTGGAGGTGTCCGGTTTATCCATATTTGAATGAATCATTTTCAACAGGGCGAAAGGAAAAAATCTGGTAAAAATCCTTGCATTATTTTGTATATTATTCACATTTTTTCTTTTTATTAAGATTTATATTACATATGAGTTTATATGAGGTTTGATTATTCAGTCCAAACAAATGACTTATTAAAACTATATAAATTCAGATTTTATATCTTCTTTTTTCTTTACATCATTGGTTTTTTAAATAATGCAAAAAGAGAGAGAAAATCTTTGTAAGACCAACTGCCACAGAATAGAGTTTTCCTAGCACTTTGTATATCCCAAATATGAAACTTTTTAAGCACTTTCCAATTAGTGAAATTTGAGGCAAAATTTGCTCTGATTATTATAAATTGCATTGTTTATGTTCAATATGTCTCATATCAGTAATTTGGTGAGCAAGTGTTAATATATCTAAAAATAATAAGTGAATTCCTCTTAAAATAATTCTCACTCCAGCTATTTCCTCCTCCACCCAGTAAATATCTGGGAGAGGAAAAGAGTATGAAAGGCAAATTCAAACAGAGTCATGGGCTAATTTCTACTCTGTTTTTTTGTTAATTCAAAGTAGCATTGGCAACACAGATAGCATGGTAAAAATTGCAATGGAATTGTCCTTTTCATTTTGCTTGTATCTTTTCCACTAATAAAAATAAGCAGAATTTGCAGGTCTATAAATATTTAGAATTTCATATATAAGAATATCATTTCAAAATGGTTGCAAAGGTCATATGGCTAAATATACAACATGAAAAGGCCAGGTCAAATATTCTTTGTATATACAAATTCTATGAAATTACACATATGCAAATTACAGCCATTTTTCCAGTCCATAGTTATAATTGCAATAAGTTGTTTTATTTTCCCATTTGTAATGTACAAACCATTTCAATGCTCTGTCTTTAAACTATGTTGAATTCCCATTGCCTGTTCTAATTTAAACAGCCAATTGATTGAAAACAGGGGGGCGGGGTACAACCCACGGTTTATATCTAGCTCCCAAAGAGGACTGGGAAGGCCTCTATACTTTCCCCAGATGGTTCCTCCCCCCTTTCCATTCCATCATACTATTGCCAATGCTATACTTTCTTGTTGCTTTCTTCTCTCTTTTCCCTTTCCTGCTTAATTCACAATTCTATCTTGTTGGAATACAATGTTCATGTATTTTGTACAACTACAGAAGTAGCCAATCGGTGACAACATTTATAAATTTGCAGTTGTATCTATGATATATATTCTATGTCTTTTTTTCTGAAGTTTCTGGCTTCTTTGTTGCAGCTAAGCAGAAAAGCACATATGGACTGTGCACTTTTTGCTCTGTAGAGCTATATGTAGAATTTCTAGCACATCTCATTGTTGTCTTGTTACTCTCCCCATGAAGAAGCAGAAGTTCTATTGTTTTTGCAGCAGCAGCAGCAACAATGTTCAACCCATTTCACTGGGAGGAATGGGAAACAACAATTGGACAATAAGTTAATTGCTGTACTTCCAGGGATTTTGTGAAGCTTTCGAGAAAGGGTTTTCAAACTTGGCAAGTTTAAGACTTGTGGACTTCAACTCCCAGAATTCCTAAGTTAACATGACTAGAGGAGGAATTCTGGGAGTTGAAGTCCACAAATCTTAAAGCTGTCAAGATGGAAAACCCCTGCTTTAGAGAGAAGGAGTGGCTAAAAGATATAGGGGTAGAGTTCCAGGAGATGCCCTGTTGCTGATATTTGAACAAGGTTTCCCCCCCTGCATTTTTATATACAGTAGTAATAGCCAATATCTGATATTTTTCTCTCTCTCCTGCATCTAAATCTCCTCCCAATATCTCCTTCCATTTCAAAATATTTGAAGAGTACTATCATATGTCATTTAGAAGTGATTCACACACATATGTGCATTGTGTGATGATCCAGGGCGTGGCACAAAGGCAACATAGTCACATAAATAATTTTTTTTTTATATTTTTAATACCTCCAACTTTGATATTTTTAATACCTCCAACTTTGCCCCCAATAATCCAGGTTACCTTTGTCTGGAGAAAAAACTCTCCCAAGAACAGTCTTTAAGTGGAGAAAATTCAGTCCAAAAACAAAGCAAATACAAATTGTAAATAAAAATCCACACAAACCATGCTGCAGCAATTGACTTGACAGGGCAGGATAAGGAACTGCAGACTTGAAAGACCAACTAAACACACAGTTGGGAGGATGCCAGGAATCCAGATAAGCCTCAACAAAAACAGATAACTCACGATTTGCTTCCAACAAGTTGCTGTGTGCAACTTTCCTTTTAAAATGCTGTGTTCCCAGCTGCAGCTAATAAAGGGAATCAGGGCCCTTTCCTCCCCCATAAGCCATGGAACTCACATTGTTCCCTTCTCCATTCCTCCCTGTGTGCCTTAGGATGAAGAGGGGGTGGGCCTGGGTCTTCCTCCGAATTCCCTCTGCCTTGCTCTACCTCTTCCCTGCTCTGCCCAGCCAGGCTGTGTTCTTCCCCAGTTTCTTCCACAGCCAATGGACCCACACTCCCACTCCCTGTCAACTGCTCGGCCTCCCCCTCGGAATTAGATTTTGACAGGGGCATGACACATCACTTGATGACTGAAATACTAAACAATAGACAACATTATGCTCCTATTGTTGGAAATGCCCAGCCAGGCAGCAGGAGGAATCAAGCCAGGAATCAGCCCTGAACCATTGCACAGCTGCAAGAAATCCAGGACTGACCCCCCTCCCCCTCCCCGACTCCCAAACTCCATGGAACCTTATCTATCTGTTCCCAATGGAAGGCAAGCAGTCTAAGGAGACTTTTGTATTACAGGTAGAATACAGTAATTATCTCAAACTCTACATGTAGATCTGGTTGCTTCCACCTGACATTCACTGATAAAATACTTGTTCCATCCTTGTCATCTTACCCACAATGTCTTCCCATTACGTTTATTCACATTTTAATCACTATAGTGGTCATTAAGCAAGCAAGTGATGAGAAATGGTATGCACATTATAAATCAACACAGTAATTATAACTGTTAAGATTTATAGTCCTGAAAGGCTTTTGCTATAACACATATATTAATTGTTATATATTGTAAGCCCATTGTTATTTTTTCCTGTAATAGTTTATTGTAGATTATTGTATTCTCTCTTTTCTGAAAATTTCAATGAACATGAATGTTTGAAAGCCTGAACTGAGCTCCTTTCTTTGTATATTTTGTTTCTTTGCTTAGGGATTGTCAGGTATGAACAACCAGACCCAAATGCACAGAGTTGAAGCTAACTACTATATTATATTCTGCTTATAATATAGGAATCTCCCAGGCTGGCAACTAATTCTGGAAACAGTTAGATAAGACTCCAAGGAACCTGGGGAGAGGGTTCAGTCTCAGCCCTTTTGCAGTTATGCAGAGACTCCAGGCTAATTCCACACTTGTTTCTTCCTCCCTGCCAGGCTGGGTGCTTCTCAACAGGGATGGCAAAATGTAGAGGGCATTTTTACCTCTTTGTGGGGTAAGGTAAGAGTTGAATGTTTTGAGAAGGTAACACGCCTTCAACTTGGTGTTGATTCTTAGTGACCACATAGAGGGATTTTCTATAGGATGATCTATATATCCAATTTGACCCTTTGAATAGTACACTCACTGCCATTGCAATTAAGGCCCGGTCCCACTGGCTGACGGACGCAAAAAGGACACAGCAGACGAGCAAAATTTTGGGGGTGGCTCCATCCATTGTCATCCGCTACAAAAAGTGGCGAAAATTTGCATAAACAGAACAGAAAAGAACGGACGTGGGTAGTATGTAGCAGGGATGTTAAACAGATGTTCATCGGAAGCCTAGCGAATTAAAGCGGATGGAAGGGGATGACACCTCTGAAGGGGTTCTGGGGGATAATTGCGAAGTGGACGCATAGCGGATGAAGTGGATGCATCATGTATGCCTAAAGGAAAGAAATAGGATGCCGCATAGATGTATATCGGATGCAAACCATTCAGTGCGCATCCTTTCTATTTCTGTGCTACTAATGATATATAGATATTCCATGTACCTTTTCTTTCCTCCCTCTTTCCATTTTCAGCTGCAGTGGATGTGAGTTGCGAGGATGCCCAGAGGATGCAGAGAGGATACAGTGGACGTTTAACGGATGATAATGGACATAGAACGTTTGTTGCTCATATGTCGCGGATTTACATCGTACACAGCGGAAAGTTCATCCGCTCAAAAAGTTTTGTGCAGCTCAAAACTTCTTGCATGGATGAAATCGCAGTGGATGGATGCTCAACGGATAGAGCATATGTAACATGTATGCAATGAGTACACAACGGATGCATAGTGTTTTCCAATGGATGGCAAGCTTTTTAAAAATGTTTTACATCCTCTTTGCATCCCTAAGTGCAGTGGGACCAGGCCTTACATGTTTGGTTGTTCTTTTCTTCTCTTTCCTTCCACCCTTCCCAGGGATATATCATTCTCAATAGATGACCCATGACTTAGCTTGTCTTTTCAAAAATATAAAAGTCTTTCCTTTAATTAAACATGTATGCCCTCTGTTTTATGAACAAAAATTACATGTTACCATCAGCCTATTGACAACTTATTCATTCTTGTGGTGAAATTTATTTTCCCTTAGAGTTAAATGTGTTGGAATTCTTGATAATAAGAACCTTTTGCAATAAGTTCAGTTACCTTTGGATCTTATAATCATATAATGTTTACTCTCTTGTAATTCCTTCCTCTCCAATATCTCCACTTTGCAAGAGAACAAAACAACAGGTCAGGCAGAGGACAATGCATAATGGCTGTAATGGTGATAATGTGATGGATGCTGAGATGGCCATAAATATAGGCATTGGTCATAACGTTATTTTTCAGCACTACTGTAACTTCAAGTAGTTGCAGTCTATATAGGAAGGGTTAGATTTTCTGCTTTGATATGTTGTATAAACACCTAAATTGTTAGGTGTTCCCTCATTATATGTAAAATTCCCTGGGTTCTTTAGAAAGATAACTGGCTATGAAGTCATGAAAGAACTTGGTATACATAAAATGTCCTCAAATAGAACAGGGGTGTCAAACTTGATTTCATTGAGGGCTGCATCAGGGTTGTGTTTGACCTTGGAGGGCTGGGGGTGGGCATGGCCAGGTGGGTGTGGCCATGGTGGGGTAACACAGGACTTGTGTCAGGAGCACTTGTGGTGGCCAAGTGCTAAGGCAGGACTTCCCTGAGACCCTCCCTTACTCTTATTATAACCTTCCTTCCTTCCTTCCTTCCTTCCTTCCTTCCTTCCTTCCTTCCTTCCTTCCTTCCTTCCTTCCTTCCTTCCTTCCTTCTTCCTTCCTTCCTTCCTTCCTTCCCTTCTTTTTTCTTTCCTCTTCATTTTCCTTTCTTCTTCCTTCCCCTCCTTCCTTGCTTTCTTCCCATCTTTTTCTTTGTCTTTCCTCTTTCTCTTTCTCCTTTCCTGTCCCTTCTTGCATGCTCAAATGCAAAAGAAGAAACATTTCTCCTTTTGTTTTGCTTTTAATTTGTTTTGATAGATAGCCCTCTGCCAGCAAAACCCAGGGGAGAACCCAGGGAGGCTGCATGCAGCATCCCTGCACCCCATTTTTAGCTGCGATGGCCTCCTGCAGTCCTCTGCTAGCAAAAATTGGGCATAGGGTGGTGATGTATGCAGCCTCCCGCAAGCTCCATTTTCACTGGCAGAGGCACCATGGGCCGGTCCTTTGCTCTTTCCAGACTGGTCCCACAGGCCAGATGTAAGCATCCTGCAGGCTGGATATGGCTCATGGGCCTTGAGTTTGACACCCCTGAAATAGAACAATTAGATTTTTGAAAACATTATCACGTTTATACTGCTACCAGCAGATGGCATCAACTGTAAGCAATAAGCTTTTCTTTATAAGTGTTATGGCTAGAACTAGAACTAGGACTAGAACTAGAACATTCTCCAGGTTTCTAATTGATCTCTTTACCACTACAACACATTGGCTCTGATTGATGCTATACATAGATAATTAAGCAGTTTTAAGGGTTTTGCTAGTTAAGAGATATCAACTGCAATCCTAAATGCACTGACCACACTGGCCAAATCACACCAGATCTGATGTCATTTGATACTGTATGTGCTCAGGGTCTTTTTGAAATTTTTCAAGAGAATTATTTATTCATAAATCATAATTATGCATATAAAATTCTATTTTAAAAAAGAACCAGTGCAAATTAACTTTTTTCTTAAAGCCAGTTTTTTCATTACAAGAAGAGCAAAACCGAATCACCACCTTTTCCCAATTTCATCTTGACAAACTAGTTGTCTAGAAACCCTATGGCAGAGGACAGTGGTGGGATCCAACTTTTTTTTAACCACTGGTTCTGTGGGCATGGCTTGGTGGGCATGCTTTGGGGATTTGATATTGACCTTCAATATCAAATATAGGTAGAAGATTTGATATTGACCTTCTCCTACAATCCTGCACTCTCCCTAGTGTCTTCAACAGCTGACGCACGGCAATCTGCTATGCTGCACGAAGCAGCTGAGCTTCAAAAGCAGGAAACAAAGGTCATATAGAGCCGGGATGGATGGGAGGGCCCAGCAGCTTATTGTTAAAGGGAATTGGTTTACTCACAGATGATCCTTGGAGCTACCAGTTTGGCTGAATCAGGCCAAACCAGTAGAATACCACCACTGGCAGAGGACACCAAGATATGAACATTGCTCATGCATGCAAACCCCAATCTCTGTCAGGAAGGATCAAAACCAGGGGTGGGATTCTACCAGTTTTCACCTATTCGCTAGAACCGGTTGTTAACCTTCTAAGCAGTTTGGAAAACAGGTTGTTAGAAGAAATTACTGGCCTAATCCTGTAAGGAAGGCAGGAAGGAAACATTCTGGTGTTGCTTCCAGAAACTGCCTCTCCGCTAACCCTTATTACATTCTTGGCAGGACTAGACTTCCTGTCTCTGGAACATCTCTGGAGTTTTTTCCCCCCTCCTTTGCTGGTACTTTGCTTGTGTGGAGTGACCATTGAAAAAAGTGACTTATGACCATTTTTCACACTTACGACTTACAGCATCCCCACAGTCACGAGAGGTCAGGCGAGGAGATGCATGCCTCGATGTGAGTGATGTTGAGTTGGCCACACCCAGCCAGTAACATGACCATCAAGCCATGTCCACCCAGTCACAGGACCACCAAGCCACACCCACCAACTAAGCCACACCCACAGAACCGGTTGTTTAAAAATTTGAATCCCACTCCTGGTCAAAACCTTTCTTCCCAATCTCTGACTAAGACAGCTGATCTAGCCAAGTGTTCTGACCAAGGCTTCCTGAGACACCAACAAACATAAAATCTCAAACCTTTTTAATTTTGTTCAGTGGCTGTAAATTATCATCATTAACAGCCTAGAATGAATTTCAACCAGTTATAAATAGTCCCAGGAATGTATGTCAAAGCTCTTTGGAAGAATTCTGATAAGAATGTACCTTATCTGACTTGAAGTGCTGCCAACAAATAAAGTCCCAATTAGTCTTTCAAAACCAAAATGGAGAACAAATTAAACACGGAGCTTTCAGAGTCCAAACTGGTCAGAGCGAACGACGTTGCTTCCTGCAAAGGTTTTCTTACCTTTGCACTTCCTTTATACCTTATGGGAGGGGTAATCACCTCCAAGCCTTACTCACGAGTTGCCCCTTTTATCTTAGCTGCTCTTGCCTTCAGGCAGCTCTGTGCACATGTGCACTGGGAACAGGCTCCCCTTTTTCCTCTGCCTCGCTGCTGCCAGATTCTTGAGGCTTCAGAGTCAGCACATAACTCCCAGATGTCTTGGCCCCATCTCTGTATTGGATGCAGGACCCTCATCCGAGTCCTCCCCAGACTTCCAGACTGGTCCCTGTTCTTCCAATTCTGCTGCTGTCTGCACAGGCTGCTGGTAAGCCACAACACCAAGGCAGGAGAAATATGTTTTGGACTTAAATGAGAAATGTATGATAATTTAATAACAATGTTTTAAGAACCAAAATCAACTGACTAAATAACACTGTCCTTGAATTCTATTTACCTGTTTTGAAGAACTTATGTACTATTTAAAAGGTGGATGTTTATATTTTTCAAAAATAGAATTTCTTGAATGAATTTAGGAATATAAAGCTGGCATGATGGAATAAATGTAATAAGGCTCTGCGACACAGTATGACAATGCAAGACCTGTTATGACATTGCTTTGTAAGCTCTCCTTTGCTTTGATGTGTCATGATATCCCTATGGATCAGTTTTTGTGTAATTAATATCAGTGTACGTGCTCAAATGCTACAAAAGCACAACTTGTTCCTTTCTTGTTGGCAAAAGAAAGATTGGCCAGTTCAGATGGGTATTTTTTTTTGTTGGTAATTGCCAATTATTGTTTGAAAGCAGACTGGATGCAACCCCAGCTTTCCTTGTTTGTTTGTTTTCCTATCATGGAATAATTAAAGTACCATTTTTACTTGATCTCTCTGTTTGATTATATTTTAAGAAAATATTTATGGGAATCAAGTTATAACAATTTCGGGTGTTATTATGTAGAAACCCTTGCTACTATGAACTGCAAGTAGATAGGCCTGAGTTTAAACACTTGAACAATGTTTCAACACAGCAAAACGGTTATTTATTATAATAAGATTTATAAATCTTGGCATGATATAGTTGTTATAACATTATTAGTTAGTCTCTCTCTGTCTCCCCATCCTTCCCCCTAGAATCTAGAGGCAAATTCCATGGCACCAAGTTATTTGAGGATTTATGAGCAACAATTCATTTGGCAGGTATTAGAAATAAAACAAAGTTGTAGTATGTGCCTTAAGCAGTTTATTTAAATGTACAAGTATTTATTTTCTTGGATACAAAATATGTTTGACTGCTTTAACCAGTTTTAAAATAATTGTAGTTGTGGAAGAAAGAGGAATCTAAAGGTCTAAAATGATCATAGATAACAAATGTATAAATATGTGGAAATAGAATGTAAATCTCTGGACCCCTTACAGTCAAGTTTCAGGTCCAGAAATAAGATTGAAACAGCAACCTTTACAGGTAGTTCTCAACTTACAAACTTTTGTCTAGTGATATTGAAAGTTACAATGGCACACAAAAAAGTGACTTATGATCAATCCTTGAACTTATGACCATTGCAGCATCCTCATAATCATGTGATCAAAATTCAGGAGCTTGGCTATCAGTGTGTATTACAATGGTTGCAGTGTTGGGGAGTCATGTGATCATCATTTGTGACATTCAGGGCTGTGCATTCAATGAGGGAGGCTGGATTCATTTAGCAACTGGGTGATTCACTTAACAGCTGCAGTGATTTGCTTAACAACCATGCCAAACAAGTTGTAAAATCGGGTGTGGTCAACCATATTGCTTAGCAATTGAAATTTTTAGTCCCAATTGTGGTTATAAGTCAAGGACTACCCATGTAGAAACCAAAATTTCATCATATACTGTTTATGGGACATTAAAGCCAACTAAAGTAGAAATGGTGAGAGTAGTTTAATTAACAATCTCAGGATTACGGAGTTTTGTATCAGCAGGACACCACAAAAATAACACCTTGCTTACACTGCAGTCAGGCAGAGCAAATCTTTCACTTAGCACAATAAGATGCTCTATAACAGGGGTGTCAAACTCACATCATCATGGTGGTGTCATATGATATATAAGGACTTCCCCCACCATTCACTAAACTGGGTGGGGGCATGGCCAGTGCGTGATGCCGGGAGTTTGACAGCCTTGCCCTATAGCAGAGGACTTCAAACTTGGCAACTTTAAGACCTGTGGACTTCAACTCCCAGCATAGCTGGTTGGAGAATTCTGGGAGTTGAAGTCCACAAATCTTAAAGTTGCCAAGTTTGGGGATTCCTGCCCAATAGCATTCCAAGACTTTATCAATTTTTTTGTAGCCTTTTATTGTCATCAAAAACTTGACTTGTCATCCCAATATGTTATTATCCTCTTTCCCTACTGGCGATGCTTATACAGCAACCCATTTTGTCAAATTGACTTTACCAGAGGTTAGTAATATAGTATTAAAGTGTGCACATGACATATGACTTACAAGGTGAGTCACTGCAAGCAATTTCATGTATGTGCAGTTGGTAAAATACCATTCATCCTTGGGAAGGACACAGGGATGCCTACAGAAATGGTCAAAATGTCATGACAGTGGTTATCATCATGCAATTGATAATAGATAATCACATCTGCCAAAGGGTAGAGCTTCAGTTGCATAGTTACAACTCCCATTTTGACTTTTTTGGTCATCCTTCATGGACTCTCTTGGAAGGACAGATCATCCTACATCTGTCATGCTGACGATTTCAGGAGAAAATCCAAAGGTGTATTTTCTTAATGTAGCTATAGCTGGTTCCAGCTTCTCATCTGCCACACTCCTCTTCTTTCAAGCAGAACCAAATCCTTTGTCTAAATCTGCACACTTTAGCCTTACTGAGCACTCAGTCTATTCCCATGTCACTCTTTCACTCATTTCAAAGGCTAGAAGGGTACAGAGTGCTTAAAATCCTCCACTCCCAATAATGATCTAATGAAGGTAGTCCTCGCTTACTGATTGACAGTTTGGGAATTGTTCAAAGATACAACTGTGTAAGAAAACTTAGCTTTGTGACCAATCCTCACATTTATTTCTGTTACAGAATTTTGTGATCATGTGATCACCATTTATGTGCTTCTCAAACAACTTTCACCAACCAGAGTTAACAGACAACATGGAAGTAAAATCATAAGTCATGGCCAGGCAATGTTTCATTTAATGGCTGAATGGAAAGTGAGGTTGGAAGCTTTTTGTGATCATATGATTTTCCGCTTAGTGACTGTGGCACTTAGTGACTGAGTTGCTGGTCCCAATTGTGGTCACTAAGCAAGGACCACCTGTGAAGGTGCCATTATTCAAACTGCACAGTGCAATGGCCTCTCATTGCAAGTCATTGTCCCCAGTTGTGGATTAAGGCTCACTGGCACTCTAAGTACTGGCAAATCTTGGTGCCCTCCTCCTTTGTATATACTGTACAAAGGAAGCCATATTCTCAACTTTGTGGTGCCCCCTTTTGGGCCTGCTGCCCTAGGCACGTGCTTAGTCTACTTAATGGTGAATACACCACTCATTGTCCCTCTGAAGTAGGCCAGGAAATGCTCAGGCTTCCTAAAATGGATTGACCAAGCAGCACCAGGCCCCAGTGGGATTCCCTCAGGATAAACCTCAGCAATACAAAACAAAATTTAACTAGTTCAAATAAATTGATTAGACAACACCATTGAATAAATCTAAGCAAAGTTCCCCTTATGAGTACATTGAACGTGTTATTTGACACTAATAAGGCCTTAGGATTGCCAAATTTGAACTGAATTGTGTTAATGTTTCAAAGGCCAGTTATTCTCAAAAAGTAATTATTCTGTAGTATCTCATTAAAGATTTGGAAGCATATTCTATAGTATTGCTGCTGGCTATGTCTGAACACAACTGGAGGTCACCAAATTATTTATCTTCCTATATGAGGGAGATGGATGGTTGAAAAATGTGGCAAAATAAAGGAATAAAATACATTTATGTAGCAGACCAGAGTAAGGACTTTGAGATTGGCAGCCACATAAACTGAAATCATAAATAAATTAATTAATTGGGGGACATGATTCATTTGTATTCTGAATACTCCCTCTTACTATCAAATGCTGAAAACCCCATGATAAACTTGTTGACAACAGAGATTAGGGAAGCCTAGTTCTCCCTAAATCATAGACATAAAAAGATTCCCCCCCCTTCTAATCTACCCCATAAGATAGTTACTGTGACAATAAAAATGAAGCAAGACCATATATACGCTGAACTCCTTAGACCAGAGAGAGATTAAATGGTAATGAATTAAAATATATACAAGTATCAGACTGCATTTTTATATGGAAATTTCTATACAGATAGTAGATAGCAAATCTACTAACCTTATACTGGATCTCCAAAACCCAGTCCTCCACCCTAAAATGTTTAATATATTAACTCTATTCTTGGGTCTATGCTCTCTTTTTCCTGGTTCTCTGACTTTCTGTCCCTGCAAACTTCAGAATGGACCATATTTATGGTAGATTCAGCACAAAAATATAATCACTGACTGGATACTCTGACTTCCTTCACATCTGACTATGTGGCAGCAGTCTAGCCTCAAATTAACCAAGATGATTGCCTCAACAGGCTAAGGAAGAGAGGGAGGGAACTATGTTTCTGGAATTCAGAGAGAGGTGTGGTCATGAATCATGTTTTAAAACATCTTTTTGTCTTCTTCAATCAGGAGACTGTCAGTTGTGGATTCTATTGCTGTTTCCCATTCTCAGCTCCTGGAGTGAATTATATGCAATTGATACTACCATGGGTGCAAAGTCCAGTTCATTTGAGGTAAGAAAATCTCTTGTTTTTGTTTCTACTGTTGCTTTTTTCTCTACTGTTTTAGAAATGTCATGTAATATTTATGCTTCTTTTCCATTGAAAAGTTAGACAGAATATAGAAATCCTTACATACAGAATATAGAATAACAAAGTTGGAAGTGACCTTAGAGGCCATCTAGTCCAAACCCCTAATCAAGCAGCACAACCTATTATAGCATTCTGGACAAACGGCTGTCCAATATCTTCTTAAAAACCTCCAGTGATGGAGCCCCCATAAACAATATTAATGGGAAAATTGTGGTACTCATATGCAAGTAAATAATTGAAAAGCATCAAATGAGTATTTGAAATTAATGTTTTAAATATATGTATTTTGGTTTTTCTTTAGGGCATAGCCAACAATCGAGAAGAGCTGGAAAAGGTATGTAAAAAATGGATGATTGCTCAGTTAAAAATGATCACATATTTTGTAGTTATTTTCATTTAATTTTAGACAAAAATGCTTTGGGAAAAAGTGAATTCCTCTGAAAAATGGACAGGCATGAATTGTTGTGTTTATATAGGAGATCATGGGTTCTGTGGATGTAACCTGTCTTTCACTGAACAATTGACATATTCTTTGCAAGCATCCATTAAAGCTCAAGGCTAGGAATTGTCAGGTAACTCCTCTCTGTGTTCTTCTTCAAATCAGGAAGTACTTATACAGATAGGCAGAAAGATCAGAGTGACGCAGAACCATGAAATTCAGGGACAGCAGCAATAACAGCAACTATAACAAAACTGCAATTGTAAGATTATTTTAAAATTTCTAAACTGTTGAAGTCCTCAGATCCTCTAAAGTAAGGTGACCAACTTTTTTTACAATGAAAAGGAGGACACAAATAAATTGAAGAAAAAAACCAAAGCCACTTGCGCACTGCACACTTTTCTGCACAGTGAACTCTTGTGGGTGGCACACTCTCAAAACAATTCTCCTGTGTGAGAGCATGCGTCTCATAATTGCGTCTCGCTGCACTGTACCGAGCTTTCATGAATTGTCATGTCAAATACAAATACGTCACATCACACACAATGGATCGGATCGGCATCGATCAAAGACGGAGAATTACAGATTAGTCTTCAAATATCAAAAAAGGAGGACATGTAGGAGGACACTTTTTGAGAGAGGACAGAACTTACAAAAGGAGGACTGTCGTCCCTAAAGGAGGACGGTTGGTCACCTTATCTTAAGTAGGCAAAGTTGAAATTTTCAGTACCATTTTTTGGTTAACAGTTCAGGAGAATACAATAAGTGTGAATAGGTCTCTTAACCCTTTCAGATCATGAGTCACAAGCCATCATGAGGCACGAGCCCAAAGTAGGCTGATTTATAAATTAGTACTGTTTATATCAATAGCATATAGGGGCTCCTAATCATCAGTCTGCGGCCTGGTGCTGGGCTGCTACCCATTCAAAACTGGGCTATGGAAGTGGTGGGTAAGCATGTGTGTAAAATCATCCCCTTTCCCCCTGTCACTGCCACTGCCTCTTCCACAGCCACTGCCACTGTCTTTTCCTAGTCTGCTGAACTGGAAAAGTTGGAGACTACTATCTTATAAGGTCCTTTTTTTCTTTTCTTTTCATTTTTCTTTTACTTATAGGTGATTTCCTTCCCCCTCTTTATATACTTTTCTCATTCTCTTATTCTTAGCTTATTTCATGGATGTATGAGAATCTTTTAGGAAGATGTACAATGTACATTTCATTATATTTATGCACATATCCCATCTATTTGCCTTTCCATTTTCAGGTACTAGTTCTGGTGCACAAATACAGAATGTGATGTAGAACTGTATGGATGATATCCAAGTTGTTCTTGAAATCTTGAGATCCACCTTGAAAATATATTTTCACTCAAAGTTACCTTTATTATAGGTTCAAAAACTTTTGAATTGTTTTATATAAATAGCACATACCGCTGGACCAAAATAGCAATGAAGTAATAAAATCATTAAAGAATAAGTAAAAAATAGGCAAGTTTTGTTAGCATGCTCTGTTGGCCAATTAACATTAAATTGAATTAAATTAATTTTACATCCTCCTTCCACACAGATTTTTAACTTCAGTTGATAGTGTCCTTTTGTTTTATGTGAATGGTAAATATCAGTGTCTACTATTCATAAGAGTCTGCCTTATTTGACATATCTGACATTGAAATTCACAAATGCCCATACTTCCAAATTCCAATTAGCACTAACTCTGTGCTCATCTGCAACGTTAAACCACAACAGAGTGATACATTGTGGTTAAATAGTCACCCAGATGGAGTGAAGAGACAACAAGCACATTCAGGTGCACTGCAGTATTCTATGTTTCTATTAGAGCCCCAGGTACTTAATTTCTATCTTTTCTGCTTGTTTTCTTTTGAAAGCGAACATTCCATATCCGTGGAATATGCATTGGATCTAATGAGTTATTTTGCTTTGCCCATGTTGGAGTTTTTGTAAATGCCAACTGAAAGCAACTACTACATGATCATGTATTGAATTAAATAACTGTTGTAATAGGTCTATGGAGATTCTCAGTCATCCAGGTCAAGGTCGTTCCAAAGGTGCCATTTCAAGAGGTAACAGGACTTTCTGGTTTTCCTTTGAAGATATTTATAACATCTTCAAAGAACATATAAATCCTTCCTTCTATTCTCCACCATCCAGCTGAAGAAGCTTCTTTGATGAGAAGCAAAATGTCTTCAAAGAACAACCAGAAAATCCAGTTCCCTCTTGAAGAACTTTTGGGACAATTGTTATAAATAGTTCTCCTATTTACTTTTGCTGAAACCATCATCTCCTTTCCTGGAGGATTTTGCAAAGCAGCTAAGCTGGAACTTTGTAGAGGTTGTGTCTTACAGTCCCAGGCTGTAATTTCCAGGCTTAAAGACCCAAGGTGATATTTGACGACATGATCCTAAACACACCTAATAATGAATGTGTGTCTTTGAATTAAACATTAGATGCACACAGGGTTGCATCATAGATTTTTATAGTTGAATATCCATTCCCTGTGGCATGCTAGGAAAAATTATATTTGTTAAATGTTGTTCTGTCACAAAGCTGTTTTAAAAAAAAGTCATTTCCACACATATAATTGATAATGATTTATAGCATCTCCCATCCATCGCTGTTTCCAGATAAAAAATTATTTTCTATGGAAATCTCCTAGGAATAAATAAAGCAATACCACTTTGTCTCCTGCTTCCAGGGAAGTTCGTAAGAGTGTGCACATGTAAAAATGTGCACACAATGTATACATTGCATACTGATAAATGTATCTTCTTGAGAATATTTACTTTCTTGGCACTGTCCAACAGACAAACCATTTATGTATATTTCACTTCAGAATATTATTTTAGGGTAATTTTTTTTTCAGTTTCAGATTCATGAATCTGGTCATGATTTTCATAAATTTGTAGGCTAATTAGACAATGAAGTTTCCCCTTTAAATCCTTTTCTAGGCTGCCATTCCCTATTTGTTTGTTATTTGATGAGTCAAGGCATGATTTGCATTCAGCAAGAAGAGAAAATAGAGGAGTATACAAGGTGTGGTTAAAAAAAAAGTCAAGATTAGCACATGTGACACACATAATAACCAGTGGAACTTCTCTATCTTAATTGTAGCCACCACCTTAACTTTTTTATCACATCCTGTGGCATCCCTGAGAAATAATGTAATGGCATTGATTATGCTCATTTATCTTTCTGTTTGTTTGTAATAGCTATTCTAGCTTGAGTTGATGGCAGCTGCAGACAGAAACATTCAGAAACACTAGATTAGAAAGACTGTTGAATTTTATAGGTGCTAATTGAGTATCTTCAATTTGCTTTGTATATAGCTCTTTGATTATATAATTAATTCCATTCAAGTTTCAATCTGTAGTATAAAACATGCTGTTTTTATACTTTTAATGGTCAGAGTTTAAATCTGAATTCATGCTAGTGTATGCCTCTTTTCTGCCAGTGGTTTTTCCAGAGGATGAAGTTAGTTGGCTGTAATAATGTGATAATAATTGTTGTAATTTCTATATTTTATAATATGTATTTTAATTTTCAAGCGGTGTTAATGTTTTTTCTGAAACCAGAAGCGTGATAATCTTTCTCCTTTAGCATTAAGTATTACTGAAGTAAATTAAACAAATATTTGCATTTCTTAATCTTGGACCTGACTTTGATTACATCATAGCCAGTAACTTGTAGCTGAAATGATTTGTAATAGCCAAAAACCCATCAATCTTATTTTCATTTTTTTATTTCTTTGGAATATTATTTACCCCAGTGGAAATATCTAGCATCTTTTAGGGTCTTTATTGTGGCAATAGTAAAATAGTGAGGACAGACTTTATATTATTTCAGTAAAGGCTGAATGATGCAAATAGTTTTGATCTTTCAGACTGGATTTTTGATAAATTTTGTACTTGATGTAAAGTAACCATGACAGCAGAATGGACAATGTGCTGTTAAAACACTGGGAGTGGTGTGCTCTAGTGTTTTAAACAAAACAATATTTTGAAATATACTTTTTCTGACTGAGTTCACACACATTAAGTCATAGCATAGTTTATTCAAGTTTGTTTTAGTGTTACCAGTGGTGGGATTCAATTTTTTTTACTACCGGTTCTGTGGGCGTAGCTTGGTGGGCATGGCAGGGGAAGGATACTGTAAAATCTGCATTCTCTCCCCATCCCACTAATCTGCTTTCCAGCTCTGTTCTCCTATGCAGGGCAACAAAAGAAGACTCAGCCAATCAGCAAGGATCTGGGAGGCAGAGAATAGATGGGGGTGGGGCCAGTCAGAAGTGGTATTTGCTGGTTCTCTGAACTACTCAAAATTTCTGTTACCGGTTTTCTGAACTACTCAAAATTTCCACTACCAGTTCTTCAGAACTGGTCAGAACTTGCTGAATACCACCTCTGGTTACCATCCATTATCACATATTGTATGATTTTAATGTTACCACACATTTTGGCTGATAATCCATGATGGAAGAAGTTATCTACTTGCAGTTTAATAAAAAAAAGAACTGTTAAGCAAATCATGGGTTAGAGCAGGGCTGTCAAACTACTGGCCCCTGGGCCAGATGCATCATGCACTGGCCACGTCCATGCCCAGTTTAGCAAAGGGGAAGTCCCAATACATCACGTGACATCACCATGATGACGTGAGTTTGATACCCCTGGATTAAGCCCATGTCACACTGAACCAACGGATGCAAAGAGGATGTAAAACGGACAAAAAACCTTGCCATCCGTTCGAAAATGCGATGTACTCACTGCCTCCATTTTGCTTCCTCTCTATCCGTCCAGCATCCGTTCATTGAAGTTTCATCCGCTCAGAAAGTTTTGGGCTGCCTAAAACTTTTGCGCGGATAATGTATCCAGTTCGTCCATCCTGCATCCGCTACGCATCCGCTACGCATCTGCTACACATCTGTTACGCATCCGCTATATCTGCTAGGCATCCGCTACGCATCCGCGCAACTCCATCCGCCCGGACGCAGGGAGGAAGCGGAATGGATGCAGAACGGATGCAGAACGGATGCCTAGCGGATGCAGAACGGAAACAAAGCGTTTAAAATGGAAAAAATGTTTGCAGAGGGGACCTATCTCGGATATTAAGGATGTCTAGAGGATGCCTAGAGGATGCCTAGCGGAAAACCTATACTGCCTATAAAAAGGGGGAGCAACTCGCCTGCATCTCACTTTCAGAACAGCAGTCCAGCGGTGCAGACCTCTGCAGCCTTCATCTGCCTCTTGCTCTTCCACAGCATCCAGTCATGTCCACCATGGATTGTAACAAAGTCCTTTTGGCAGCCACCATCGTTCTGCAACAGTGTGAAGCCATCTGCAGGCTCTGTGAACTTTACTGCGAGAAGAAAAAGAGGCAGCCAAAAAGAGTCTGGGTCCGAAGATGGTTTGCCAGAAGAGCAGAGGACGGACTGTACAGCAAGCTGATGGTGGAGCTCAGGAACGAAGACACTCGGGTGTTCCAGAACTTCATGAGGATGCCTGCAGCCATGTTTGACGAAGTTGTGGAGCTGCTGACACCCAGGTTGACCAAGGCAAACACCAACTTCCGGCCAAGCCTGGAACCTGGGCTCAAGGTGGCACTCACTCTGCGCCACCTGGCCTCAGGGACCTCCTACAGGAGCATGCAGTACGGCTGGAGGGTGCCATCCAACACCATCAGCATTGTGGTCAGAGAAGTGGTGCAGGCCATCATCGAAGAATACAAGGAGGAGTTCCTCCAGTGCCCCTCCACTGAAGAAGGATGGAAGAAAGTTGCAGAGCAGTGGTATCAGAAGTGGAACTTCCCACACACCATTGGAGCCATCGATGGCAAGCACGTGGCCTGCAAATCTCCAGCCAAGTCGGGGTCCACTTATTTCAACTCCAAAGGCTTCTTCAGCATCATCCTCTTCACCATGGTCAAAGCTGACTACAAGTTCATGTACATCGATGCTTCAGGCAATGGCTCATCTTCAGATGCCCAGGTATACAACGCCAGTCACCTCAAGGAGGAGCTGGAACGCAACCTCATCATGGGCTTCCCAGATGCAGAACCCCTGCCCAACGACACACAAGATGTGCCCTACTTCATCGTGGGGGATGATGCCTTCTCCCTCACAACCTACCTCATGAAGCCCTACACTTCCAGACTCCTCACCCGTGAAGAGAGGAACTTCAACCATACAGTCCCACTATGCTTGCACTGGAGGTTTATCTATCCCACTGCTATCCTAACCCATCCCACAGCTATTACCCATCCCACAGGTATCCTAACCCATACCACTGCTATCCTTACCCATCCCACAAACATGTAAAGGCTTAAACCATTTCTAAAAGTTTCCAGCAAGATTTTATTAAAAAAAAAGAAATGAAGCAATCGTGTGAATCATAAATAATCTTTATTAACAACAAGCTATGAGACAAAAATGAGTCTCTGACACTCCTCTTGTTCGCTCAGTCTCAGGGGTGAAGGGTGCAGGTACTGTGGAGGTGGCTGGTGCTGGAGTGCTTGTCATCAGCTCCTCCAGAAGCAGAAGCAGCAGCAGCAGAAGCGCCAGCCCTAGAAGAGCGAGCCCGTGCTGCAGAAGCCCCAGCAGAACCAGAGTGAGGGCCAGGGGGCGGGATGGTAGCCCTGTCCCTCTTGCCAGGGCTGGCAGCAGATGGCTGAGGCTTGCTGTGCTTCCGCATGGTTGTGGGGTTGCTGGCTGGCAGGGAGGCTGGCAGGAACCAAGGCTGGCAGGAAGGCTGCCAGGGAGAGTGGCAGCAAGGCAGGCACCAAGGCTGGCAGGGAGGCTGGCACCAAGGCTGGCAGGAAGGTGGCAGGCAGGCAGGCAGGCAGGCACCAAGGCTGGCAGGAAGGCAGGCACCAAGACTGGCAGGGAGGCAGGCACCAAGGCTGGCAGCAAGGCTGGCAGGGAGGCTGGCAGCAAGGCTGGTAGCAAGGCTGGCAGCAAGGCTGGCAGGCAGACATGCAGGCAGGGCAGGCAAGGCAGTCGATGTGTCTGGCAGCAGGTCTTTCCTCTGAATGGCGACCTGCTTCCGAGCTGCTTCCGTTATATCCGCGGGGCTGATGCAATGCATCCTCCCTGCATGCGCAGTTAACTCCAGGCATCCATTAGGCTTCCGCTGTGTATCCGCTGTGCATCCGCTGTGCATCCACTGTGCATCCGCTTCATCCGCTGTGCATCTGCTGTGCATCTGCTTCATCCGTTCCACGTCCGCTTCGCTGAGGTCCCCCGGAAGCCCTGCGGTTGCGCCATCCGCTCCCATCCGCTGGGCTTCCGTTCCGCATCCGCTTTGCATCCGCCCTGCGTCCTCCCCGCGTCCGTGTTATCCACTCCGGTTATGCAAATTTTTGCCCCTTTTGAGAGCGGATAACAACGGATGGAACATTTTGCTCGCCCGCTGTGTCCTTTTTGCATCCGTTGGGCAGTGTGACATGGGCTTTAGAGAAATGTATGTGCCAGGTCATTTTGTGAGTATTTGGAATGGAAGGGCAGAAATTTTAATTACTCTTTTTTTTTAAAAAAAATGTAATATTTGAATAATAAAAATACATTGAGGTAGTGACCACTGAATTACTGATTAATGGTTTATTTACTTCCAGATTCAGTGGCAATGAGCACGTCCAAAAACCATTTTATTGTGTTGGATCTTTTCTCTTGTCTCCATATTTTGTTTCCTTCCATCTCTTGTGGGAGGAATATACTCGACGACGATTGTTCAGTCACCAAGAGTGTCTCTTCCTCCATTTCATACTATTGATATCCATACATAAGCAATGTGGTACAACTTGATATGGAATATGATTCACACACTAATTTTCATATAGTTGGCTTTTCCCATGAGTTGGTTGGGGAGTGTTAATTTCACCTTGTGAGGTCAGAATGGAATAATTTGATGTGATGTCTCATCATATCCTGGTCCAGCCCCAATTTCCTACTATTCAGGATGTGTTTTGCTGTAATCACTACCACGCTGATTTCACAAGACCAGGGCACTTGGCCAGAATTCTTACTGCATAGCAAGTTCATCAAATTAACCTCTAGACCACAAGAAGGCAACCACACCTGGAGTACTGCATCCAGTTTTGGTCACCACACTATAAAAAAGATGTTGAGACTCTAGAAAAAGTACAGAGAAGAGCAACCAGGATGATTAGGGGACTGGAGACTAAAACAAATGGAGAACGATTACAGGAATTGGGCATAGCTTGTCTAGTGAAGAGAAGGACTAGAGGAAACATGATAGCAGTCTTCCAATATTTGAGGGACTGCCACAGAGAGGAAGGGGACAAACTATTTTCTAAAGTGCCTGTAGGCCAGACAAGGAATAATGGATGGAAACGGAACAAGGAGAGATTTAACCTGGAAATAAGGAGAAACTTTCTGACAGGGAGAACAATCAACCAATGGAACAGCTTGCCCTCAGAAGTTGTGGGAGTGCCATCAGTTGAGACTTTCAAAAAGAGATTGGACTCCCATCTGTCAGAAATGGTGTAGGGTCTCCTGCTTGGGTAGGAGGTTGGACTAGATGACCTACAAGGTCTCTTCCAACTCTGATTATCTGTTATCTGTTATGTGAAGCAATTTATTCTGTACAGATTGCTTTGCATACTTCAATCCCAGGGAAGTCAGAATAGAACTGTGGCTATTTTGCATTTGTAGGGATTAGCATTTGTCATGGGAATATTGCTATTTTTGTCCTAATAGTTGCCACTATTGGTTTGCTGCTGGCTGAGTTATTTTTTGGCTTGTAGATCAATAATATTCAAGAATGAGCAATTAATGATTTTTGGAGGATGGGGGATTCTATATACGTGTTTATTCTGAACAGACCACTAGAGAAGCAGGAGAAATGATATCCCTTTTTACATAGTGTTCACAGCTGATGAAGCTGTTTGTTGATCATTACTGCAATTTGAATGTTCAGCCAAAGGACCCAGACATGGAATTGCACTGGCACTCCGATGTGAATACTACATGAATTTAATAAGTCTATGTGTGCTCACATACACACTTTTTTTTGCATTTGAGGGCTATACTCTGATGGTTTCTCTTATGCAACACTACCAAGATTATTTAATAATATTCATATTTGTATGTCTCCCTCCAGTAAATCTACATGGCTGGGTCTTTGGGCTGAACATTCAAATTGCAATTTTGTTAGTGGTTTCTTCTGGTTTTTTTTTTTTCTTTGCAGGGGTGTGTGTTGTTATCATATCTTCATGGAGGCTGTGGGACATACATTACAAAATATGTTTTATGGTATCATAAGGCAAACATTGCCCCTCAAGTGTTTGTGTGCACCCATAAAAAAAAAATTAAGGAGAGACAAAGCTAACATCATGAAATCACACTAAGTCTGCTTACTTTTAGGAAAATTGTTAAGATCTGGCTCTTCCTTCAGGCATGAGGGACCACTTGAGACTGAGAGCCCCTTCAGTTATTTTGTTACTTTACTTGGTCACCATTATGCATGTTATATTTAGATATTATATATAGTTTGTGTTACATAGTGTGTGTATGTGTGTATGGGGGGAGGGGGAGGGAATTGACTATTTGTTTAATGTTGTATGCCAGGCCAACCAGAGTCATACTGTTTGAACTGGAGAGCCTTATAAACCTTGTTAATAATGAAATATAAATATGTCATCTTCCTGTTATTGTGTTTAGGAGCATATGGCAATGTTACTAATAGAAAAACTAATATATAACAGCAATAGCTCATTTGGAGATTTTCCAGACATAATAAACCCAGCAACCCTTATTAAACAATACACAATTTTAGTCAGGGACTGTCATGCCCTTGTTAGAGTTGGACTCTGAGGGAGAGGAGGAACAGCCGATAGGGAGTGAAGGTATGGCTCCAGAGGTTGTGGAGGAAGCTGGGGAAGGGAAGAGGCTGGCTTGGCAATCAGAGGAAGAACCAGGCCCATCCCCTCTTCATCCTAGGACACGCAGAAAAGAACGGAGAAGGAAACAACTTGGCTTACGAGAGAGGAAGCAGCCATGATCCCCTTCATTGGTTGCAGCTGGGGAGAATAGTATATAAAAGAGATGGTTAAAACACAGTGTTGCCAGAAGCAAAGCATGTTTTATTTTGGGCTGAAGTTATCTTGGTTGGAGTCTTTCCAACAGAAAGTGCATTGTTATCTCCTTGAAGTTGGTAATTACTTATCCTGGTCTGTTGTGGAATTTCTTTCATTGTAGTTTGTTTGGGGTTTTTTATTTCACCTCTACCTGTTCATTAAGTTCAGACTGTATTGCTTTCTTTTAAAAACTATTTTTGAATAAGTTTTATCTCCAACTGAGAATTATTGAATAGTGGGACCAAGTTGGAGGCATTAAAGGACATTTATTTACGTTTTGGATTTTGTTACATTTGTGTGACACTCCAGGTCATCACAGGGACATTCAGCTGCAAGCAACTTTGAAATATAATCCTGTTGGTCTGTTGTGTTCATGGACAGGAAAATGCACCTTCAAGTCAATGAACACTTAAGAGGTGGTCCCCGTGCTTATTGGAGGGTTTTTGGGGTTCATCCCGTTCTTGCTTAGAAGGGTGCTGAAGAGTTTCCAGCACAAGCCACACAGGAACCTGAAAGGCAGCACATAGAACATAAGGAAAGTCTAGCAATTGAGTCTCTTTTATTTTAGTGAAAGGATAACAATTTAGACTTGCTGAGGGCAGCAAAACCAGCCACTCTGCTACTGATGTGCTTGAGGAATTCTTGGCCAGAAAGGCTGAGTGCTGGTTGTCTAGAGCAGTGGTAGCTAACCTTTTGGGGCTCCTGTGCCAAAAATTGTGCATGCGCTAGTGCGCACATACGTGCTAGCATCCAGAATGTAATGTGTGCCCCCTCCACCACATCCCCTGCGCATGCGGGTGCAATCCCCCACACCACCCCCTTACCTGCACTGCTACTCACAGCTGATTTTTCAGCTGGTTTGAGGCCTTTCTCGGAAAAAGCCTCTGCAAGGCTTTTTGGGCCAAATTATAGGTCCATTTTGTCACTTCCCATATTACAGGAACTGATGAAACAGGCCAATAATTCAGCCTGAAAAGCCTTGCAGAGGCTTTTTCTAAGCCTCTGTGAGGCCGAAAAAGGCCTCAAACCAACAAAAAAAATGTTTAGCTGTGAGGAGAGTACATGCGCAGTGAGGAGTTTGCCAGCACAAATAGGTTTGCCATCATTCTAGTCTAGTGCTTCTAGTGGACTGTTGTCTAACAAATAAAAAGTGCCTGTGCTCACGCCATCTACACACCCAAATAAATATTAAAACAGTCCAAGCAGCCTGGGTCAATTCCAGGTAGGTTTTCAATATTTGCTCTGATACAAATTTTATAGAGTTTTACCTTATCTGGAGAGGGCACTCTGTAAACCAACTCTAGCTGCTGTTAACTTTTATCCCATTCTGACTGACCATTTGGATTGTGCTGAGCTTTAGAATTGAAGGAAAAAAGCACCCTGCTTTTTTGATGCAGCAACTCCTTAAAGTAGCTGTATCGGAAACTCCTCCGCATATTGCAGTGTGATCATTGGAAAGGATGCATTTGAGCTTAAGGCTTTATTGGGACATGTTGGGTGCTATGTACGGTGTTCAGGGGGGCCTTTATCCCTCTAACTTTGAAGCTTACATACTGTTTCTTCTCCATCCCGTTCATAGTTCTCCATATCTCCAAATCTAATCACAGAAACACTGACGTTTATATGTTGCTGTTGTTTTATTAACAGAGGGAAGAAACTCCATTCAGACTCCTCACAGTTAGAATAATGAGAGCCAGAAATATAAAGAAGGCAGACATACGTAAGTATCTCTGTTGTTGATGGAACCCCTATGACACGAGCTGGATCATTCTTTGTACACATAAATTACATTGACAAGGGTATCTAAAACTTATGGAGGAAAGCAGAAGATACAATTCATAGTATAATTTATTTATAACTGCCACTATAATGTTCAACAATATCGATTGAGATTCTCAGTCATCCAAGTCATGGTTGTCTCAAAGATGCTTTTTCAAGAGGCAACTAGACTTTTTGGCTTTTCTTTGAAGACATTTCATTTCTTATTCAAGAAGCTTCTCCAGCTCTGACTGGATGGTGGGGAATGAAAATATTTATATTGGACAGGTCATTTGATTGGAAATTCTGTAGAACAGATGGAAAGGCATTTCTTGGACAGTCAATCCTTACTCATATCTAGAAAGCTGGCTTGTACTGAATTGTTTGTTTTGAATTTTGGGGTTTTATGGTATATTAATGAACAGGGAAAACTTTTACCTATACTTACCTGCTCAGAAGTCACTGTTACAAAATGGATGGCCATATGGATGGGCATATAAATAAATGAAATAACTTGGATGCCTGACCTATAATAATCCCGTTTTAAAATGAAATATAATGCCAAATAAAATAATGGTATAATAATCACAGAATTAGTTATTTGGCATAAGCTAAAATAATCAGCTACTTTGTTTTAACTTAGCTGCTGATGCAAGCAAGAAGATTGCAATTTGCTGAGCCATAGTAATTACCCTTCCAGGTGTGGTATTACAGACTACTTTCAAGAAGAGATTGGATTGCCATTTGTCAGGAATGGTGTAAGGTCTTCTGCTTGGGTGGGAGATTGGACTAAGATGACCTACAAGGTCCCTTCCAACTCTGATTATCTTTATCTGTTGTCTGACTAAGTTAGTACAGAGGCTGCACTATAGTGGTCATGTCTGATGATCTTGATCTTGCATTTGAAGAAACCAGAACTTAGTCTCACTGTTGTCTTCTGTTGCAATGACTGTGATATGGAAACTAGATCTAGGGCAGTCGGACCAATAAACATTTAATGAGTCTTTTGCCACCCTACAAACTTTTTGTTCTCAATTCATGTAAATTTGTGGAAGACATTTTTTTTCTTCTACTCATGCCTTTTGCAATTTATGACTGATTCTTATATACGCAATACAATTCATGTTCTAATTGTTTTGGTGTTAAAGGAACACCGGTTACAATTTTCCCTTCTTATTCTATAGTTACAGAATCGGATTGCTATGTATCTCTTTTGCTACCAACTTCTTCAAGTGAAGTAGTTAAGACAGAAACTGTTCCCAATTCAAAAAATCCTGAATGGAATCAAGCTTTCACCTATCGGATCGACAGCCGTATAAAGGTGAGATTATGTATTTTTCTTTTTGTCATAAATATGAACATTCAGGCAGGTTTCACTCTCTCTCAGACCAATTTTTCTAGTGTGAAAACTTACCTAATGATTATGGAAGCATTCATTTTTTTTCGCATAATTTTTTTATTTTTTCTTATTTACAAACATATCATTGTGTGGACAGCGTGGTACATTTTAAAACAAATATGACAATATTGTTCATATTCAATACAGTTGACAATCTTATAAATTTTCATATTAATACACACGTATTCTTTGATTATTCACCATTTCAATATCTTATTTTTATGTCAATCTCCATAGTCTAAATATCCCTCTTTTGCTACAGATAGCATTAATCACATTTGTAGTATTTAACATGTTTGTGTGATTCTAATAATAATTCACCAATTTATATTGAGTTGATTATGGAAGCAATCATGAACAGTGGTAAAATGTCATTAGGTTTGAGGAGACTCTCTAAGATTTGCAAAAGTACAAAACACTTTAGGAACAAAAAATCTTTATTGAAATCTCTTCCCCAAATCCTACCATGAATTATATAATGGATGAACATGAGATGCTTACCAATTATTGTAATGGAACAGTGAGTGAGGTATGTTTGTGTGTGTGTGGGGAAACCCATGTAAATTTGTGGTGACAACAAAACTAAGTCTCATAGCACTTTTTCTGATTAACAAAGTTTATTAAAAGGCTTAAGCTTTTGTGAGCTTCTGATATGTAGCATATTTGAGGATCTATGAATAAACACAGCTAGTAATACATAATTACTATTTGCTTATAGTTTTAATTGCTACAATTATTTAACAAATGATATATTTTAGTCAAAATTAATAAATATCATACTCCTGATTTTTAATATCTTTGGGGATCTTTTGGAATACACTCAATTAATATGACATAATACCAAATTTGGTAATATTTACAAGAGAGGAATGGATAGTGAAGATTATGGAACTTATTGAGGTTGCCAAATTGACTTCTTTTATTGGACAAAAAACAATATCTGTGTAAATTTTGACTGTTGGAAAGGGACTTAGAGACTTTTTGTGTAAAAAAAAAAGAAATGATTTCTTATTTTGATAATTAGGATAGATTATAGAAAAAGAGAAAGTGTAACTTTAGAGAAAGTGATACATTTATAATTGTACTTACAGCTAGTATTAAAGAAAATCAGAAGCAACTTCTTGATATCTTTTTCTTTCTTGCTTGCACTTTTAGCTTTCTTTTTTATTTTTACTTTTCTTTTTTCTTCCCTACACTGTTTCAGTTTGTATTAATTTGTATCTTTGTTTTAAAATCTTTTAATAAAATCATTTACAAAAGGAATGAACACAAGGCTATGAGTTCTACTCCTATTTTAGGGATGAAACTCCTTAAGATGTACTGACTTTTAAGGCAGACAAATGAATCAACAAAATTAATTTTGAGGGGGGAAAAACCTGTATGGGCAACATGATGATATACATGTCAAAGAATATATTTTGCTTGCTAATATGTGCTGGTACTTAGCATGTCTAATTCTTGTAATGTCAGATGAGTGAACTGAAACAATATCTTATGACTGCAGAGAATCAGTATTTGTTTTCTGTCCAGGGCCTGCTCAAAAATTTCAGTAAATAATAGACATTATTAACAGCTGGTTTCCTATTTAGGCTGATTGTATTGCTCTTTTTTTCCCCAATTTTTTTTATTTCAATCTACATATAACAACAATACATTAACAGTGTGGCATCAGTATATCATAAATCTCTCATTGCATTCTACTCATATTAATTCATACTTCTTCAATATTTATTTTCAACCTTATTCTCTCCAAATACCTACCACCATATCAATTAAACATACCTAATAATTACATTATTCAATTTTCTCCCTGTTTTCATTTTATTTTTTTTAAATGAATAATTCTTATTTGGCAAACAGTGTGGTTCCATGTTTCACTTCTCAATACAAATGTGACCATAGTTACCTATTCATTTTATTTGTTTAATTTCATTTTGCATCATTTTTGTCATTATTAAATATTAAGCTTATCTTATCCCATCCCAATTCATGTTCTTATATCTTATTTTCCATATTATCTAAAATTCTTATCTCAATTTTTTATTCATTTATTCAATTCCAAATCTAATATATCTCCTTTCATTTTTCTTAGTATATTCTCATATCTTATTTTACAATATTACCTAAAATTGTAATGCTCTTGTTTTGTACATTAAACACATTTAATGCTTTTGATATATAAGACAAGAAATTGATGATGAGGATGTAATGCCGTTGCATGTTTTTTCACCTTAGTTATTAATAGATATAACAGAAATTCTTGCAAGTAGCAGGTTTGAGGACTATTTGGTCGGTGAATTAGAAAAAACATTTTAGGCTCAATTAGGAAAGAAAACACCTAATACCTTTGACTTTAAAATTATGTTTAATCAAATTATAGTATCATTGCCTTTGGTTTTTTATCATTGAACTGTGATTGCTTTAGTATTTATATTTATGTAATTTAGTATCAAGGTTTCAGAACAAAGGATTTTGCCATGCAAGGCTTAGAAAATGTATCAAAAATCTAGACAAATTTTAACTGATTCTAACTAGGACCAGAGTTACTTAGGGATAAGATGCCACTTGTTAAGCTCCAATTCTCATCAACTCTGCATAGTATTGATAATAGTAAAAGGAAGATGGAAGTTGCAACTGAACATCTGGATAGACACATGTTGTCTATTGACAGATTTATTTTAAGGATGAGTAATACAGTGTATTTTCTTCATTTTATATATTTTATTTGTGTACCTCAATCAGGAGTATAATGTAGATTTTAATCGATATCTCTCTTTTCGGGGTGTTTTAGAACTCATTCTCTGCCTTCAACATACAATATAATAGTTCATTTCTTTGCAAAATTATATTAAATAATATTATATTATCATTAGAACACTCTTCACTTGAAGCTCTGTGATGAAGATCAATATACCAAAGATGATCATCTTTACACGGTTCTCTTTGATGTTGGAAAACTCCGTACAGGACAAATTACTCGTGTGAGCTTCAAATTAAATCCTGAAGTAAGTGGAGAAATGGTGCTAAAAATATAAAAAGAAACAAATATAGATAGCAGTCAATTTACAACAGTTCATTTAGTGATCATTCAATGTTAAAATGGCATTGAAAAATGTGACATGATCATTTTTCATAGTTATGACCTTTGCAGCATCCCTAAACTTTTATTATCAATTTTAGAAGATAGATTTAAACAGAAACACAAAAGCGCAATATACCAAGCAAGATAGTAAGAAACCTCCCTTCTGCTTTTAGGACCCCAATGACACAACAGTAGAGAGACTCTGAATTGGCCAAGTCACAGAGGGCCTAAGGCTAATTCTGTGTCAAAGCTCACAGCTCAAAGGGCAACACCAGGATCTTATTGAAACCTGATATCAAAACTTAATGAGCTTATTTGCATAGTACTAAGATTGGCAGACCTGACTCTGGTTTTGTGTATCTGTTTCTCATGCAAATTTACAGAATGCTGGAATGTAAACAAAAGCCTGGGAATTATACACAGATAAACCAGTGACAACCTAAAAATCTTGAGGTCCTATTGCTGTGTGAAAATTCCTCCTTTTTCTTTACCAAGCAAGAGTGAAAAACAAGCAATAAGTCAGAACAAATACTAAGCTTCTAGAATCTTCTTAATATGAAGGTGAAATCAAAAGATATTACATTATTTGAAATACATGCAATGCCATTACAATAAATTAATATTATTTGGAAAAGGAAAATTGTTCTTCATTGAGAATCATTCTTTTTCCTACTTTTTTATAGACAGAAGAAGAGCTGGATGTTGAATTTAAGTTGCAAAGCATGTGAGTACAACCTTTAATGCTATGGTATATCCCTTAGAGCTATAAGGTGTTATAGAACAATTATAATAACTAGAAAAATAATTGGTATGTATAGGACATCATTCTGTATATAAGATAGAGAAATTTCTGAAGTCTAGTAAATTATTTTGTCAGTCACTCCAAAGGCATACTATAACAGCTAGCAGCTGAAATCATATTACATAGAGAAACAACCTCTTGATTCAGTGGTGCTTCAGTCAGGAAGTTCACAGGCAAATGGACTTCTCAGGTAGAGACAGACAACAAAATTGATCAAAGGAAAACACTCAGGTAGAGACAGACAACAAAATTGGTCAAGGGGAAACATGAAAATTATGACCAAGGAAACCCATGTCAGTTGCTTGTGCTTGTACTTGCACCAAATGACTGTACAGAAATTATAGGTGTCACAATGTACAGGTAATTGACCAGAGAACAAAAGTCAGCTGATGCATGAACTGAAAATAAATTATGTGGTTTCAAAGGCTGTGTCCAAATAAACTTTTAGAAATGCAATTCATAGTTAATTATGCAACTGATTAGGTGATTATGTGCAGCATCCATATGACACATCAACTTACATATTTTTGTGTTGTGCAAAATGCTGGACTTGAAGAACTTCAGTTAAAAGAAAAACAAACCTAAAATGGATTTGCATGCGCTATTCAACCAATTAACAAATGGGTGATTAATTGGTTTGATTGCTAGGTGAGGGAGCAGGGAAGAGATGACAGACTTTGGGTCAATGGATAAAGAGGAAGTGTCCTCAAAGGCAATATTGTAGTTGTATTCCTTTTTTTCAGTGGGCAACCTCTTTGCGAGTAATTACTGACATAGTCTATGTATAAACTCAGTGATTGTTTGAACTCACCTCAGTTTAGTTTTGATTCAGTAGATGAAGTTATTTTTCACATCTGAAAATAAGAAGGAAACCAGAAAATATTTCTTGTTTGCCTGAGTCATATTTCAAATTTGAAAATTGTTGTGTTGCTGACCATATCAATAAGAGAGTTATTGGCCAAGTATCATATGCTATATTCACACACTACTTCTAAAGCTCTTCCACATTTCCATATCAGTAGCTCCAATCATACTACTTCCTTTCAGCCAAATCTTATCTCATGGTAACGGTAATGGTATCAGCAATGGCAATGGAAGCAATGATTATTCCTTCATATACTTGGAACAATGCAATGGCAAGAGGAATGAAGTCAGAAGATCTATCTGATCTTGAGGCTTCTTGAAAAAGTTAAGTTGGGTTGGACTTGATTAATATTTGGATGAGAAACCACCAGGAAACTCCAGGATTGAAGACCAACCAAATCTGGAAGTTGAAAAACATTCTAAAAGAAAAAAAAAATATCCCAAAGGAACTGAAGAAGCTTCTTGGATGAGAAGTGAAACATCTTCAAAGAAAAACCAGATGTCCAATTGCTTCTTGAAAAAGCACCTTTGAAATCCCAAAACAAAGCAGTGGAAAATAATTTCCACATTGTTGTCAAGAAAATATGAATATGTCTACATATTATGACTGTATACATAAACACCAGGAATCAAGATTGTCTTGAAGGAAACATGAAGAAATCAATAGGGGTGTTAGGACACTGCCAGTCACGAAGCACATAAAAAACACAGCAACATGAAAAACTCTTTGGTGTTTGGCTTTCCAGCATATTTCACATCTCTAGCGAGTACTTGTTATATTCTGCATGTATCTGGAAGCTTTCTGAGTTAAAATCATAATGTGTAAGCTGAGTGTTAACATATGGGAAACTCATGTTTTGAATTTGGTAAATATGAATGTGACAATATCACTCAACCCAATGGACTGGTACTAACCACATGGAGCAACAATTCTCAGGATAGACATCCGTAGATGAATCAAGAAGCCTCATGTGTGGAGCCAGGCAATGAGTGAGAAGGTAAGTTTACATTTTTATTTTGATTCTTCTCTAGTGTGTTTTTGTTTTCACATATTCATATGTTGGGTTTCATGAATAACAATACTTAATGCTCTTTCTATTTTCATAGGATTCAAAGACCACGCAATAGACCTGTTGTTAGTGCTGTAAGAAATCATGAGACTCCACATGATGGCCTTCTTGCATTAGGATCTCGGTGGATCAGTTGGTTGCGCAGTATTGATATTCCTAAACCTCCTGGATTTTAAAAGATTAAAGGAGCTGAGATTAAAGGCCTTTTTTTGAATCCTGGAAAACACAATGGTACATTATATTGCTTGAATGTAAATATACTGTTTAGGCATATCTAAATAGGAAGGGGCACTGATGACATCCTTTAGTAACACTTTTTACCTTATGATTCACAGTATTCATTTATTTAATTTATATAGCTGCTGCCCATCACAATCCAACTGACTGGGTGGTGAACAATGTCATAAAAATTAAAACCTTAAAACACTTACAAATAATGCATAGAGGCAATCAAGAATTATAATAATTATTAGGAGCTCTTTTGGCACAGTGGTTAAAATGAAGTACTGCAGGCTAACTCTGCCTAAGCCTGGGATTTGATCCTGACGGAGCTCAAGGTTGACTGAGCGTTCCCCCCTTCTGAGATTGGTAAAATGAGGACTTAGATTCTTGGGAGCCATATGCTGAGAAGGTATGCCTCTGGGCCCTGCCAGCTAATGCTCCTTGGCTGACAGCAGCACCTGTAGCACCCCCAATCTACTAGACTAAATTTGACAAAAATTATTGGGAAGAAATGGCCCCTTAGGCAACCTGATCCCAGACAGGTAATTTTTACATAGAAATACACCTCCTATAGTAGTGGTATTGCACGTGCTGTATAACTGGCACAATTAAATTTTTGTGAAACCACATTTTGCATCAAGTGAAGTTTCTGAATGCTCTTTAAGGGAAGCTGCATCCATTACGAGGGGTAATGTGAGCATAGGTGACTGTGAACAAAGTTGCTCAGTCCAGAAATGAGTGTAACTGGCACACAGCCTGAAGGTGTGCAAAGGCCCTCCTAACCACTACTGCCACCTGTTCTTCAAACAGGAGCCCCTTTTCCAAGAAGATCCCCAGATTAAGCACTGGGTCTGTCTGAGACAATGCTACCCTAGCCAGTACCAGAGATGAAACAGTTTTACTATTAGGAAGACTAAGTACCTCTCTTGCTTGGATTGAGTCAGATCCCATTGCTTCCTATCTAGGCCCCTATAGCAAGCAGACACTGGAATAGGACACCCATGCTGTCACTCCACAGGTCTGGGGTGGAAATATAGCAGATTATTATTTGAATACTTTAAATCAGGGGCCCTCAAACTATGGTCTGCAGGCTGAATGCCATTAATAAAGCCTGTGTGAGACCATGGAGCTTCCCCGCCCATATCATCCCACCTATCCACCAGCCCCCCATCCACTTTCTGGAGGCTGAGGAGGTCAAAAACAGGACATGTGGAGGCCTCAGGAGACCAAAAACGAGCCCGTTTTTTGGCCTCCCTGGCCTCCAAAGAGAGAGGGAGCAAAAGAGGGACACACACACACACACACACACACACACACACACACACACACACGTCCTTTACACCCCCCCCCCCAAGGCAGCCACATCCCTTCACTAATGTATTTTCTACCCCCAGGAGCATAACAAATTAAAATTTAATTTGTGTATATTGTTTAATGGACTGCTAAATTGGCTACTCCCACCCAGTCATACAATCACTTAGCCACGGCCTCACAACTGGTCTGTCCCCCCCCATACACAAACAGTCTGCAGGACTGTGAATTGGCTCCCTGCCCTAATCTATCAGATCACCTCATCCAGTAGCTTTGTATGGCTATTAAATAGGAGAGGAGAGAGAACCAAGACTTGAGGCACCCCACACCATAGAGGCTATGGCCTCTTCCCTCCTATCAGTATTGACTGACTACTAGGTCTGCAATTTCTACTAGGTCTGCAATTACCATCTTATGAAATGCAGGTGAAAGAGGAAATATTTTGGGGCATGAATTTCTAGAAACTGAATATATTGAACAAACCCAATATACCTCTGATCCTCTGATGTGAATAGCACTATAATTATATTTCTTTCTTGCTTTCAAACAGATTTGAAGTTGTATTCCTAGACCACCATCAAGAAAACTTCAGTAAAGAAGACAGCTAAACAAAATTGTAAATAAAATATATAGAGGAATTAATATATATTAAAAACCTATGAAAATGAACATAAAAATATATTGTACATTGTTCTGTTTTTATTAAATAAACTGGCTTGATCTTTTTTGTATTTTGATTTAGCACTTACAATTTGTTAACATTCACTCTATTAATTACACTATTGTCCCATGTTTTCATGCAGTTGTTTTCATGGTCCTAATCTGATGATGTGTGTCAGATGTATTATTTCTACACTTAATTCTCATAATTTAGGTGTTTATTTCAGAATACTTGAAAATGTTTTAGGAATGCAAGAGACTCAAGTTCAGTTCCAGTCTCTACTATGTAAAAACTCACTGAGTGACTTTGGTTAGTCAAACTCATTCTAGCCTGCCTGATTGGAATGGAAAAGTTGTGCAATCTGAGCTTGATTGTTTCTTGTAGACATTTAATTACCTGACTAGCTAACATGTGCAATGATCATATTACAAGTCAGGTTATAAAGTACCTACAAGCAAACAACCAAGCTCAGAGACTCCAGATAGCTCAAACCTGAATTAGGATTATTGTGGTGAAAAATTAGAGGAAGGAACACTACATATGCCAGAACAAAAATAGAAAATGCCAGTCTAATATTAAGATCACATGATCTTAATCATGTGATTAACTGGTGCACAGTTTCTATAATTTCATTTTACAGAGAATCAAAATGAAGCCTTCTTTAGAGTCATCCTAATTCTCTGGATTGTAGTATCTGCAAGATTGAGAAGATTAATGTGTTGGTTACTTATAAAAAGTTATGAAATACATATATATGTAAACAGGCTTTTAAATTTTGATGATTTAATTTTGATGATGAAGAAACTATAATAAGGCTTCTTTTTTAGTCAATTTCATATAGCAACAAAATATTGACAAGAAAAAAATTAATGTTAGAGCACAAAATATATGAATGGGAGAAAACTGGAATAAGAAATCCATACCACGCAGAGCAATGACCCATCGTATATTTTGCATTGAGCATTGAATTGATCCAAGTTTAAAACATAGCAAGATTATGTCAATAGACAAGACATACTAGCGCAGAGAATTAGAAGAAATAGGCAGAGAAGAATCTGTAGTAGTAATAGATTTTTGTCTCCCTAGAATTGATAGGTATAGTGACTGTGCTGTGGCCCCAATTCCCGAGCCTATGCTATCAGAGGAAGAGGACCTGGAAGATGAGGATCAGGAACTGGCAATGCCTTCCTCCCCAGGACCTTCCTCCCTGATAATGCCTCAGGTTCCATCAGACAACCGAGAGGAACAGCCTGAGATTAATCAGGAGGAAGGCATATCGGAGCAGCCCCTGACAGGGAGTAAAGAGGAAGAGTGTTGGCTCGACCTTAAGCAGTGTCGTAGGGAGAAATGTGAGCAGCAATGTAGGAGGCGTGGGAGGGTCAGAGAGTGAGCTGAGTCATTGAGCCATACCCCACAGGAGATAAAAGTTGGTTTATTTTCTCCTGAAACTTTGTATGGGACAAAGTTTAACCTTACTTCAGATTTTCTTCGTGAATGATTATTTTTGTGGACTGCCTTGTGATTTTCTGTGAGTAAAATTTTATTTGTTATCAGTTCGGATTTGGCAGGCAGGACATGTTGGAATGTCAAGAATACATTGGAATGTCAATTCCAAAGAATTAACTCTGTGAAGTCCGAGCCAGCTTGCCTGCCTGTGTTTGTGTGAGTTTGTACTCTTTCATCTTTTGGAAAAGAGAAAAGGTGAGACAGAACAGACTGTAATAATGAAATAAAGAGATACCTGCTCTTGGGAGAAAAACTATGACATGTCCATCATATAATACATACACATATAACACACACATACATATGTGTGTTATATACTATGTAATATTAACATATAGAGATACAACACACTTCATACTGTCACTGAAGGTACATATTGTCAGGGCTATGGTCCAGTGGTGGAAGTCAAAACTTTTTACTACGGGTTTTTGGTGGGTGTGGCTTGGTGGGTGTGGCAGGGGAAGGATACTGCAAAATCCCATTCCCACCCCACCCCAGTAACCTGCTTTCCAGCTCTGTTCTCCTCTGCAGGGCAACAAAAGAAGACCCAGCCAATCAGCTGGGACTCAGGAGGCACAGAATAGATGGGGGCAGGGCCAGTCAGAGGTGGTATTTACCAATTCACCAAACTACTCAAAATTTCCACGACTGGTTCTCCAGAACTGATCAACTGCTGTGGTCTTTTCAACTGCAAGCTACCCCTAATGAAAGCTAATGGTTAGGAAGCCTGAACAACTGATATCTTTGATTGATTGCTTAGGTAAATTATTGAAAATATCTTGGATCGCAGGAAGAATTGAACTGAAGAATTGAACTGAAGAATTGAACTGAACAATTACTCACTACTATTTGAAGGAAAACCAGATTGCTCACCAGCAACTCTAACCATTAAGCTTCAATTCCCTGTGGTATACTGCAAAAGAAAGATTTGTTGCTTTGAAAATTTGAGAACAATTGAAAAAGAGGTGGACAAAAGATAACATGTTATTACTGAGAATGATGCAAATACAAACTTAAGCCCTTGTCACACAGCACCAACGGATGAAAAGAGGATGTAAAATGGAGAGAAATACTTGCCATCCATTGGTTAACGTGATGCTTCCGTTCTGTACTCACTGCGTCCATTTTTCATACTCTTTATCCGTCCAGCATCCGTCTACTGACATTTCATCCACTCAAAAGGTTTTGAGCTGCACAAACCTTTTAGAGCGGAAAATGTATCCAACGCGTCCATTAGACATCCGCTACGCATATGGGGAACATCCGTTAGACATCCGTCATCATCCGTTACGCGTCCGCTATATCTGCTAGGCATCCGCTGCGCATCCGTGCAACTCGCATCCGCTCCAGTGGAAAACGGACACAGGGAGGAAGCGAAACGGACGCGGAAAAGACACGCAGCACGGATGTAGAAAGGATAAAAGCGGGTGCAGCTTGCATACAAAGCATTAAAATGGAAAAAACGTTTGCATAGGGGACTTATCTCGGATATTTAGGATGTCTGCAGGATGTCTAGAGGATGCAAAAGGACACCGAGCGGAAAACCTATATTTCCTGTAAAAAGGGGAGAAATCACCTGGATCTCACTTTCAGTCCAGCAGCTCTGCTGTGCAGACCTCTTCAGTCTTCATCTGGCTCTTCCTCTTCCACAGCATCCAGTCATCTCCACCATGGATCATCACACACTCCTTTTAGTAGCCACCATCGTTCTGCAACAGTGCGAAGCCATCTACAGGCTCTTTCACCTGTTCTACGTGAAGAAAAGGAGGAATCCAAGAAGTGTCTGGGTCCGAAGATGGATCGGGAGAAGAGCAGAGTACAGACTGTATAACAAGCTGATGGTGGAGCTGAGGAACGAAGACCCTCGTGTGTTCCAGAACTTCATGAGGATGTCGCCAGTCATGTTTGATGAAGTTGTGGAGCGGCTGAGACCCAGGTTGACCAAGCAGAGCATGAACGTCTGGCCCAGCCTGGACCCTGGACTCAAGGTGGCACTGATTCTGCGCCACCTGGCCTCAGGGACCACCTACAGGAGCATGCAGTATGGCTGGAGGGTGCCACACAACACCATCAGCATTGTCGTCAGAGATGTGGTGCAGGCCATCATTGAAGAATACCTGGAGGAGCTCCTCCAGTGCCCCTCCACTGAAGAAGGATGGAAGAAAGTTGCAGAGCAGTGGTATCAGAAGTGGAACTTTCCCCACACCATTGGAGCCATTGATGGGAAGCACATGGCCTGCAAAGCTCCAGCCAAGTCAGGGTCCACTTATCACAACTACAAGGGCTTCTTCAGCATCATCCTCTTCGCCATGGTCGATGCTGATTACAAGTTCATGTACATCGATGCTTCAGGCAACGGGTCAGCTTCAGATGCCCAGGTATACAACGCCAGTCACCTCAAGGAGGGGCTGGAATGCAACCTCATCATGGGCTTCCCAGATCCAGACCCCCTGCCAAACGACACACAAGATGTGCCCTACTTCCTCTTGAGGGATGACGCCTTCTCCCTCAGAACCTACCTCATGAAGCCCTACACTTCCAGATGCCTCACCCGTGAAGAGAGGATCTTCAACTACAGGCTGTCCAGGGCAAGGCGGGTGGTGGAGAACGCCTTTGGCATCCTGGCCAACAGGTTCCAGGTACTTCTCACCAACATGCAGCATCACCCACAGACTGTGAGGAGCATCGTGGAAGCTTGCTGCATCCTGCACAATCTCATGCACACCCGCTACCCAGTGTTGCAGAACAGGCTCGTGGACCTCCAACAAGGCAATGGGGACATGGAGCCTGGGGAATGGAGGCAAGGGCGAAACCTGATAGACACTGTGGAAGTGCAAGGCCCCAACAGAGCTTCACATGAAGGGAAGAAGCAGCGCAACCTCCTGAAACACTGGTGCAACTCCCCAGCTGGAGCAGTGGAGTGGCAAGACAGGATGGTAGATGCTTAATGGATGCTTCCTTCAGCCTGTCTCTCCACACTGATGAGATTGTGCCATGTATGTTGAGTGGCCCTACAATGAACAGAGCATTTAATAAAGAGTTGTGTTTATGTTGAAATGTGTGGATGAATGATTACATTGTTATTGATAATAAAGGGCCGTAGGTGTGGCACCTGGGAGGGTGGACCATACAGTCCCACTATGCTTGCACTGAAGATTTATCTATCCCACACCTATTATCCATCCCAAAGTTATCCCTGCCCATCCGACAGGTATCCCTGCCCATCCCACTGCTATCCTTACCCATTCCACAAGCATGTAAAGGCTTAAACCATTTCTAAAAGTTTCCACCAAGACATTTACTAAAAGAACTGAACCAAGTGTGTGAAGCAAAGATAAACTTTATTTATGACAAACTGTAAAAGCAAAATGATCCAAGTAAAGTGTCCCAAGCAAAGATAAAGTCAACAGGTAGCAACCCAGTCTCTGGCACTCTTCTCAGTCACTCTGAGGCGTGCCCATAGTCTCAGGGGTGAAGGGTCCAGGTGCTGTGGAGGTGACTGCTGCTGGAGTGCTGGTCTGAGGCACCATTGGGGTGCCTGGCCCAGAGAGGACAACAGGGGATGGTGTGTGGAGGAAATTCTCAGAGAGCTGGCTCAGTCCTGTGATGTTGAGAGCCCCTTCCTCCAAGACATGGGGTGTCAGTCCCAAGACCAATGACAGATGTTCTGATGCCTGGCTTGGCTGTAGGGTGGAGGAAGGAGGAGTGTAGTGGGGCTGTCTGGTCTGCAGGTGAGTGAGGTGAGGCGTGGTTGGCATCTGTGGCGTGGTTGGCATCTGTGGCGTGGGTGGCATTGGTGGCATCAGTGGCATCGGTGGCACCGGTGGTGTACGATGTACCTGTGCCTGGACTGGGAAGAGCTGCCTGTGCTGCTAGAGCTCCTGGTAGCCGTAGCCTTGGTAGGTGAGGGCCTGTGGAAAACCTTGGAAGGGCAGTGACATCACCTGGGGTGGAGGAGCAGACCTGGACTGGATGGGAGCAGGTTCAGCTGGGTCTGGAGGGTTGTGCAGAAGACCGATGATCCTGTCCTTGATCACCTGGTACTGTGATTTGGACATGTCCAGGAGGGTCTGCTTGACATAGGTGAGGAAGGACTTGCAGTTTGAGGATGGTATGTCGGTGTGTACCAGCTGAGAGAGGAGATCTACGCTGATTTTGATGGTGTCCCTGATCTCCAGTGGGACAGTGTGGCTCTGCCCCTCCAGTCTGGCTCTCTGCCTGCTTTCTGTGGAGGTGGAGCTGGGGGTGGATATGGGTTGGTCTCTGGTGGCAGTGCCCTCTCCTTGCTCCCACTGCGTCAGGGGGTCCTCCACGCGCTCTGCCATGGGGAGTGCAGCTGTCAGGGGGGTCTCCATCATGGGGCGCTCCACAGATACCTGCCTGGACACAGGAGCTGACTCTTGGCCAGAAGAGGACTGGCTCTCTGCGGGCTGCCTGAGATAGAGCGTTGTCAGAGGGGCTGCTCCTCGGTGGCGGATCTCACCCTCCAAGAAGCTGCACTTGGCCATCACGAAGGTCTCTCGTTCCGTCAGCTTGAATGTGGCCTGGCCAGATTTCTTGAGGTGCAGCTTCCTGTACCAGGTGTGCATGTGCTTTCACCAGCCGAGGAGGACCTCTGAAGTGTAGCCCAGGCTCTCCACCTTCTCTCTCCAAGCAGCCTGCTTCCTTTTGGTGTCTCGATAGAGCCTGTGTTCCTTCCGCCATAGATACTCGTTCTCTCTCAGCCATTCCAGCACCTCATCCTCATGTTCCTCTTCGATGGAGTCTTGCCTCCTCTTCCGTTCATGCGTATGCCTCTTCCTCCCTCTGGCAGGGCCATCTGGGCCCTCGTCAGAGGGGCTTCGAAGTTCTAGGGACTGCTCCACCACACCACCACCACCACCACCAGCAGTAGCAGCAAAAACAACAGTAGTAGCAAAAGCAGCACCAGCAGCACCAGCAGCACCAGCAGCACCAGCAGCACCTGCAGCCCTCATCAGAGGGGCTTCGAGGTTCTACGGGCTGCTCCACCACACCACCACCACCACCAGCAGCAGCAAAAACAACAGTAGCAGCAAAAGCAGGACCAGAAGGACCAACAGGACCAGCAGCACCAGCAGCACCAGCAGGACCAGCAAGACCAGGATCATCATCAGCAGAGTAAGCACCAGCAGCACCAGCAGGACCAGCAGCACCAGCAGCACCAGCAGGACCAGCAGCACCAGCAGGACCAGGAGCACCAGCAGCACCAGCAGCACCAGCAGCACCAGCAGCACCAGCACCAGCAGGACCAGGAGCAGTGCCAGCAGAGTAAGCACCAGCAGAAGCACCAGCACCAGGAGCAGCGCCAGCAGAGTAAGCATCAGCAGAAGCACCAGCACCAGGAGCAGCGCCAGCAGAGTAAGCATCAGCAGAAGCACCAGCACCAGGAGCAGTGCCAGCAGAAGCCCCAGCACCAGAAGAGTCAGCCCGAGCAGCAGAAGCCCCAGCAGAAGCAGAGTCAGGGCCAGGGGGTGGGAGGGTGGCCCTGTCCTTCTTGCCAGGGCTGGCAGCAGATGGCACAGCCTTCCTCTTCTTCCCCATGGTTGTTGGCTGGCTGGAGCTGTGTCTTTCCTCTGAATGGTGACCTGCTTGCGAGCTGCTTCCCTTTATATCCGCGGGGCTGATGCAATGCATCCTCCCCGCATGCACAGTGAACGCTTTGCATCCACTAGGCATCCGCTAGGCGTCCATGATGCATCCGTTGTATCCGCTTGGCATCTGCTCTGCATCTGTTCCTTCTGCTGCGCGTCCGCTTCGCTGTGCTCCCCCGGAAGCCCTGTGGATGTGCTATCTGCTTCCATCCGCTTTACATCCTGGCTACATCCTCCCCCCGTCCATTCCTTTCCGTTGTTGTCCGCTCTGCTTATGCAAATTCGGGGCACTTTTGAGAGCAGATAACAACGGATGGAACATTTTCTCGTCCGCTGTGTCCTTTTTACATATGTTTTGCATCCGTCGGCCTATGTGACAGGCCCTTTTCAAAAACTTAAAGTAGTTACCAACATATATTTCCTCCAAGAGGCCAGATTGGTTTATTTAACACCTTCAAGGCCAACTGTCCTGGGAAAGACATGCACATAGGAAGACGGATGCCTGTGGACTGGAGATGTTCCCAAAACATCTTCCTGGCTGCCAATTGGATTCTGGTTGCCTGGCTACTAAGGGATGGGCTCTGGGGTTAATTTCAGTTTTTCTTTTCAAGCATGTTTGCTTCAGATTTGCCTGTCTGTTACTGCAATCAGTTCTTTCCCAGTAAAAGTACTTTTTCTCTGAATCTATGAAATCAAAGATTTTCTTTCCTAGGGATTGATTGGAGACAGTGGTCCTGTGGCCAGTATGATTATATAACAAAGGTGCACAGACCACTGTTACCTTCTCAGGGGTGGGATGCAACCAACATAACAACCAATCCAAACTGGTAGCATTCCCCCCCCCCCCCGTACCTTCCCACCAAAGTGATAGCTATTTTTCTCCTTGCATTTGCATGATTTTGAACTACTAAGTTGGCAGGAAGTGGGGGAAAAATGGGAGCTCATCCCATCACAAGGTGCTTGGGTCTCAAACTGCTAACCTTCCAGTTGACAAGCCCAGCATCTTAACTGCAAGGCCACCATGCCCCCCCTCAAAGGTAAAACAGATCCCAAAAACTAAAGCTCAGTAGAAGAGGAGCATAACAACAGAACTATCTTCAGTCTATACTACTTAAATTTCACTGTTTTTTAAAATTTTTATTGGTTTTTAAAACAAACATAAACAAACAAAACATAAAAATATCAGGTCATCTTCCATATATGTACATACAGTGTGCCGGTTGGTTTACAAATTGTTTTATGCTTCCAATTCATAGTCTTCAATTACAATTACATTGTACATGATCTCGCACTTTCAATCCAATATTAAATACATTAGTATCATTATTAATCAGTCATTTGACTATACTTTTATTCATTCATGCTTTAGGAAATAATCATATTTTACTTAATTTGTTTTGTGACAATTCATATTATCATCCCAAATCTATTCTAAAATTATTTTGTAGATATAATAAGGAAAGAATACATCTTTATATATTTAGTATTTTTTAAAAGTCTACATATTTCATTACTATATTTTATTGTCTAACCATTGATAGAATAGATCCCAAACCCTATAAAATTGTCTATCATCTTGTTCTCTAATTTCAAATGTCAATCTGCTCATTTCAGCACATTCCAATATTTTCTCAATAATTTCCTCCTGTGATGGTGTTCCCTCATTTTTCCAGTTATTAGCAAATACAATCCTAGCCACTGTTAACACATTTACAATCAGGTATTTCAAGTTTTTTACTATATATTTCAAGTAAAATTCCCAATAAAAATATCTCTGGTTTCAAATGTATGTTTTTTTGTCATTTTTTCCAACCACGTGTGGATTTTAGTCCAGTATGCATCCGCACAAGTCCACCACATGTGGTAATATGAGCCAGGTGTCTGATGACATTTCCAACATTTTTCGGATTTATTCTTGAACATTCTTGCTTTTCTTGTTGGGGGAAAATTCCACCTGTAAAACATATTATACAAATTTTCTTTATATGCTGTTGACATTGTCATTTTATAATTTTGAGGCCACAATTTTTGCCATTTCTTTAGATCAATCCCATATTCAAAATTCTTTCCCCAAGCAATCATAGTTTCTTTAACTTGTTCTTCTTCTAGTTTAATTTCTAATAAATATCCATACAATTTTTTAATCACCTTTTCATCAGTACCTGTCAAAATCTTATCTCAGTCAGTTTATCATAGAAACTTTCTGTTTTAGAATCTTTATCATACCTTGAATGTATTTGCGCATATGAAAACCAATTCATCTTTATACCTTGTTCCTCTAGTTTTTGTATAGATTTAAGTTCACCCTTTTCATTCAATATTTCACCATATCTAACTGTTTGTTCCTTTTTGCATATTATAAGATAAGAAAATGCTTCAATAGTCAATAGCCAAACTGGAATTTTCAAATAACATTGCCTTTTAATCTTCTCCCAGTTTAACCACAGAGACTCCCGCATATAATGTCTTCTAAAGTATCCCTGTGTTTTAGTTCCCTTATACCATAAAAAAGCATGCCACCTCAACAACAGATCATGTCCTTCTAATGTGAACAATCTAGTATTTCTTAATGTTATCCATTCCTTAACCCACATCTAATTTTAACTTGGTAATACAACTCCCAATTAGGCAAACCAAATCCTCCTCTTATTCTAGCATCTTGCAAAAGTTTTCACTTTATTCTCGCTTTCTTACCTTGCCATATATATTTCAACAGAATTTTATTTAAATCTTCAAAATAGTCTTTTCCAAGCCTAATTTGAATTGTTTGAAACAAATATAAAATTCTGGGTAATATATTCATCTTGATTGTTGATATTCTCCCTATTAATGAGAGTTGTAATTTTCCCCATTTCGCCAAATCTAGCACTATCTGGTGCTTAAATTTGATGTAATTATTCTCTTTTAGTGTACTGCATCTTGCTGTCAAGTATATCCCCAAGTACTTGATCTTATTCGTGACCTGAATTTTCAATAGGTCTGCCAGTTCTTCCTTTTGTCTTGATAGCATATTCTTTGTCAAGATCTTTGTCTTATCTTTATTTTCAAACCAGCCACCTTTCCATATGTCTCTATCTTTTCTATCAATTTTGATGCTGTTTCTTGTGAGTCTTCTAAGATAAAAACCAGATCACCTGCAAATGCTTGCAACTTAAATTCTTTCTTTTTAATTTTCATCCCTTTTATATTCTTTTCATCTCTAATATTTCTATTTAGCACTTCCAAAGTTAACACAAACAACAGAGATGATAGGGGGCACCCTTGTCTTGTTCCTTTTCTTATATCAATAGAGTCTGTCAGTTCTCCCTCTATCATTACCTTTGCCATTTGCTTATGATATATAGCTTCTGTTGCTTGAATAAATTTTCTGGCAAAGCCCATCTGTTCCAGCAGTAATAACATGAATCGCCAATTCACATTATCAAATGCCTTCTGTGCATCTAGATATATCAGAGCCATTTGTTTTTCAGGATGTGCCTCATAGTATTCCAAAGTGTCCAAGATTACTCTCATATTGTCTTTAATTTGTCTCTTTGGCAGAAATCCATTTTGATCAGGATGAATAAAATTATTTAAGTATTTTTTAAGTCTTTATGCCAATATTGAAGCAAAAATGTTATTATCTACGTTTAGTAGGGAAATAGGTCTATAGTTCTTGATTTGTAATGGATTGGCCTCCTCTTTTGGAACAAGTATAATATAAGCTTCTGACTATGATTTAGGTATCCTCTTCTTTAACATAACTTCATTCATAACTTCTAGCAATGGAAGATTCAATGATTCTTGTAATGTTTTATAAAATTCTGCCGGAAGTCCATCTGGGCCTGGCGCCTTTCCATTATTTTGCTTCTTAAGGGCTTCAGTTAACTCCATCATCGTTATATTGCTTTGTAACATTGTTTCAATCTCTTTAGGTATCTGGGGTAACTTTGCATTCTGTAGGTACTGTTTGACTCTTTCCTCATCAATATTCTCTTGTGTGTATAGTTTCCCATAATAGTCTCAAATGATTTCCTTCTTCTCTTTACTATCATAGCAAACTTGGCCTTGATCATCTATGAATTTCAATATTTTCCTTGATTCTTTCTCCTTTCTCAATTTATATGCTAACCATCTACCTGCAGACCTGCCAACCCCTGATAAAGGAAAATCTGGAGACCCATGGAAAAAAATCTGGAGATTCTATAAAAAATAGTGAGATTCTATTTTTTTCTCGATCAAGATTAAACAAACACCTTTTCCATCAAGGAAAGTCATTAACAGTTTATTTAAATGTTTTATTTGTGTTCCCTGTTGTAAAAAGATGCAGCTTTCTTTCTTCTATTGAAAAATCACCACCTCTTTTTGCCATGTTTATATGATTGCGATCGCTTTCCCGCGCTGAACTTACAAAGACTACTGGGAAACTAGCCTCGTTCCCAGGGCCTACTCCCCTTTCAAAATGATGGACAGACAAGAAGAAAAACGATTACCGTATATACTCGCATATAAGCTGATCTCGCATATAAGCCAACCCCCAAATTTGAAAAAAAAAAGCGTTTTAAATTCGGCGTGAGATTGAGGAGCCTTGTCGTGAGAACGTGAGAAATGACAAAAAATCGTGAGACTCACGGCAGAACCGTGAGAGTTGGCAGGGCTGTACCTGGTTTATTTGCATCTTCAAAGTAGTTCTGTTTAGCACCTCTAATTTTCTGTGCTAATTCTTCTTTTTCTATTTGACCCATTTTATGTTTGATTATATCCATTTTTAACTTAATGTACTTTTTCTGTGGCATTTTCTGTTGCACTTTTTCAAGTCCTTTATACTCATCCTCTAATGCCTTAGAGGCTAATCGTTTCATGGTATTTCTTTTCCTTGTATAGTCTATTATCAAGCCTCTGGCATAGGCCTTCATTGTATCCCATACATTTTGGAATGATGTATCTTCTTTTTTGTTTTCTCTAAAGAAAAAAGCCAGTTCTTTCTCCATCCACTGTGTGAAGTCTTTTTCCTTTAATATAGTATTATTTAACATCCATCTAGATCTTCTTCTTTGTCCTTTCCATTTAATTATCATTGGATTATGATCTGCCCAAATACTTGTTTTAATATTTATTTCTTGAATATTAGTTAACAATTCTGTTGACATCCATATCACATCTATTCTGGACCATGATAAATGTCTATTTGAGTAGAAGGTGTATTGTTTAGTTTTAGCATTTCTTTCTCTCCATGTATCTTTTTAGTTTATTTCATCTACCATTTAAAAAAAAGATTTAGGGAGAGTCTTTCCGTTTTCCTTTATTGTTTTTTTGTGCTTTCTTTATTCTAAGATCTGAAAGGACACCCTTAGGAAAAGAAAGAATCTGTAAAAGTTTTGACAGAAGTGATTAAGTGGTGATTTTAAACAGGAATGTCAAAGTAATGTTTTTTTTTTCCTCATTGCTGGATTTTCTATACATGATCTTATATTTTGAAACCAGATTTTTTTTTCATCTATTTTTTTTCCTTGATTTTGTAACATTTTTTGGCTAGAGACTCCCTTTTAATTATTTCTTTTTTAAAAATATCTTTTGCTTTTTATTAATTCTTATTATATTTTGCTTGGAAAAGGAGGGAGAAAGTGAAAGCAAAGAAACTTGTAACATTGCCAACTAGAGGCTTGGAAATATTCTATTTCTTTTGTGACCAGACAAAGCTGAGAAAGAAAGAACTGAGATTTTTTTTTCAAGGACATTGCTATTTGACAAGATAGAGGGAAGAGCATGGGAGAGTATTATTGCAGGTGCTCTTCTAGGTTTCTATCAGCTGGAGTCTGGTGTTGAATAGGAAAGCTGGAGTCTGGTGTTTATAGGAAAAGAAAAGGTGATAAGTTTCTGGTGAAGAGTGTTATAACAAGAGCCTTGGATAACTAAACAAAGTGCAGTGTGTTCTCTTGATTTTTCCTAAGCTGTGCTACCCCCTCTCAACAGTTTACTTTTTGAAATAGCTATTTGGATTTTTATTTCTTTGGAACTTGTCTTGTCTTTGCTTTATTATTATTATTTTTGCTTGTCTTTGGAAGTTAAATTTTTACGTTTGCTTTTTATTTAAAAAAAAAAGTTTTAGTATTAATGATTCCCTTCCTTTTCTTTTTAAGGGAGTAGCCTTTTTTTCTTTTTCTTTTTCTGCCTTTCTGGTATTTTTGTTTTTCCATTTACCTCCAATACTGTTTTTTTTTTAAAAAAAATCTTTCTGGCCTTTTTTTTCTTTTTCTCTTATGTAGCCTTTTATATTTGAGACCTCTTAATTGGATGGTGTTGAAGAACATGTAGAATTTCCCCCCCCCCTTTTTTTAGCTTTTTATTCCCCACTT
>BLBF01000005.1:47323683-47335715 GCA_015471245.1 Laticauda colubrina | reverse complement strand
TCTATCTATCTATCTATCTATCTATCTATCTATCTATCTATCTATCTTTCTATCCATTATCTAGTGTTAATCTGTGTTTCAGCATATAACATTTATGTTGTAAATGTTCACAATTTTTTCTTCTTTTAAGTATATATGTATATATGTATGTATGTATGTATGTATGTATATATATATATATGTATGTATGTATGTTTCTGTTTAGCTGGCTTCATTTGGAGGAAACTCAATATGTACTTCTACTGTGATTTTGCCTTTGACTGAACTTCCTTTACAAGAGAAAATAATGCTAGGAGAGGTGAGCACTTTTTCTTAATGGAAACAATGCATTAATTCGAATTAGAATCGATGAACTATGGAATATAACAGCTTGCAGAGATATTTATAAATAAATGAAATGGAAATAAATGTATGTACACACATACTCTACTGCTCAGAACCTGTGTTCACATTTTGGGGATCCTCCTGGACTCCAGATTGCCAACATATACATACAGACATATATACTCAGTGAGACTTACTGAGTAAATATGTATGTGTATATTTATAGTATCTATAGCCTGCCTTGACTCCTATGGACCTGAACTGCCAAAATTCTATGTCTACGATTGTAGAATGATCTGCCTCTAAAGTTACACTTTCTGAGTTCCTAATTATTGTTTTAAAAGAAGTGAATGATACACCTGATAATCTGTTTATTCCCTTGATTTTCAGAATGAATATTTTGATCTACACGTGAAGACAAAAGAATGGTAAAATATCAGCTTTTTAAGATAATAAAGGAGGAACATCTTACGTAATTTTATTTTAAATTAAGATTCTTTGATCTTTATTCAAGGAAAATTCATTTTTATGAGATTGAATACTTAAACTCTATTGAAATTAAGTAAGTAAAGCTAGTAATGTCATTACTTTTAAAAATTCCCAATATAAACAAAATGGGGATCTATTATTTCACCCTACTGCAACTGATTTCTGAGCAGTTGGGATATTTTTAACATACAATGTAATCCTTTCTCCATTGCTGTATCTTCCATTCCTTTTGAACATAATTCATCCTTCAAGTGCTACTGTATATTCCAATTGACTTACCAGTTCACCATTATACCTCTGATTCACATTTGCCTTCCTGTGCTAATAATAATTTCCTTTTCTCACGCTATTAATTAAATGATAGACAATGAAATATAGTTATAGACAATTGAATACTGCATCCAGTTTTGGTCACCACTTTACAAAAAGATGTTGAGACTCTGGAAAAAGTGCAGAGAAGAGCAAGTAAGAGGATGAAAGGCTTGGAGACTAAAACATATGAAGAACAGTTGCAGGATAAAAGAAAGACTAGGGATGATATGATAGCAGTGTTTCAGTATTTGAGGGGCTGCCACAGAGAAGAGGAGAATGAACAATTAACAGCTTGCCTTCAGAAGTTGTGGGTGCTTCATCACTGGAGACTGGACAGCCATTTGCAGGAATGTTATAGGGTCTCCTGCTTGAGCAGGGGTTGGACTAGAAGACCTCCAAAATACAATCCAGCTCTATTTTCATTAGATTAAAGCCATGAAATCAATAAACTATGTTCTCCCTGTTCCGTCCGGAAAAACGCGAGGTAGACTGGGTTCCGACAACAAAGTCTTTATTAGTTACAGTAGTTGAAAAACGGAACATTGGCTCAAGCCGCGGCAGCCCTTTTACAGTGTTTTGCCTGCCGGCTTGTAGCCAATGACAGGTATTTCATTTTGCCGCCTTAAAGCAGCTTAGTGGATTGGTTCCTAGTGAACCAATCCCTATACTGGCTTTTTTAGCCAATCAGAATCCTGAATTAGGAGTCTACTATTTCTTATACAGAATACCCCTCCCCTCTTGGTTTAGTCCTACGTGGTGATGTAGTCGCGCAGGTAGGTGGGGCTTCTTTTGACTCTACTGGACTTTTGCGGTTCATTTCTGCTGAAGACTTTGACAGGTTCGGATGGGGTTGCTGTCTCTCCGGTTCTTCTCCATGGAACCGCCTGGAAGGGTGAGTCAGCCATTTCACTGCCGCCTGAGTTTCTCAGGCCGGTGGTTTTGCCGCTCCCTCCTGGTTTCTCCGGGCAGGTCGAGCTGGCCTGGCTGGCCCCTTCGAGTGGACTCTTCTTGCAAGTTTCTTCTAACTGTAAGTCTCTTAGTCTTTTTTCTAGCTGGGTCGTATCTTTGGCCGAAATTAGGATGTCGTCGAAATATGGTACGACCCCTTTTATACCATTCAATAGGCGTTCCATGAGGCTTTGGAAAATGCCTGGGGCTACACTCACTCCAAATTGGAGTCTGTTGCATTTGAATGCTCCTTTGTGGGTCACTATTATTTGTGCTTCAGCCGTTAAGGGGTCTACTGGAAGCTGTTGATAAGCTTGCGCTAGATCTAGTTTAGCGAAAACTTTTCCTCCCCCAAGTGAATGTAATAAATGTTATACGACTGGCACCGGGTATGCGCTTTGTTGCAATGCATGGTTCAGGGTAGCCTTGTAGTCTCCGCAGATGCGAACCGACCCGTCAGGTTTAATTGGTGTTACGATTGGCGTTTCCCATTTAGCATGGTCAACAGGTCCTAACACCCCTTGGTCTATTAATTTATTTAGTTGTTCCTCTATTTTTGCTTTTAGAGCAAAAGGAACTTGTCTGGCCTTTAGTATTCTCGGGGCTACCTGGGGGTCTAAACTAAAGGAAATTGGGGTCCCCCGATACCTGCCTAGGGAGCCGTCGAAAACGTCCTGGAACTCTTTGATCAGGTTTTCTTCCCAGTCGGTTGCGGCCACCTGGTCTACTCTGGTCATTCCGATGCCCAATGGTGTGAACCATTCGATGCCCAGGAGGCTTGGTCAGTCTCGGTCGATTATTGTCAACGGTAGTACTTCGACATGTTGTTTGTAGGCGACTCGGAAATGTCCTAGGCGATGGTCTCGCCTTCTTTCTGATCTCTTAGGTAAAATTCATGCTGCTTGATAAGGTTTGACAGCACTGGTGCGTAGTGAGCCTTCAGCATTCTTTGGAGCTCTGGCCAAGACATTTGCTTCACATCTCGGAGCTTCGCTAATGCCTTGGCCATTTTGAAGATTGTGGGCCCGCAGTGTGTCAAGAAAACAGCCCTCTTACGCTGGTCTGAGATCTCTTCCATCTCGTTACTTTCCAAATACATTTGGAAACGGTCTACATAGGATTCCCAATCCTCTTCATTGGGATTGAAGGGTGCGGGCGGCGCGTTATTTCCAGCCATTGTCTTCAGTCTGGTTTTTGGTTGCCGTGTGCTCAGTCTTGCGTTTAGGATGATCCCATCCTCGTCGCCAGTGTTCCATCCAGAAAAACGCGAGGTAGACTGGGTTCCAACAACAAAGTCTTTATTAGTTACAGTAGTTGAAAAACGGAACATTGGCTTGAGCCACGGCAGCCCTTTTATAGTGTTTTGCCTGCCGGCTTGTAGCCAATGACAGGTATTTCATTTTGCTGCCTTAAAGCAGCTTCGTGGCTGCTATACTGGCTTTTTTAGCCAATCAGAATCCTGAATTAGGAGTCTACTATTTCTTATACAGAACACTCCCTGTCTTTCCTAATTGTACATTGTAATAGGGCTTATTGTAGTAACACTTCAAACTTCTTTTGCAAAACACAAGGCTTTATCTGAGGTTCGTCCTCCTGAGGTTTGTTTTTGTCTTTTCCAACTCTACAACTTCCATCATGTTGATAATCCTAATCATATTTTGAGAAACAAAAAGGTCTTTAGTTATTCAAGCTATAGTATTCTTCTTTCCTTTTCTAGTTCTTTTCCATGGACAGGAAATATGGATGAAAAAAACAACACCTGTGTTCTTGACCTTCCTCTTAGATGATCCAGGGAAGTTCTTCCTTGCAATGTTATATGCCCCCACATGAATTGGGAGAAGGAATATTTTTAATTATTCAATTACTTTCTATAGCTGTCCATTTCAATCAGTGACTTGCTTCTTCAGATCTTTTACTGAAGCTCTTGTTTTAAATCAGAACATAAATATAAGTTCAGAGGTTTCATTCAATTTCATCTCTGTTTCTTAAGGCGCCATCAGCCGAAGTCTTTATTTCTTTTACCCTTTTCATATTCTCATTTTACTAAGCTTTGCCTTAAGAACACTTATTAAAGATTGCCCTTGAACCCCATCTGCTAAATCCAAGTGAGAAACTCTTCTTAGATTTTCTCTATTCATTCATTTACTATACATTCTGAAGATTGGATACTTTATATTTACAGCCTTTGCTTTCTGAGCAAGAAATAGTCACTATCTCCTTCATGGTGGGCAATCAACATTTCTCAGGCTACAGTTTTTGTAATCATCCACTGTTAAGGAGATGAGCTTCCTTCCCCCATACCTGAACATACCACATAACTTCTGTGATAATTTCCTTTTCTTTCCTGACTCTTCATCCTATAACATCATTAGCAAGCTCCTGCTTTGGACATTGGGCAGACAATGCTTGATTTCCTTTAGATTTTCAAAATGTCTTCAAAAAAACATTCTGGAGATTCCAGGAAAGTTCTTTATTATCATGGGGTATAATAATTGATTCTATCTAAAACTTTACTGTCCCTGTAAGGAGAGCTATTCTGAATCTCTCTCTCATATTCTCTACTTTCCCACTTTTTAAATTCTAGTTAGGGTTTCTTAAAATGCCTGCTTAATGGTAAATGTAAAACCAGTTTACCATAAAGGTAAAAACATTGAGATTGACTTACCTCTCTGCCAGTTCATCTTATTATCTCTTTTTTGCTGTTCCAAACACTGGACTTTCTTACTTACTTACTTCCAATCATCTTGGGGTAGTTCCCAATCAATATACATAATGTATATGTAATATTAATCTGTCAGGTAATCCACTGTCATAAGATGGCAACTGTGGTAACAAAACATTAAGCAATTAATACAAATATTAATATTTAAGTTGCCCCCAAATCTATTTTTATTCTTATGCAACAAACTATTATGATTATACTTTTGTAAATAAACAGGATGTTCATCTGAAGACTATTTAGTTAATTGATATGTTAATAAAGGATGGATTGCAAAATATAAATTATTACATTTTAGGCCTAAAGAACTAGATGAGCGCTTAGGGTATGATTTGTGTGCAGAAGAACAAGATTTCATAAGGAAGAGAAGGAAATATGTTGCTGCTGCCATCAAGAAGACTCTTCAGCTACAAAAAGAACTGAAAGATGATGAGGTAGGCCAAGCAGGGACATATCCACTTTGTTTTGTTGCCCCAATAAGTTTAGAAAATTTACTAATTCCATTTCTGAATTAGCATAATATATTCTGGGGCAAATTGCCATTAACAGCAAAAACATCCTTTTGTAGGTTCAACAATGCCAAACTTTAATGGGTGTGTAGAGAGAAGTCAAGAATAAAGGAGAGGTGCCAATAATAAGGATATAGTGTTTCATCTTTCAAGTGGAAGAAAATAACTTAGTCATCTTGACTGCTAAAAGCATAATTAGAATACAAACTTATTTTTACAGCTGAGAACAAATGGTGTCAAAATTAGGTGAATTGGATGGACAATTTCTCAGATTATCTACAAGGAAAGGACAACCTCTGCAACAGTTTCTCCAGGACAGGACACCTCCTTTGTTAGGCAAGCAATCATCGCTTAATCACTACCCTCGTCAGTGAACATTTGAAGATATGAAGGTCTTACCACTAGGTCTCACATGACTGTTGCAGATTCCCCATGGTCACATGATTAGAACATGGATGCTTTGCAACTGGTGGGCATTTACGGCATCTCTGCATCCCATGGCCAAGTGTTCATCATTTGTGTGCTTCACACCTGGCTTCTGAGAAGTAAAGTCAACGAAGAATCTAGCAGTAAAAATCACAAGTCATGTGATGTCACACTTAGCAACTGTGTTGTTCTATAACTGGAACTAACTATAGTACTATCACTGAAAAAGGCTTCATAGCACTCTCCATTCACAAACATTTTCCAACGTATAAACATTTATTTTCCTTTCCAATAAATCTAAAGTAGCATTTCTTTCTTCAACTTGGATGAGAACTGATAGAAAAAATACAAGAGCATTTTCTCATATAATTTCTGTCAATGCCTACAATGAGAATTTGCCTATGGTACATCTGCTCAACCTTCTCAATTTTAAGATTTTTTTCTCCTGAAGCAATGACTAACAGCTTACTATTTGTCTCGCTCTGCCCTTTGGTGCTCAATAGGTACCAGTAATTGCAGTAATGACAACTGGTGGTGGAACCAGATCTTTTACAGCAATGTATGGAAGCCTTCTGGGTTTGCAGAAACTGAATCTATTAGACTGTCTTACATACCTTACGGGTTTATCTGGCACAACATGGTAAGAAGGATTTTCTTTTCATTTACTATCTTTCATGACCCATCCATTATATAGTGTATGTGGCATTGTGTGTGTGGCATTACAATATTTTTCCATTGCAGAAAAAGTTCAGAACAATATGGAAGTCCGGGATTTTAAAACTTTGCATACCGCAATCTCCTAAATGAAATATGAATTTATAACATACAACCTCCACCTTTTCCATGAATAAAACTTATGATTTAATTGGGATGGGCTTGGGCAAGACATAAACATGTCATTTTTACTTTAAAATTATTTTGAAATAAATATAATTAAATTTTAATCTGTTTATCAAATGAACAATGCTAAAAGCTTACAACTTCATAAATAATGCTTCATTGGAATTAAGTTTTTTTTTACTAGTTAGAGTTATAGTTAACAACATTTTGTAGTTGAGATGGATCTGCTACATGATTCTCAGTGTAAATTCTTAGCGGCAAAATATTCAATAGAGAACCAATCACCTACTTCTTACATCATCTTCTCTTAATGATGGTTTCCCCCTCCCTGTTTTTTTTCCAGTTAATGGAATAATTTATTTTCCAAAAAATAGGAAATCTGTGGAAAAACCAAAATATTGAAATTTCAGTGTAACTGATCACTATTATCAACTTAAATAAAAATACTATGACACTCATGGGACAATGTTATGTGGCATTTCAGATGCTACATTTTGAATGCTGCCCCTTCCATGTGGGAAGCCCTGGATCACTGTTTCCATTTCTCAGAAAGCCCTCTTGAGAAAGAAAAGCAGGGGAATATTATTGTATGTTACTGTTATTATATCCCAAATGATATGTAAACCTGGCAAGAGTGTTGCTGTTTCTGAAAGTAAGGTTTCCATGCTGTTCTGTGCTACTCTTACATTTTTTTATTATTATTTTCAATAAAAACTTAGGACCATGTGTAAATTATATGAAGATCCTGACTGGTCACAGAAGTACCTGGAAGAAGCCATTAACAAAGCCCGGAGACAAGTGACCAAATCTAAATTTAACTGCTTTTCCAGTGAGAAATTGAAGTATTATTATAATGAGCTTAATCAAAAAATCAAAGAAGGACATAGCACTTCCTTTATAGACCTCTGGGGCCTCATCATTGAGTCCATGTTTCATGATGAGGTAATAATCCTTCGTATTAATTAATGGGAAGTTACACGCAATGGATGTATGTTTTGAAAAAGTAGTAGCCTAATAGGAAAGTCCTTCATATGCTGTTCAATTGTTTATGGAAGTTAAGTATGACATGTCACAAGCTGGGAGGGTTCTCAAAGTGGATAATAACAGATATATGAAAGATTCATCTCTCGGTGATTATTAGCCACATATACTTTATGTTCAGGATTAAAAGTTGCATGCATGGGTAGCGAGAGAAGGCAGCTGACCTAAACGTTCTGCTTTTGGACAACCTGGAAATATTCGCTTTTGGGGGGAACTGGAATGTTTTGTTAGATGATCTTTACATTTGGCATCGCAAGGTTCTTTCAGTGTTCTTCCATGAGGGTTAATGTAGATATACAACACATGTAAGTTCCTATATACAGGTAATTCTTCCCCTACCTCATTCCATCTTGCTGATGGTTTAGCAAACAGAGAAGGACTCTATGTATCCTTATTATGTTAAGATTCAAAGTGAGTTCTTTGATAAAACTGGGACATCTGTGGACACCTGTTAGTCAACATAAATATTTTTCTGCCTCTGTCAAAGAAAGACAATCACACCCTTTCTGATCAGCGCATGGCCGTGAATGAAGGTCAGAACCCTTTCCCTATTTACTTGGCAGTCAACCTAAAAGACAACTACAGTGCTCAAGATTTTAAAGGTAATGCTGTATTAAATGAACTCTGATATATATTGAGTCATATTATTCTGTATTAACATTTTAATTGTTTAATACTAAAATGTAAATAGGTGAGCATTTTTTCACCTTAGAAGGGAACAAATTTTCAGAGAAGAACAAATTCCTAGAATAAAATAAAATTCCCACTTTCAGGGCAAAACAAAATAAAAAAGAAAGAACAGTATCAGCGTTCCAGAACACCTCAACTCCAATAGATTACCCCAAAACAGACATGTCCTCAAAGTTTCCTTTTATTAGAATAGTAAACTGGCATATCTGGGAAATTCCGAATCTGAAAATTCTGGATTTCCCTCCAATAAGTAAAAAATTGCAAATGCACCCCCTGCACCTTTCATTACATCACCTGCCCCAATCACCATCTGTCTCACCTTGAGATATCCCCTCAAACATTCCTCACCCAGGTGCAGAAATAACATGACTTTGACTGTAAAGAAGAATGCTATTATGTCTAACCACATATGCACCACAATATTCCCTCTCCCATTTTCCCTGGCTCAAGAATGTGGAAGTGTGGAAGCTTCCTGTGCTAATATGGTTTCCAAAGCTGACAAACAGCTTATGTCCTTTGGTTACTTTTAGAGCCAGAAACAACTAGCACATATGTGGGAGGGGAACCTTTATTTTTTAGGATTATATTAACGGTCATCTCGTGCTTCCAGAATGGCTAGAATTCACCCCTTATGAGGTGGGAAGTATGAAATATGGTGCCTATATTCGTTCAGAAGATTTTGGGAATGAATTTTTCATGGGACGACTGATGAAGAAGTTCCCAGAAATTCGGATCTGCTTCATGCAAGGTAAATAAATAAATAAATCATACTGTAAACAAAAGAAAGCTATTGTGCAATGTTGTAAATTGTCTACATTACTTTTTTTCAAGAAATGTATTTAAATATTTATTTATGTATTTATTAGATTTATATGGCCTCCCACTCCTTCTCAATGACTCTGGGTGGCTTATAAACAATAAAAAAGAACAAAAAACAGTAACCCCTGACTCCCCTTTCCCCCACAAGATAAACTCCATGTAAAGACTTTATTTAGAGGAGCCCAAACATTACTGCAGTGACCTGGAATAGCAGAAAAAGGAAATAGAGCATCTGTACAGCACATTCCAACAAAATGGATATCCACGCAACTTTATCAAAAAGTCCCTGACCGCTCAACCCAATACAGCAGAACCAACACCAATAAATAGTATTACATTGCTATACATCAAGAATATATCAGAAACCACCGACTATTACAGCCACATGGAATTAGCATAGCACATAAGCCAACTAAAGCTCTTCAAAATATCCTGAGCAAACCAAAAGACCCAACAACCCCAGAAGAAAAAAACAAAACAGAGTCATCTATAACGTACAATGCAAGGACTGCAACAACCACTACGTAGGACAAACAGGCAAAACACTGGCAAAATGCATCAGTGAACACCAAATAGCAGTCATAAGACATGATGAAAATTCTTTAATTTCAGAACATATAGACAGATTTAACCATAGTTTCATTTGGGAAAATGTGACCATTCTAGACCAAGCCAACTCCAAAAACACTGGGAAATTTCTAAAAGCTTAGCACTCTGACAAATCAGTCATCAATAGACACACAGACAGACATGAACAACATACACTGCTCAAAAAAATAAAGGGAACACTTAAACAACACAATGTAACTCCAAGTCAATCACACTTCTGTGAAATCAAACTGTCCACTTAGGTAACAACACTGATTGACAATCAATTTCACATGCTGTTGTGCAAATGGAATAGATAAGAGGTAGAAAGCAGAGGCAGTTAGCAAGACATCCCCAATAAAGGAGTGGTTCTGCAGATGGTGACCATAGACCACTTCTCAGTTCCTACGCTTTCTGTATGATGGTTCGGTCACTTTTGAATACTGGTGGTGCTTTCATTCTAGTGGTAGCATGAGACAGAGTCTACAACCCACACAAGTGGCTCAGGTAGTGCAGCTCATCCAGGATGGCACATCAATGCAAGCTGTGGCAAGAAGGTTTGCTATGTCGGTCAGCATAGTTCCAGAGCATGAAGGCATGACCAGGAGACAGGCCAGTAATCAGGAGATGTGGAGGAGGCCGTAGGATGGCAACAACCCAGCATCAGGACCACTACCTCCGCCTTTGTGCAAGGAGGGACAGGAGGAGCACTGCCAGAGCCCTGCAAAATGACATCCAGCAGGCCACAAAAGTTTATGTGGCTGCTCAAACCATCAGAAACAGACTCTATGAGGGTGGTATGAGGGCCCGACGTCCACTGGTGGGGGTTGTGCTTACAGCCCAACACTGTGCAGGACGTTTGGTATTTGCCAGAGAACACCAAGATTGGCAAATTCGCCTCTGGTGCCCTGTGCTCTTCACAGATGAAAGCAGGTTCACACTGAGCACATGTGACAGAGTTCTCAGTTCTCAGCACATGTGACAGAGTGACTCAGTTCACACTGAGCACCTGACAGGGTCTGGAGGTGCCGTGGAGAATGTTCTGCTGCTTGCAACATCCTCCAGCATGACCGTTTTAGCAGTGGGTCAGTAATGGTGTGGGATGGCATTTCTTTAGGGGGCTGCACAGCCCTCCATGTGCTCACCAGAGGTAGCCTGACTGCCATTAGGTACCGAGATGAGATCCTCAGACCCCTTGTGAGACCATATGCTGGTGTGGTTGTCCCTGGGTTCCTCCTAATGCACAACAATGCTAGACCTCATGTGGGTGGAGTGTGTCAACAGTTCCTGCAAGATGAAGGCATTGATGCTATGAACTGGCCTGCCCGTTCCCCAGACCTGAATTGAGCACATCTGGGACATCATGTCTCGCTCCATCCACCAATGCCATGTTGCACTACAGATTGTCCAGGAGTTGGGGGATGCTTTAGTCCAGGTGTGGGAGGAGATCCCTCAGGAGACCATCTGCCACCTCATCAGGAGCTTGCCCAGGCGTTGTAGGGAGGGCATACAGGCACTTGGAGGCCACACACACTACTGAGCCTCATTTTGACTTGTTTTAAGGACATTACACCTGTTAGGGATAACATTGTTCACCCTAACTGTTTTAGGTGAAATAATAACTATGAATCATAGTTAGTGTATGCAGCTTTAACTGAAAAATAGCAATTGTGGGAGTGGTTATGAAAACCATATAAAAGTAGCAAGGCTACAGCTTGCTCTCTCTGGCTTTGATGATCCCTGATTACAGCTTGGAATCAAGACTACATTGCTCGAACGGGAGAGACAACAACGGACTGATTTATGTGAACTGACAATAGGATATTCTACATGGACTTTGCTAACTGAATATCCCTGAATGGACTGACTACATGGTAAATGAATATTGGACTGTTTTTGACTATGCTATAAACTTATACTGGAATAAAATATATTCTTGATAGCACAAGCGTATCTGTTATTTTTACTGTATGTTAATAAACATACAAGCTTAGCTCACTCATTTATCTGTGTGCCTATCTGACTAACGCTGCACATTCTGTTTAGCTTGTCTACCTAACCCTGGTTGGGGAACCCAGGCTAAACACTGGTTATGGGCCCAGAGGCTGCAAAGTCAGTTTAAATAGGATAAAACAGATTAATGTAAAAAGTGAGAGTTTGTATTGTTATACATTACAGTAAACAGACAGCTGTGTTTTATTAATTATATTTTTATATCCATATAAGAAACCATGGCACTAGTCAATTTACAAAGTTTGTCCCTTATATCCAAGCTGGATGGAACAAACTATGTATCATGGTCTACAAAATGTAGTCTACTTCTACGA
>BLBF01000005.1:47310898-47323673 GCA_015471245.1 Laticauda colubrina | reverse complement strand
CATTCTGTTTAGCTTGTCTACCTAACCCTGGTTGGGGAACCCAGGCTTAACAACACCAAAGTTGGATCAGCCTGTCGTGTTTTTTTTCCACTTTAATTTTGAGTGTAACTCCAAATCCAGATCTCCATGGGTTGATAAATTTGATTTCCATTGATAATTTTTGTGTGATTTTGTTGTCAGCACATTCAACTATGTAATGAACAAAATATTTAATAAGAATATTTCATTCGTTCAGATCTAGGATGTCTTATTTTTGTGTTCCCTTTATTTTTTTGAGCAGTGTATATAGATGATGCAAAAGAGACTCACCCAGCCCCAAAAGGAGCAAAAAGCCCAAGCACCTCTCTACTAGCATCCAGCACTCAGATCAGCATCGATTAACTCAAAGGTTAACACAGACCAAAGTAAATACTTCAGTCAAGAAACTGCCAAAGAAGTCAACAACCCAATCAAATAATTTTGAAGACCACCCCCACCAGTACTGACAGGCAAATCATTAGAGTTATAAAGCCCATGTCACACTGCACTAACGGATGCAAAGAGGATGTAAAACGTTAAAAAAAGCTTGCCGTCTGTTGGAAAACGCTATGCATCCATTGTGTACTCACTGCATACGTGTTTCATACGCTCTATCCTTTGAGCATCCGTCCACTGAGATTTCATCCGCTCAAGAAGTTTTGAGCTGCACAAAACTTTTTGAGCGGATGAACTTTCTGCTGTGTACGATGTAAATCCGTGCCTTACGAGCAACAAACGTTCTATGTCTGTTTATCATCCGTTAAACGTCCACTGTATCCTCTCTGCATCCTCTGGGCATCCTCTCAACTCACATCTGCTGCAGTTGAAAACGGAAAGAGGGAGGAAACAAAAGGTACATGGAATGTCTACACAGCGTTAGTAGCACGGAAATAGAAAGGATGAGCAGTGAACGGTTTGCATCCTGTATACATCCTCTAGGCTTCCTATGAACATCCCTTTAACATCCCTGCTACATATTACCCACGTCCGTTCTTTTCCTTTCTTTTCTGTTCTGTTTATGCAAATTTCTGCCACTTTTTGGAGCAGATGACAACGGATGGAGCCACCCCTGAAAATTTGCTTGTCCGCTGTGTCCTTTTTGCATACGTTTTGCATCCGTCGGCAAGTGTGACCTAGCCTTAACTGCAAACATAATTCCTTGCTGTCACTGATGATGTTACCTAGTTTGGGTAATGAAAACATCTGCAAGAAAACAAGCAAGCTCAGAGAGCACCAAAGACCCTTCATGTCAACCCTGAGCTACAAATATTTATTAGACCCCACTTCACAAGTCATTAAAAAAAAATCTTGGGTTTCACCATAGTTGTATTTTATTATCTCTACTCTGCTTCCTATAAATTTCATACAAAATATTTAATGTGATTTCACTTTTGATGGGAGACCAATTTTTTTTCATGATCACTTGACCAAGCACTCAAAATGTGAATTATCAACAGGGTGAGTGATAAATGTGCATGAGATTAAAAGAAATTTTTGTACATATTATAGCTATATAGATGATGATATTTTGGCAGATATAACCCAATGCAGAACTTAGTAAATTAATCTTAGTTGATCAGCTAATCTCCCTTAGAGTACATTCAGAATAAAATAATACTTGCCTGCTCTTTGGAAGAAGTGGGCATGATGGCTCAGCAGTTAAAGAGCCTGATTTTGTCAGCTGGAAAGCTAACAGCCTGGGTTCAAGACCCAAATGCCACACAAAGGGGTGAGCTTCCCAGTTTGAGAGTGTGCAAAAGCAAGTAGATAATTAGGTTCCACTTTCATGGGAAGCAGATGTGGTATTCAGCAGGTTCTGACCTGTGCTGGAGAACTGGTAGCAGAAATTTTGAGTAGTTTGGAGAACCTCTGACTGGCCATCTATTCTCTGCCTCCCAAGTCCCAGCTGATTGGCTGGATCTTCTTTTGTTGCCCTGCATAGGAGAATGGAGCTGAAAAGCAGGTTAGTGGGGTGGGGAGGGAATGAGTTTTTGCAGTACTCTTCCCCCAGGAGTGGGAAGGGAATGGGGATTTTACAGTATCCTTCCCCTGCCATGCCCACCAAGCCACACATATATTAACGGTAATATATATTTTTTTAATCCCATCACTGGTGGGAAGGTAATAGCATTATGTGAGTTTCAGCATTTCATTATGCTGGCCACATCACCCCAGAAAAGTCTTTGGACAACACTGGCTCCCTCCACTAAGAAACTGAGATGAGCATCACCCCCTAGAATCAGGGACAGGGAAAACTTTTACCTTTGCTCTTTGGAAAGTTTTCTGCCAGTGTATTAATTGGTACCTGTGGTTGAATACTATTCTGTGTGTAATTGCATGCCCATATTGGGAAACTCTTCATTCAGGACTCCACAAATGATATTTGGGTTTTATAGTGAAACATGGCTATAGAAAAAAAATACTTCTGTACACAGGCTTTTTCCTTTTCCAAGAATGTGAGTCCTGAGGTAATGCATAGATTTATTGTTTTTTAGCTGTTTTCAGTAGTTTTTCATAGGTATCTGAAGCAGCTGCAAGGATCAATTTTTCTAATTGATCAAGTTATAAAGTCTTTATGGTTATCGAAAATATATTTGTGTAACCTAACAATTCTTGATTAGAAACATCTTAAAAACTCAGAATGAGGGTAAAAGCTGCAAGCTGAAATTTTAAGTGCAGTGGAAATGAAACAATTTTATTTTGATAGCATCAATTTAAGACTTGATTTACATTTATTAAACTGATTATTTAAATATATTTGACAGGTATGTGGAGCAGTATATTTTCTTTGGATTTAATCTATTTCTGGAATGTAGCTAATGACTCAGAAGAATTCTGGCATAGGTGGACAAGAGACAGAATACGAGACATTGGTAAGGTGATTTCCTTTTTCCCTTCTTGTTTTTCCTGGTTTGTAAATTTTGTTATTGTTCTTCTACTTTTATTAAGATTAATGAGTTCATCCCAGTAAGAAGGGACATGTTTCTGTTAGTAGTTACTGATTTGAATTTAGATAAGTTTGAAAATTCTTGCAAAGTTCTCTTCATTATTTTGTTAAGTAGAGTGAAATACCCAATCCTTTTCATGCCACCCATAATGATGTTTTTAAATTCTCTTTTGCTTTTACCTCCAGATATGGTCAGAATACATGAGACCATTGCTTGTTTGAAATATGTTGTTTAAATTAGCTTTTCTCAACCAGATGTTTTCCATGCAGTCTGGAATTCTGAAAACTAAGTCCCAACACACTTGGAAAAGAATGCTCCATAGAAATAAACTGTTTGATATATATCTGTATACATCTTTGCAATGGTGGTTGTTAGCCAAATATAACTTGGATTTTATTCCCAAGTCATTACAGTTAAGATATAGGCTCTTCATCAGCCAGTGATAAACTATAGTTTGCCAAGGTTTTGAGACAGTCTTTTCCAACTAGTCTCTTTGATCATGCATCTTAACTGGATATGCTGGATATGCGAAAGACCCCTTTTTTTCATAATGCATGCCTGCTACAAAAGGTATGTTCATCTAGTAATGCTGCTTTACAGGCTCTGTTTTCTAAAGATGCCATTGTCAAACTATCAGGAATTTGGCAATGAAGTCACAATCTGGCTGGTCACTTTAGAAAGCTGTAATAACAATAGTCCCTAACGCCTCCACATCTATCTTTCTCTGTGAAAGTCCATGACTCTGCCTGGTTTTTATATTTGTTATATATTTATTGTTTTGCCATTGGAATATTTATTATTCAAATAAATATACAAATATTTAAATGTAAACATTGAGGACCCTCGTTCTGCACAACACTTTGCCGCAAGCTGTTGAACCTCCTGTAAGTTTATTGGTGCCCATATTCAAAAGCCTGAGAATAGTCAAAAGGCATGAATGGTTCTTTCTGTCTTTTACAGATGATTCTCTTCTACCTTCAAAGCCACATGAGCTGGACTCTCGCGTACTCACTTGCCCAAGCCAGCTTTCCTCTTCTATCCGAGATGTCTTAACTAGACGCCCAACAATAGCAGAATATCCTAATTTCCTGAGGGGCTTTCAGTTTCATGATGAATACTTGAAGAATGTCCATTTTTCTGCATGGAAAGGCACAGTAATAAACTTACATTTGTGGTTTATCTTGGCTTCAAAAAGTGTTCTTGGTATCATATTTTATTAGCATGTAGCTAGCCAGTTCCATACTTGTGAATGATGATCTTTTCTTTCCACATGTCACTAAGGATAATGGATAATGTACTTAGAGTTAAAGATCTACTAATTCATTTTAGTTCTGCTTCATTTCACAAAGAGGACTGTGGAAGGGCTGTTTCAATCTGAACCTGACTACTTGCTCTATTAAAGACATTTTGGAAGTGGAATGGCAGAATATACATTTTGTTTTAAATGCAAAATCTGTTGAGCACCTTTTGCTGCTTCTGTTTGGATGATATAGTACTTTTCTTGCATATGTTGTTTGTGGCCACATTTGTGCTTCATGGGAATATCTGTACGGTATGATTTAAAAAGTCAAGTTGGCCACCATGATGGTGCAATACAAAAAGCTAGATGCTGCTCCCAGTCTGCTGTAATAGCTGCCATCTTAAATTTTGGATTTGGTACTTTTTAAAAAAAGTAAGTTTTTCATTTTTTATTTTTACACATCTCTTCATGTGAGCAACATGATTCCAGATTATAACACTTGTACATAGTCATACTTTCATTTCCATTAATCTTATATAATATCATCTCATATCATTATCCATTTCACTCATCTTTAAATAAATTTGCATTTCATATTTCAGTTCATTTGTTCAATATCAATATCATTTCATCCAAACATAGGTTTTCAATCCCCTATTGTTTCCATTTTCAGCCTACCATCTATTTTATTTTACATTACACATCACTATTATCCTTAATTTTCTCTAAGCCAATATATAAAAACAATAAAAAAGTAAAATAAAGCCAATGTATTGAGGATCCACATGGTGTTTTCCATTCCCCTACTTTAAAGACAATAACATATTCTCATTATACACTTTTAATATCCATTAAATAATCAAATGTATATTTTAAAATGTATATATTTTAAGATATCCCCCCCAGCCTGATGATGGCAGATGAGATTCTGCTGAAATGTTGCTACAACTTTAAAAGCACTACAGTGACGTGGGATAATACCCGAAGGAAGCTGAACAGCACACACACACACACACACACACACACACACACAGACACACACACACACACACACACACACACACACACACACACACATATATATATATATATATATATATATATATATATATATATATATATATATATATATATATATACACACATACATACATACATACATACATACATACATATATTGTTCAACTATTTCCTGCCTCCTAGCTAGCTAATCTAAATCTCCTGGCACAGCAGAACAGATGATAGTTGGAAAAAGGAAAAATAACAATTTAGCAGGCAAGTTTACCGGGCAAGGAGTGAGTGGGCGGGGAGGGTTCCCATGGGCCATGTTGGCGGAGCAGCCTTGTGTTTCTGTGCAGTCTGGATTAATTGCTTTGTGGGGGTACTCTGGGGGTAAGATTCCTCTGCAGCCCACCAAGATTTTCTCCAGTGGACTGTGGCCCACCAGTTGGCGGCCGCTGATTTAAAACATATTAGAAAAAAACTGCACTTACTGTACTATAATGAATTTTAAGGTATAAGTATAAACAAAATGAAGTTGTTGTCTTACCACTCCTGCTACTTTTTAGTATATTTTTGAGCACTCCTTGAATATTACATTCAGCCAAAGGCCCAAGTGAAATTGTGTACTCCTGTTAGAGAATATTGACTGGAAAACTCTGCTTTTCAGATTCTGTGCTGGACTCTCAACCTAACCTGCTGATGGAAACAGCAGAGCAACCTTTGTCTCTGGTGGATACTGGATTTTTCATCAATACAAGCTACCCGCCTCTTTTAAAACCAGAAAGAGGAGTGGATGTTATTCTACATTTAAATTATAGTGGAGGAGCACAGACTTTTGTAAGAGACAATCCTACCTTTTATTTTATTTTTTTGCATTTCAGTCAACTCTGAACTATTTCAAGAGCACCTTATTTCCAGAAGAGAGATATTTGTCTCTCTTTTTACTAACAAATTAGCATAAGTTATATATGTTTTTATTACTTTGGATTCTTGTTGATTTTGGGAAAGATTAATGATTTTAATGAAGAATGTGGCTAGCCCAGAGTATGTTAATTTTGAATAGGATAGGTTTTTTCCTGTTGAATTTTATGAGTTGGAGTTTCTATGGAACTTGATTTTTGTGGGTGTGATAAGTACTGTTGAGAAAGTTCTATAATATTCTGGATTGTAAGCAGTGCATTGCAATTTATCATCTTCTTTTCTTCTGTTACTATATTGTAACTTTATCAGTTTCCTATCTGTTAGATATGGACCAGATATATCAGTTATTATTCCTACAAATGGTACAAATATTGCAGGTGTCCACTATGGACTGTATATATTTGAAAATGTTGAGAAATATTCAAGTTTAGACTTTTTGAGGTCTTCAATAAGGATGTTACACAAAGTTATGATGTTACCGTTTTTCTTAATATTTGACTTTGATGCTATTTGAAAATTTATTCACATAGAATTTGGACCAGTTTTCAGAATATGCCTCTGAGCTGGGAGTCCCATTCCCCAAGACAGAGATCAGCGAGGAAGACAAAAACAACTTGAAGGAATGTTATGTTTTTGAAGACACAGAAAATGCAGCTGCCCCTTTAGTGCTATTTTTCCCCCTGACTAATGATACTTTCAAAGCATTTGAAGCACCTGGTATGTTCTGAAACAATATTTTGGTTCCCAGCATGGAATAATAAGTTAGTTATTACTTTCCTAAGATAATTCAAACCTATTTGTTACTCATATTGTGATCACTATATCTAAAAGATGAATTGACTATGTGTCACCTGCATTTAAGCAGGTAATAAAATAATTGTTTTTGGCTTCATTGGTTTCATTATGCAGCCAATCTTCCAATTAATAATGTCCATAATGGTACACAATATGACTTTATGTATCATGCTAAATCATGCTTTGTTTAATCTTTAGGTTTGTTGAATATGCTAAGTCATCATGCTAAGTCATAAGCTGTGCTTGGTAAATGATAATACTCAGATATCATTCCAAACTTAACATCGTCTTAAATTTATTTGCAAATGAAGCAAGTCTTTTTCATTTCTCACTTTTTGTTCTTAATTCTTCATTGATTGATGTAATGACAAAGAAAATGTCTTGAAAATGAAGAAGGTACAAAATGCCATATTGGTAAAGCAAAATATTTTGCATTATCAGGCTGTATCAATTTAAGAATTTTCTTGGATATTTGAAATTTATTATCTCAAATGTTAGCATTGTTGAGTTGAATATTTTCTCTCCACACATGATTCTTTACTTCTGTCATTTCAAGATGTCACATTCTGCTGTGATTATAGCATTAAAAATATGTCCAAAAGTCTAAGGTGACTGTTTTTGCTACTGTAGACTGAGGCAATTATGCCTTAAGCTTTAGACATTGAGTAAACTGTTTATATTATACAATGATACATATATAACCTTAACCCTAAACCTCTAAGCAATAAATGTAGCATCTCATGGTGACTTCCTTCTTTTTCCTCCTTCATTAAAAAACCTGCAAAAGGGTTCCATTTTCAGATCTTTCCAAAAATTGTAAGGGAGGATACCATCCATATTTCTGGAGATACAAAGCTGTTCTGTGTCTTGGAAATTAGAAAAAACCCATTCCCTTTCCCTCCTGCATTACTCTTAGGGAGATATCTTCAGCATCACCATTCTGGCTAAATGTACTGGCAGAATTGGTTTTACTTGTAGTCCTTCAAATACCCAAGTATCATGGAATTTTCTGAGAAGAGGAACAGTGGCTTCAAAATATTACAAGGCCAGAATATCTTATCAGTCAAATGGACAGCAATATCTTCCCAACATAAAAGGCAGTTGGATCAAAGGGATCAAAGAGACCTGTCTTAATATATGTCCTGATAATTAGGGTGTTAAACAAGAGAGTTCTTGTTTCCTGGATTCTGTTACCTAACCTCTTTACTTTCAATAAATCTGACTAATGAAATTCTATGAGAAGTTAGTGTTATTGATTATGAGTTACATGCTTAACAACAGAGACCAGGTGCCACCTGTAATCATTGTGGATAAGTTTTGATGTGATTCCATAGTTTTGTGTGCTCTTACAGAAAATGAATTTATAAGGATCCCAATATTCTATTTATATAAGAGAACTAAATAGTAGGCAGTGTTTAAATAAGATCAATGGTATAAACCTTTCAGAGTCAAGTAACTGGTTTGACTGAGTCTTCACAATCATGTCCTAGATCAACCTTCCCTGAGCAGAAATAAAATTTAAATGCAATAATCTGAAAGGTACCAGATTGGAAACCCCGATCTTAAACCTATGCTTTATTGATGGAAGTGTTGCTTTTTTTTTTTTTTTTAAATAGGTGTGGAACGTTTGTCTACTAATATGGAAGAGGGCAATGTGGATGTCTCCAGCTTCTTTTCCCCATTTGGTACAAGGGAGGTGAGCTTCTCTGAGGACAATTTTGACAAACTGGTGAAATTAGCAGAATACAATATCCTCAACAATGAAAACAAGATCATTGAAGCCTTTCATGCTGCAGTGCAGAGGAAAAAACATCAGAAGAACCAGAAATAATAGATATCAGTAATACAAGTTGTGGTGCAGTTCCAAGATATTAACACAGTTCCAAGATATTAACCCCTATTAATTTAGGAGTAAATATAGTGTCTAATAAAATTATGTTAATGATTGTAACTGGTAGACTTCTAAATAAAATGCATTTTATTTTTAAAAAAAGAGTTTCTGATTGAATTACTTAGCTGAGATTGAAGGTCATGCTGCCTTTTTAGTTGCATAGATCTGATACTTCCTTTCTGTTTTTGACCAATGTTCTTTTCCTTCCTATTTCTATTTGCAGTTAGCAGAGGTTACTCTGGACTGCTTTGATATTTCTTTAATTGAATTCATATTCTGATGTAGTCTCACAGCCTCCAATGGTTTTACAAGATATGCAAAAATGTCCATAATTATACCAAAAATAAAAATGAGCCAGTTTGGTATAGTAGTTAAGGCATCAAGCTAGAAACCAGAGGATTGTGAGTTCCAGTCCTGCTTTAGGCACAAAGTCAGCTGAGTGATCTTTGGCCAGTCCCTTTCTCTCAATGGCAAACCACTTCTGAAAAGCCTTGCTAAGTAAACTGATTTCTCCAGGCAGTCTCTGAGAATCAGACATGATGGAACTGAATAAATTAAACACTATATCATACAAAATAATCAAAGAATGAACAACCATGTATAGCATAAAAATAACATGCAAAAACGGGGGCAGCGCATAAGTGTCACTGGAATTTGTGCTGGAAAAGCTCAGATTTTAACAACCTTCAAAATGATGTCAAGTATGATTCTAGTTTGATCTCCATAGAAAGACCATTCTACAGTTTGGGACTGCCACTGAAATACTGTCTTCTGACTTCAACTCTCCTCACTTCCTAGAAGGGGGGGGGGGGCACAAGATTTCTCTCTCAAAGGTCTAGTGGGTCAGGCTGAGTCAGACTGGAGAAAGTGGCCCTGCAGATGCCCAGGTACTAAGACATAAAGAGCTCTATATAACAAAATCAGCCCTCTGTCCAGAAGTGAATTAGTAATCAAGGCAAGTATTGCTGTATTGCTCTTACATGCTGCCAGTTTTTTTGCTCTTACATGCTGCCAGTTTTTGGAGCCTCTTAACACAGAGGCCAAAATGTTCTGGACCAGCACTAAGACTGTGAATTATTGTAATTGGACTTCCTATACCAGGTAAAGCCACAATTGGTGTACCAGCCAAAAGGGTAAAGTCACAATGAGCACATCTGTAGAAGCCAAATCTTACATGTGGTGTTCAGACAAGATCTGTGAATCAGAAGGATATCAAAATTGTACGCCTGCTCTTTCACAGACAACACTTACCTGCCCAGAAATAAGTTCTCATTCACTAGAACCTTCCACTGAAGAACTGAAATACTATAAGACATTGCCATATATCCAAAACTCCTGAAGATGGTCCAGAAACAAAGTCATTTTAAATGGTATCAAAAAACATTTAGAGATAAAAGAAGACTAGGAGAGTACAGCATTCCATCAAGGTCTTGACGAAGATCACTCAGGAGAAAGCTAAAACCACCTCAGTTTGATATTTGGGCCTAATAAAAAAGAATCAGTTAATCCACTTTTTCTAGGGTGCTGTGGAGCTTATCTGCCACCAATGTCTCATTCCCTCCACCCCAGTCTAGTGGTTCTCAATTAGATCAGGATATGATTTGATCATAGTAAAAGGGTAGTGGAAATTCCTTTTCTCTCCAAATCATAGAACTCAGCTACACACACACACACACAGAGAAGATAAGATATAACATGTGACCTTCATTTATCAGACTCGGATGTTATCAGAATCATGTCCCCAAAATATAGAGGTGGAAGCTCTTTAGGAAAAAAACACTAACCCAGAGACCATCTCCAGCAATCCATGAAGAGTTCTGTCAGGCAAATAGATGGTTAGTACACCAACAGAATCTCAACTTTGTCTTTACAACCCAACCTATCATATAGACATTTACATTCTGAATGGCAGGAGCAGAGTAATTGACCACGGAGTTCTGGTATGTGTTACTATATCCTACCAATTTCTGTTGAGCCTGCTGAAGGATTTGATACACAGTTGGGCAGATTTCAGGCAAGACAACATCATAGCCATTGCCCACCCAGATTTTGGTAATGTATGCCAGCTCTGCAATTATGGATAGAGGGGGTCTTGTTACAAACAAACCTGGCACCAGTATCTTAAGGCCAAGCTCTCCAGCAAATTGGCAACCTGTTTCTAGAATGGAGCTGTAGGATGGGAAGTCAAGATAACCAGTCACTAAATTGGAGGTCACCCTGTTCTCATAGTGGCCACCCTAATGAATGCCAAATGATGGTGTACATCTCCACAACTAGTATCAAGGACAGGAAAACAAAGTGCATGGCACCTGCAGATGCAGGAATATTAATATTAAGGATTTCTAGACAAGGGCACTATGCCTTATGTTTTTATTTTATTAGGAAATGATATTTAGAAATATGTCTCCAAAGACACCATCTTGCAAAGCTAAAAGGACATATTATCCAGGAAGCAAGGCAACAATTTTATTGTCTCTTGAAAAACAACACATGAGAATGCTGACTCTGATCAGATATAAGTAACTATGCTGTCACCTTGTGATTGGTGTATGTAATGACACTATCCACCAGGATATTTTCACCCCACTGTCATTTTTCATGCAACTTGTTTAGCAGGTTTTTCAAACAATTCCAAACTTTCAAACAAACAAGGTACAAACACAAGAGAAAGTGAAGACATTTTCCTACTGTTATTCTATCTTCAGCTCTGTGAAAAAGTAATCCTCTTTTTCCAGACTGAAAGGGAAAAAAACCAGGACAAAGTCTTTCAGGCTAGGTACAACCCAATCTTTGCTGCAATCTTTTCTAATTTTCAGAAGGCTACTTGTATTTTTCACCTGTATTCTTTGTTTTAACCAATTTTTTTATTTTCTTTTACCTACAATGAAACAAGCATTTCATACCCTTGATTCTAGTTTCCATAATTTGTATGGGCAAGAATGTGCCACACATATCATTAGAGTTCTTTGCCTGGATACACTGTCTAGAATTCCATTCTTCGGTTAAAGAAAATCATCACCCTCTATCTATTGTAGCTATGTTCCAAGTGATTTCGGGTATATGAAATGAAAAAGATAGTTTTGTATGTTGTTTCTTTGTTCAGTCTCTAAGTTGTGGCTGACTTCCTGTGACCCCATGGATCACAGCACATCAGGCTGCCTGTCTTCCACAGTCTCCTGGAATCTACCCAAACTCACGATCACTGTGTCAATGACATCTAGTCTTGTGAAGAGAAGGACCAGGGGTGACATGATAGCAGTGTTCCAATATTTGAGGGGCTAACACAGAGAGGAGTGGGTCAAGCTGTCTTCCAAAGTACCTGTAGTCTAGACAAGGAATAATGGATGGAAATTGAACAAGGAAAGATTCAACCTGGAAATAAAGAGAAATTTTTTGTCAGTAAGATGAATCAACCAATGGAACAATTTGCCTTCAGAAGTTGTGGGAGCTTCATCACTGGAAGCTTTAAAGAAGAGGCTGGACTGCTACGTGTCAGAAATGGTATAGGGTCTCCTGCTTAGGTGGGGGTGGGTTACTAGATGACCTATAAGGTCCCTTCCAACTCTGTTATTTTGAATCTGTATCTCATCTTTTGCTGTCTCTTTCTCCTTTTTCTTTCTATTTTTCCCAACATCATAGTCATTTCCAACGATGCTTTATATGACATTGCACAAATGTCTGTTTGATGAAGCCTCTGATTGCTGCATGGCCTTCCTGTGTAGTCCTATTTCTTCTGTACATTTGAACTTTATTTGCATTGTTGTTGAGTGAAATAAGTGGGAAGGAACCCAAGGCAGGAGAAAGTGGGTGAAACAACATACCATCTCTATGGTATAAAAAGTAAACCAGTTTCTGGATTTCTATTTCCTGATTTCTTGAAAGCTATCTAGAGGTATCTAGAATAGAATAGAATAGAATAGAATAGAATAGAATAGAATAGAATAGAATAGAATAGAATAG
>BLBF01000005.1:47285984-47310888 GCA_015471245.1 Laticauda colubrina | reverse complement strand
AGAATAGAATAGAATAGAATAGAATAGAATAGAATAGAATAGAATAGGTTACTTTATGCCACCAGACATTTTTTGGACCTAGACAACTTAGAAATATGCCCCCTATGGTCTGTCCTAAGCTTAGTACACAAAATTGTCTGCTACAACGTCCTACCTGTCAATGACTACTTCAGCTTCAACCACAATAACACATGGGCAAACAATAGATACCAACTCAAAGTAAACTGCTCCAAACTCGATTGCAGAAAAGATAACTTCAGTAACAGAGTGGTCAATGCCTGGAACTCACTATCTGACTCTGTTGTTACATCCTCAGACCCCCCAAAACTTTAACCTTAAACTGCCTACCATGGACCTCACCCCATTCCTAAGAGATCTGTAAGGGGGCATGCATAAGCACACCAGCACTTTTAAAAAAATAAACAATCAAAGGGAGTCAAATAAAGAAAGCTATTGCGTGCTACAGAAGGTCTGTCCCTTTTGTCATTTATACTATCATTGAGTGTACATATGAAAGGGATGGGACTTGCATCATGATGGTGTGATGCTGCTTTCATCATTTTGAAGAAAGAATTGGACCCTTTTGTCACCTCTGAGCTAATATTGGCAGTCTTCCGGAAGCATATGTAAGTTCTAAAATGTCTAAGTTACTTAATGTGTTACCTGACCTGGTCACCAATACCACCGATGCTTATCAGAAATTATGATGAAATAATATACAATGTAAGAGTCCATTGACATAAGTATGAAGAATAAGGATGTTCATCCTCTCTTTGAACTGACTTCATGAAGAACCAACCAGGCCTTCTCTTCTAGCAAGCTATCCACTTCTACCATCTTCTGAAGTTAATTGGGGTAGGTTGTGCCTTTTCTGTACTATCCTGATTTTTCTGATTTTTTATTATAATGTTTTCTTCAATTGCTTTATATAGTTAGGAGCACATTCCAATAAAGATGCATGTGTTAAAATTTTTATTTAGCCTGTTTAACATTAACTAGTTCAACATTAAGAGGTCACAGCTTCCTTCACTAATGTGATTAATTTCATTATGATCATCATTGTTTTTGTCATCAATTTTATTTATGTTGTACTTTTCTGACCTGTGTCGGTGAAGCTGCAAGTGGATGTCTGGTATGCTGCTTCATTGCTCTTAGCATAATAGTTTAATGAAAGCGGTTGCTTCACTTTTATGAGAATTAAGTGGGGGTGGAGCTGTGAGCTAGATTGAAAAATACCTGTTCATCAACTCCTGAACTTAAAGAGCACACATTTATTTTATCCATCACTGTCTGCTGGGAAACTGTTGTGGGATCTGTCAGACAAGGGACACAATGGGATTATTTCAAAGTAAACAGCAGGTAAGTTGCTCAAGAAAGCCAGTTGAACTCAAGTTTGTCACTAGCTCTTTAGGAGTTTTTACTAAGTATTATATATCACACAGTAATGATAATTCAATGAAGAAATTTTTGACATCTTCAATTTTATAGAATATTTATTTTTAAGCAGTTGACTGACATATATATATATATATATATATATATATATATATATATATATATATATATATATATATATATATATATATATATATATATATATATCTTTATGCGCCTGGGTATTGAAAGTCATGAGAATGTTCATACTCAGCTAAGATACTGGCTGGCTGAAAGCAAAGGAAGCTTTGAAATGCTTGGCATACTGGTGCTGCCTTAATTTGTGAGCTAGAATGTAGATTATGTACCTGTGCTGAAATATTGACATGGCTCTGATCTGTGGCCAGCTGTAGTCTATGGTTCCTCCTATGACTCCAGTGTATTGGTAGAGAGGGTATTCTGTTGATGATAATAACTAGCTAGTCCATGCTGTTGAGTCTATGTTTGCTGAAAGAGATCCAGACTTTCAGGGTTATTTACTTTTCAGAGCGGAAACATAACTTCAAAGTAGGATGGGTAGATGGGTAGACTTTGCATTTATTTATTTATCTTTTTTATATTGCTGCCTATTCGCCCATTTTTGCATTATACAATTTGCATTGTATAGGAAAACATCAAAAATAGGAGTTTTGTATAGACATGTCAGCAGTTATACAGAGACATTTTACAAATATGTTTTGGCATTCGTAACCCTCTTTTTAAAAATGGTACATCTGTTGAAATTCACTGGCAAGAGAAGGACTCAGAATTAGAATGTTCAACAAGCTTTTGATCATTATTTTTTTTAAAAAAATGAAAGCAAGGTAATTAATTTTGTTCCTGATGTGTAAAACTAATATTTTCAGCATTATTAAACAAAATAATTACAAGTAATGACTTGGGACTGAAGCTTCAGGGGTATATCATTTATCCTGATTTAATTAGTTTATTTTTCTCTGTGTCTCCTGTATTCATAAAAACTCTCCGTAGTCCTAGCATAAAAGCCTATTATATGCCATTCCCTAATCTTATAATCCTCCAAGTGCATAATGCACATAAAATGTAATTTTTGGAGAATCCAAGCCTTATCGATAAATATTTCTGTCAAATTCAGAATACTAGCAAAATCTTTCAGTCCAAACCAAAAAGATGTAAAAGAGCCATTTTCAAGTCCTTTTTGCTTAGAAATGATTCAGGGCAATCTGAACAATAATAGGAAAATAATTAAATAATTAATTACTACCATGAAGAAAAATGCCCTTGGTAAGCTGATTTAATCAGGAGGCAGAGGGATATATTTGACTGTTCAATTTTATTGTTTAGATAGCTTATCAAGGATTATGAATGGCAAAAACTCTATTGGGTCCACATTGCTGGTCCAGATAAATAATTATATTTATATATCCTGAATTTTAGCCCACTGGCAGATAGCAAAGTTGAAAAGCTTGTTCAAAGGTAAAGTTACACCAATGCAATGATCTTTGAAAGCCCAGTCTTTCCAGCTCATCCTCATGTTAACAGTAAAATAAGAGTTTTGCATATAGCTTCAGTGACAGGGTTTTCAAAGTTTATTAGTGCCTCCAACTCTAGGTAATCACAGCAAACATATTTCATGGAATATTTGGAGTTTTGATAAAATGATGATCAAGAAAGAAGTTGAGTGTCTATAGGCTATTTGAAGGTAGATGGGAAGCATTACAGTATTGGTACTTTAGTACAACCATTCTGTTAGGAAACACCCAGCCAGACAGCGGAGGAGTTGTCAAATGGGGAATTAGCCTTGACTCCTTGCACAGTCACAAGGAATCCAAAACTGATCCCCTCTAATCTCCATAGAGCCTTATCTACCTGTTCCCATGGGAAAAATGACAGTCTGGAGAGATTCCCTTATAATTGTCAGAACATAATAAAGTAGTTAGCTTGAAGTCCATAGGTGTAGATCTGGTTCCTTGTGACTGACACATTCCTTGGCAAGGACAAAATGCTGACCTAGTTGTCAGCCTTACCAGACAGGAAACACAACCAGATAAACCAATTCTACTTTATTGTAAAGCTATGCTAATGGAAATTTGTCAATTTGCAAGTGGAATTCTCCCGCTGTCTCTTTTGCAGTCCAAAAAAAACAGAGACGGTCCTTTCTGAGTGTCTTGTTCTACTCACTGTCCAGCTGTGGGCTACACTGTTTCTTATCTGACTATTTGCTAGGCAGCATCTCTTCATCTCATCTCTCAAGATCTTTTGCATATACATTACATTGGGTTACATAACAGGATTGGTCCTACTCTGAGACTGAGTGAGGTGGCTGATGCTGGAAGGCAGAAGCAAGACATTAGGAAGAATGCCCTCCCTGAGTTCTTAGCACAGCGTGCATCTTTTAGAGGTGCAGTGGAAACTAATACCTCATTCTATTATTGGAATAAATTGGAAAGAAAAAAATTAACTTCCATGCCAATTGAAAATTGTACACTGAACTGCCTGAATTGAAAATAATAATAATAATAAATTGGCATCCCTGATAGGAGATCTCAATTATGCTAGGTTAAAACAATGCCTATTTCTAAGATCAGAGTTTCCTATTTTGTAATTTTTAGTCTTATTGACTAACCTATCTAAGTAGATAGGGACTGTAAATACTTTTAGTCATCCTCATGATCAGTGGTGGGATTCAATTTTTTTTTTTTACTACCGATTCTGTGGGCTTGGCTTGGTGGGCATTTAAGGGGAAGGATACTGTAAAATCTCCAGTCAGAGGTGGTATCTACCGGTTCTCCGAACTATCAAAATTTCCACTACCGGTTCACCAGAACTGGCCATGATCCATCTAGATCAGGATTCTGTCAAATCATTCCTATTAGACTCTAATAATGTTAACATTACAATGTGATGACCCAGAGCGTAACACAAACGTAACAAAATCTAAAACATAAATAAATGTCCTTTAATGCCTCCAACTTGGTCCCACTGTTCAATAATTCTCAGTTGGAGGTAAAACATACACTCAAAAATAATCTTCAAAAGAAAGCAACACATTCAAAAGAAAGCAACACAGTCCGAATTTAATGAGCAGATAGAGGTGAAAATAAAAAACAAATAAACTACAATCATGGAATTTCCACAACGGAACAGGACAAGTATTTACCAAATTCAAGGAGATAACAAGGCACAGTCTGTTGGAAGGATGCCAACCAAAATAACCTCAAACCAAAATCAAACACGTTTTGTTTCCAGCATTTGCCAGAATGCAAGTCCAAACTCTTATGCAGTTCTCACACCTGCAGCCCATGAAGAGGATCAAGACCCTCTCCTTCCAAGTAGACAACATCTCTCCCTTATCCTCTCCTCCCTGAGTGCCCTAGTATGGATATGGGATGAGCCTGGGTCCTCCTCTGACTGCTCAGCTAGCCTCTGCCCTTCCCCAGCCTCCTCCACAACCTCCAGAGCCACACCGTTCAGAGCTCAACCTCCAGAGCTCAGCCGTTCCTCCTCTCCCTCAGAGTCAGTCTCCACCAGGGGCATGATATACAAGTAGTAATTTCTAAGATCAAAAAGGTGGAAGGATACAAGGAAGTCGTGAGATACTGGTTATTCCTTTCTTGGTGCAATAACCCATGCTAAAGCAGCCATCGATAACACAATTAAGCCTCTACAATTTAAAGAAGTAACAAAAAGAACTTAATAAGGGTGACAAAAGTTTCATGATAACATTTCCTAAGGTGGGCTGTGAGGCATATCATTGTACTGCAGTAGCAACAGAGTTGATGGGGACAACTATCTATGCAATTTTGAATGGTTGAGAACTATTAGGGCTACAAGGTTTGGTATAATTCTATCCACATTGTATGTAGTTTAGTACTAATACATAGTGGAGTACAGCTGCACGATATAGTACCATTGTGGATCAAAGCAAAATTCAAGATTCAGCACTTCTTCAGGAATTATGAAGAAACAGAAAATTCTCAGAGGAAACATGGACTAATCTCATCCCGAAAAGAAAAGAATATTTCTTGAAATACTTGCAATTCATTCTGGTTGCAGATTCATTGTTTCATCCAGGATGGGATCTCAGAATTTCACTGGTAACATTGTCTGAAAGAACATTATCCTGAGAGAAACATGGATTCTACATCTTTGAAGCCTTGCATTTGGATGTTTGCTTGGAAATAATAATGAAGCATTTTTTTGTCTGTTTAAGGATTTTTCATTTAGTGTTGCATGTTTTGATTTGCATGTTTTTCATAGTATATTTGTAGGGATTATAGCTGCCACTTTAGATAGGAATACAAAAGGAAATCAAGAGTGATAACACATCCTGTATGCCTTCCTACCCTGTTTTATACTTAAAATAATGAACACAGGACTTTTTTAAAAAATTGCATATCTGGTTGAACTGGAAATGATAATTCTCTAGAGGTAGATATGCTTGACTTTGTGGTCCCAGTGAGCAGTCCCTTATCAGTTGCATGTTTGAGCTAAAGTAAAAGATGTAATCAATTCAACTTTATTGCAAAATATCAATCAAGAAAGGACCGAGTATCCTATCCTTGGCAAAGTCTTGTGCAGCCGTGCAAACAGGTGCATTAATTTACCAGTATCGGCACAAGGCAACCTGGTGCCTGAGGTACCAGAATACACACAGGTTTCTCCCTGCTGGGTTTTACCTGATTTGCAGATTCTTTTAATTAAAGAGTAGACTAAATGTGGAGCTGTCAGCTGCATCTATTTTTCCAAGACTGCACTTTCCAAACTCCAAGTATTTTCCATAAATTAACAAAAGGTGATGGCTGTAATTTAGTGGTTCATTTGTAAAAGTGTTCATCTCTCTGGAGGAAAAATATAGATAATCAAGAGGGAAATCTGCAGCAGTGTGGGTATTTTGTGACTGTCCACAACCCTCTCCCTACAGGAGACAAGTACTCCATGATAAAGAACTCATAATTGTCTTTTTCAAATTTGATTACATGATGTAATATACTTCCAAATTTAAAATGTGCTGAGAGGCAAAAAAAAAGAAAGAAAGGAAGGAAGAAAGAAATACAGACAGACAACAATTGGTCACAGGCACAGGTTCAGCCTGCCATTGCATGTGTTCTATTTCAGAGCAACAATCCTTGTCTGGAACAACAGACTATTGATTGTCTTGGGAGTGGAAGAATATAATTTTATTGTTGCCTTTTTGCTTAAGGATATAAAGAATAGCAGCCACCCAGATATAAACTGTAAAATGGGTGCATTGAAAGAAGAGGCAGGACCGTAGGATGCAGGAAAACTATTAGAGGTTTGGAACAAAAAGCAATTAGCTGCAACAGGCACTGGCTTTTATAGCCAGTGCTGTCCAACATTTCAACCACTGATTGTGCTTTATTATTCCCATCAATGGCTGGATCAATGAGTGGAGTCTGACATCAGACTCCACTCTACTTACAACGTACATGTATATTAATAAGGCATCATTGAATATTTAACACAAACTCTTCTATCAACTCTTTGAGGGAGATTGGTGGTTAAGAAGTTTATCTCTATCTTATCTATCTATCTATCTATCTATCTATCTATCTATCTATCTATCTATCTAACTATCTATCTATCTATCATCTCTCTCTCTCTCTCCTCTATCCCTCTATCTTTCTATATCTTTCTACTTCCAACACCATGTGTCCATGTCCATCATGTTCCATGTCTATATCTATAAATAAACGAAATATTAATTGAATTTTTCTATTTATTTTTATTCTATAGACGGAACCGGCTCCTTGTAGCCTCCTCACGGTAAAGATCATAAAAATCAAGAACCTCCGGAAAGCAGATCTATGTGAGTTCTTCAACTTACCATTTGGTTAGAATCAAAAGGGAGTAAAGGATCACAAGAAGGTTGAAATAGAGTATAAGATAAACCAGCAGTTTTTTAAATGCTAAATCTGCATGACTAGGCCAATGATTATTTCTACTTTTGGAAATCTCATATGAAGATTATGTATGCAAATGTTAAAAAATGATGGGATTAGTTCCGGTATGACATGTCATGACATGTTGTAAGTTCATGACATTTCAACCCTTGAGGCAATCTATAATCTATGTTTATCAATATCATTAAAAATGAATTGCAAATATTTATGAAATATTTATTTTTACAATATTTATTGTGTATCCTAATCCTAATAGATTCTGGGGTAAACGATAAAGTTAGAAACAAAAGCATTAAACACATATATAAATAATAGAAACTGTAAAGAGTAAAACTACTAGAAGATCATAGTCACCACTTAAAATGTAACATCTGGAGGATGAGTCAATGTTAACTGATAATAAATCACAATAATATTAAACTGAAACCATCAATTTCATGTCATCATCTCACACATTGCTTTACAATGTCTGATGCAAGTAGGTAATTTACGTTGTTTGTATAATGATATCATGCCACATATTATTTGTTTAATAACTTTCTGTAGATGCCTATCATAGGTAACATTTTCCCATCGATCTGTACATTTTCATTTTTCATTAAACTGCAAAGGACAAAGTCGTTTTTTTAATGCTTCACTGTTTTATAAGATTTTGGGGAAATGGACAAGAAATCCACCTCAAGATTCATAATGAGAGGTGTTGGATAAATGTTTCCAATTTCCTCCAAAAATTTTAACACCAAAAGTAATAAATAACATGGTCAACTAAAGCACTAATATGTACACACAATGGATTAGAAGAAAAATGTATACAATAAATGCACTGTTTATTTTACTAAATCATTTAGTAAACAAAAAAACAATATCTTAAATTTTATTTTAAATATATTATGGGCTGCCATGTACAAATACATCAAGTATCTCTGTGTGCCATGCTACCAATTCTTTATGAAATATGCAATTTAGCAGAAATGCTACTGTAACGAATGCTTAAGCCATAAATGCCCTAAGCAAATAGCACTTAATAGTTTTTCCCCCATTTATTCTTAAATTAATCTAAGGATAAATCACACTGCCCATGTTAACAGAATCTAATAGCTATCAACTCCTAATATTAGATTGTAATGGCCAATCACACTTAAGTTGGTCAAAGAATTAGGGTGTTTGATGAATATCAAAAAATGTAGGCCTCTAAGAATTGCAAAACTGTGATTAAATGAATTCCTCCAGCTGACTATGGAGAGGGATAAAAAAAAATTAAAAGGTGGCTGCTAGGACAGAAAATAATTGCTAATGCTATTTCATAAACAGTTGTTGCCTGAATGTTCTGGATCTCCTACTTTACTTCAATCAGTCCCTTGGAGAGCATGGGACAAAGGCAAAAAAGAAAAAAAAGACAGGGACAGGTAATTTCCCCAAATCTCTCTGGGATAATGTCTATTCCAATACCAGCACTGCAAATATTTTTTCTTAAAAATTCCTCCAACCTCCCAAGAAAGGAAAAGAAAAGAAAATGCACTAATTCAGGAAGTGATGATCTCACAGCCAACCTTGTGGAATCTGGGAAGTTCTCAGAAATGCTTGACTGAGGCACATGTGATTATGAGCAGGCAAGAGGCTTACTGGGTCTGTCATGTCATGTGCATAAAGTTATTATCTCCTAGTGATGTAATAATGGCATTTCTGCATGAAAGCTAATTTGTCCTTAATTAAACAAACAAGCAAACAAATTTATTGTTGAATAGACAAGAAAGGATGGCATATAAACACCTACAGTATATGTCTGGAACATAATTATGAATCTGCCACTGAAAATACCAATATATCAAGTTTTCCATTAAATCAATAACTAAAGACAACAAAAATGTCACTGATATCTGGTCCCGAAAAGTTTGACAAATTGCAACAAGAAGGCAGGTAACATTCTGACCTGGTGTACATTTTAAAGGACTTGTTGAAGTACACTTTCCTGTGGGAAAATTGCTTACAAGCATAAACATGTCATTTAGAAAAGTCCCTAAACAATGCATACCTTTGGAGCATTAAGGAAAGGTATTTTTATGCAAACTTTTTCTGCTAAGTTTCTAAATAGGCATGAATGAGAACAAATGATCAGTCAGGTAGGACATTCAGTGAGAAGCACATTAGACAGATCCACCCATCCATATGGAAATCTAAGCTTCCATGACTAAGTATATTTTTTTCCTATATGTAATCATTCTATTGGAAACAGATTTTGATGCAGCTTGCATTAAAAGAAGTGCTGGTTCCACCCAGATATGTTTTGTGGTGTTATTGGTACTTAAGGAAAGTGCTCACTTGAACATCTGAATCAGCTGTCTCTAGGATTAGCTAATCTTTGTATACATATTTTAACTTGGCTCTATTAAACATTTGATAGCATTTTGGCAAATAGATATATTTGTGATTTTTCCGTTTAAGACAGCCAACTTGAAACACACACACACACACACATATACACACACACTATTAATAAACTATTTTTTCAGCATTCCCTGCTGAAAGTATTGAAATTGCATTTGAAATTTAAAATATAGGTTGCATTTTGAATATTAGGCTATTTTTCTTACAATAAGAGCCAGGAAGGCTCTTATTATAATGTCAACCATTTGATCATTATGAGACAGAAGCTATGCTTCTCTAAGCCTTTTAAAATTCACAGTGTTTGTGAAAATTATACAGATTCAAGCCATTACATTGACTTAAGTGACTGAATTGACTTAAAGAATGGGTCCAAAATCCAAGACCCATTATTCCCATGGGATTGAAATTTGGCAAAGTTGTAGCTGTTTCAGAGCAGCCGTGCCACTGCATGGCCATGGAAAGTCACAGTTGTGTGATTGTTCTTTCTAAATTCACAAGATGGAGGGGCATAATCCTGCCCTTCTGGTAAAATATGAAATTGCTTAACTGTGGACTTGATGAAGAAAAGATGAGGAAGGGACTTGGATGTCTAGTAGCAAGACAGAGATAGCTAGGGGTAGGTACCGGAAGTCGCTGGGTGAGCTCTGGAGGAAGGGGGCTCTTAAGTTCATATTGGGATGCAGAATGGGGGTGCAATGCAAGTGTTTGAAGGATTTTGCTTCTTACAGTAGACTAATAGTACATAAGCTGTCTTTGATCAATAGCTAAGCCAGTCAAAACTACCTTTATATAAAGACTTGCCATTTCACTGCTTAATTTAGAAATGATATCCTGTGATTCTACTTGGGGAATGCTACTTTTCAATTCCTGTGGTAGTTGGAAGTTACAAGATTGATTGGATTCATCTATTACTTACATAAATTATGTAAGATGATCTTGATCATTTCCTGCTCCTCAATGCATGAGGCAAGAATATTCCTCCCTACATCCTACCTACTTGTCCCTACCTATCCTCCCTTCTCATAAATAAACAATGAATGTAAAATAAGTTTGTTTCCTTTCTACAAACATGTAACAAATAATAAGTTGCATCTTTCTATTGTGATAGAATAATGTTAGGATTGAAATGAAAAGGAATGATGAGTTTTACAAGTTTTAACTGGACATGAAAAGAACCAGGGTACAGAAATGGAGGGGAACACTTTGGTTACATAGCAAATGTATTTCTTTGGTCAGGGTATGGAAATGAAGTTCACCCAAGTAGGCTTAATGAGGTGGCAGGTAATCCATAGGAGCCCTGGTGACACAGTGGTTAAAGTACAGTATCGCAGGCAAACTCTACCCACAGCTAGGACTTTGATTAGGGCTGGTTCCAGATTGACTCAGCCTTCAATCTTTTATGAAGTTGGTAAAATGAGGACCCAGATGATTGAGGAAAATATGCAAATAATGCTTCTACATTGTAAACCACCTAGCGAGTACTGAAAATTGATATGGGATGGTATATAAGCTATTGCTATCTTCAGACTTAACAATTGCCCTACCTACTGATCTCCTTTTTGTAACTTAAAAATACCCTTGTCCTTTCTTTTCTTTCCCAATTTTTCATAGAGATACACATTGGCTCATGGGAAAGTTTCTTTAAACTTCATCCATAGTATGAAGATGCTGCTGTGTGTATTTTGTGAAAGGATGAACACTTACCTAAAAACTATTTTGTGCTTAGGCTATCCTCTAAAATTCCATTTGCTCCAATTGGCTCAAGACATTTCTCAGATCCCTGAGAGCTTAGTGAGTGCAACAATTATATTTCCCTGATGGTAACTCAATTCTACTATGAGAGCTTGGCGTAATATATATGCTTCTTCTGATTCTTGGCCTACATATTTCAATTCACCACTTCAACTCTAAGCCTGGGTGGTGAGGAAACAGAGAATTCCATGTGATCTGACTTGATTAAGGAGTGACACATAATTAGGAAACAGAGGTGACACAATATTAAAGTGAGCCATGGAGGCAGATGGATGGACAGGTTATGCTTGCAGGATCTCAACAGGATCAATTATTAACATGCTTGAAGAGTAGGAAAGAATTTACTCACATTACATCTCAGAAGATTATTTGAATTTTCACTTCTCTCACCTTTCTTTTCAGGATAGAGCAAAACCAGTTTGCTTTCACACCTGCCTTTTAAATCTAGAGCTTAACTTATAGGTCTATTTGGAAATATATGGTGCATCTTATTTTTTCTAAGTATGTTGGGAATATCATAGGACCCTTTCCCCAACCAACAAGAGTCACTGAGTGAAATGGAAAGTGCCTAAATTTGATAAAAGCAAATGAATGAATGAAGAAATAAATAATTAATATTTTCCTTAACCCTTTCACATATTTTTCCTCTCTATCAATCTGCTGAACCTCACTTCTGAAACTATTCACATTTGATTTGTGGATAGAATGTCCAACACATATACACACAGCTATTGTGGCTGATTCATGGATTTTATTTTGGATTTAACTTCTATTGTTAAGGCCAGGGGTCTTCAAACTTGACAGCTTTAAGACTTGTGGACTTTAACTCCCAGAATTCAACTCCCAGAAGTCTACAAGTCTTAAACTTGCCCAGTTTGAAGACCCTTGGTTTAGGCTGATATATCGCTAAGCTGATAACCCATTCAAACATTCTGGAGGGTCAGCACTTTTATTATTTTTTAGAATTATGTAACATCTTCATGAGTTTAGGGAAATGAATGTGGTGTTCTGTGATTTGAAACTATCAGAATTTTTTCTTCCCACTAAAATTTTCCTTCCTCTGGGTATCACTCCTTCAACAGAACAGGGTTATTGTTTGTCCATGAGTGATGTGTCCACTGCTTCTAGATTCCTTTCCAGATTCTCTATCACTAACCAAGTTCATGCTTACTCACATTCATGAAGGGATGACCAATGAATGAAAGATTAACACAGAGAGATTTCTCACGTTAAGAAATAACTTTAGTAATAGCTCTCCATATAAATCCTCTGGAGTAGATAGAAATTGGCAGTCGTATTTAAGGATGCTCCAAATTTAGCTAATTCTGAAGTGTTAGATTGGGTTTTTCATGATGATACAAATTGTGTCAGAATATTTTTAGCATGTCACCAAGTATATGGCTTTTCCGGAAAATTAGAGCAAGTTTAATTTCTCTGTTTGGTTAATATAAAATGGGTGAAAACAGAGGAGCCTCATAATCAGCATGCCAGCATGCATAATTCCATGATGTACTAAAAATCCTACTTCAAATTAATATGAGTTTTATCATCAATTTTTTTTATGAGTCCATTTTTTCAAAAATGTCCATCTCAGGTTCAAGGAACCAGAAAGGGCACGATGAACCAATCAGATTAGTATATTTTTTATGCTCATCTAGAGAGAGGAATCTTGCTAGACCGAAGCACACACTGCACAAATACTTGATCAATTCTGTAAATTTAGGAAGGGTCTCCCTTTAACCTCTTATTCCCCAAAAAGGATTCAAGGCTATTCAATTTCACTCTTTTCAAAAACTCAGTGTCAGATTCCACCACAGTCCCTCTAAGAAAATAGAGCTATTATGGAGCAAGTATATTGCTGTTGAAACATGATGTGTGACAAAAGGATTGTCATATGAATGTTTTTGCTTTTGTGTTTCTGGTTAGGTAACACAATTAAGCCTCAGCCTTGCCAGTAGGAGTGATAATTAGCACTTTGTTTAACAGTCTTAGTTAAATGTCTGTGAGGCCATAAAGTATAAGCCACTCAGCTTTGTGCATTCTATTGCCCAAGAATGATCCTATGGTTATGATGGTAATTTATGTTCATGAAATAATATCTTTCTATAGGGGATATGAACCATCCTTACCTGACATATGGGAAAAACCTCTCTCTTTTATATATTGTATAAAGTCTGAGAAGACTAGTGCCCATTTTACATTTCCATGCAAGTGTGTTTCTCCATTAATTTTCTACTTGTTATATCTGGTCTCTCGTATTCACATTTAGTTGTGCTTTAATTTATAAGTGCTGACAGATTCTTAGCACCTTAGCTCAAGAATCCCTTTTTTTGTAATTGTTCCAGAAATAAGAGCTAGCTACATGACAACTTTACTAATTTATGTGTATCCTTCTCTGATTCATTTAAAGCAAAATTAGTCATGAGGATAAAAGTAGGCATTTGCTTGATTATAAAGCCAAATCCAGTCATTTATCTCACAACAACTTACTATAAACTAGCCAAGGCATAAAGTTGGCCCAATTTTGAAAGATGCCACTCAAAAGATAAATAGACTAGTATAAATTTGCTTGTGTGGTTAGTCTTGAAAGAAAAGTTATACTACTCCCCCTGGTGCACAGTAGCATCCCTGTTTATACTTCAGCCCTGCCAACTCTTAACGGTTCTGCCGTGAGTCTCACGATTTTTTGTCATTTCTCATGGTCTCATGACAAGGCTCCTCAATCTCACGCCAAATTTAAAATGCTTTTTTTTTTCAAATTTGGAAGTCAGCTTATATACGAGTATATACGGTAATCATTTTTCTTCGTGTGTCATTTTGAAAGGGGAGTAGGCCCTGGGAACGAGGCTAGTTTCCCAGTAGTCTTTGTAAGTTCAGCACGGGGAAAGTGATCGCAATCGTATAAACATGGCGAAAAGAGGTGGTGATTTTTCAATAGAAGAAAGAAAGCTGCATCTTCTTACAACAGGGAACACAAATAAAACCATAAAATAAACTGTTAATGACTTTCCTCGATGGAAAAGGGGTTTGTTTAATCTTGATCAGGAAAAAAATAGAATCTCACTATTTTTTATAGAATCTCCAGATTTTTTTTCATGGGTCTCCAGATTTTCCTTTATCAGGGGTTGGCAGTTCTGATACTTCTTTCTTTTCTTTTTATATGATTTTGATATTATATTTGATTTATTTTTGGGTGGATTTATTTATTGACATTTTAGATCATGAATCCACTATGAAAATGTCGACAATACTTTTTTTTCCAGCTAGAGTACTTTTCTATTCTAGATTGGTTCATTACCACAAGGAAGTTCATAATTATTGTTCTGCAATCTACTAATAATGTATTTTAAATCCATACATCATGGACTAGCCATGTCTGTCTTATCTCTTCTGACTCCAAACCCTTTTTCTCCTGCTATTCTCGATTTGAAACTATGGCTGAGTCAATTGATGTGACTAAATAACTTTACATTTTGAGAAATCATGATACATTGCTGCATTGCTACTTTATTAGTAAAGTTCCATGTCTTTTGGTACAGTAACCCAGTCTGACTGCTATGTGAGTTTATACTTACCTACTGCTTCAGAGAAAAGGATGAAGACACAGACCATCAAAGATTCTAAGGATCCCATGTGGAATGAAACTTTTCACTTCAGAATTCAGAATAAAGTAAAGGTAAGATAATTCTTGGAGCTGTGTTCTAACACATTTACAAAATACCAAGTGTGACAGGCTGTCCTTGTTTGGGTGGAGGAATAAAGTCAAGATGGTAGCTGTGATTGTGCAATTGAAACCCTGCCCCCTTTTATCTCTGACACATTTTAAGAAAGAGTGGGGCTTTGATCATGTGATCATGGCTGCCATATTGATTATTTTAACATCCCTTTCTTCACAATCAAATGCCATTGAAGGCCCAACCTCTATGTTGAAATTCTCATATGTTTTTGGGGAGGGATCCCTTTTATACTCCCTTTTATTTGTATACTTATTATACAAATAATAATGTAGAGAGGCTAAAACTATGAAATGAGAGTTTTGAAAAATTTGTGCCTGGTTGCATACTTTTAAAGTAATATATCCCAATATTTTAAGTTTTGCTTGCTGTTCACCAGTCACTTCAAGTAACCATAAAACTAGAGCAAACAAAAGGACTGTGGATCAATCCATTCAACAAGATATGAATTACCAATGGTAGTCAAGAATCAGACCTGAGGCAAGAGACAATGCAACAGTGGAAATTTGCCATTTTGTTTCCCTTGTTTCCTCACAACAAACAACAATGAAACACACACCTGATGCATCTTTCACTCATCTTTCAAGCATTTCAAACAGCATTTGAAAATACCCAAACTGTATGGTGCACCTCCTTACAACATTTTCTCTATTGTCTCCACATGTCTGTTCAAGCACAGCAACTTTATTCCACTAATAGACACATTGGGAGAGTTCTCTTTGCAAATCTACAGAGACCAAAACAGCTGGGGGGGAAACCTTCAAGGCAGCGTAGGCCTAACTTCTCCTCATTTCTTACTTGTAAGAAATGTTTGTTACCTGGATCAATAGCAGCTATGGATAAATTGCCTGGAGTCACTAGGAGTTGGGAAAAAACAAACAGACAAATGAATAAAATCTTGCTCCTTTTGCATTTTTAAAAAGTTTCATGGAAAACTCTACAAATTCGTATGGATTCCCATATGTAATTTCATGTTAATAAAATAGAACTTTTCCATGACTACACTGTAGTATGTGCAATAGGGCCCTAGGGCTACTGGGCTAAGCTTCACCTGGATTCCTATAATAACTCACATCTTGTCATTTTAATGGCAAGGAAGTTCTGTTATGTGGAAAGCTACTATTGTTTGATGGATTGTATAAACAATAACAATAAATATTTATGTAGTCAGGATCTACAATTTGAAATAAAAACAAAGTCGCCTACAGGAGCTGTGGTTGTTTATTTATTTATTTATTTTTATTTGTCAATTGCTTACAAGATAATAGGTATAAGTAAAAACATAGTTATGAATACATGGATACATATATGAAAAATATAAAATATATAAAAGAAACAATAGGACAGGGATGGTAAGCACATTAGTGCACTTATGCATGCCCCCTACAGAACCCTTAGGAAAGGGGTGAGGTCAATAGTAGACAGTCTAAGGTTAAAGTTTTTGGGGTTTGGGGAAAAAACCACAGTCAGGTAGAGTATTCCAGACATTGGCCACTCTGTTACTGAAGTCGTATTTCCCACAGTCAAGGTTGGTGTGATTAACCTTGAAGTTTGTATCTGTTGTTTGCTCTTGTGTTGTTATGGTTGAAGCTGAAGTATTCATTGACAGGTAGGACATTGCAATGTATGATTGTGCAGTGGTTAGAATGCAGTATTGCAGCCTAACTTATTGCTCACTGCCAGAGTTCAATTCTGACTGGCTAAACATTGATTCAGCCAGTTTAAAGTTCATAAAATGAGGGCCCAGATTGTTGGGAGCTGTGTATTGTAAAGTGCTTAGAGAGGACTGAAAAGCGCTACAAAGCAGAATATCAATCAATCAGAATAGAGTTGGTAGGGATCTTGGAGATCTTCTAGTCCAACCCCCTGCTCAAGCAGGAAACCTATACCATTTCAGACAGGTGGCTGTCCAGTGTTTTCTTTCCAGTGATGAAGAAGCTATAAGTTCTGAAGGCAAGCTGTTCCACTGGTTAATTGTTCTCACTGTTAGGAAGTTTCTCCTTAAAATAATAGAAAATACACTGCTCAGGATATAGATTTTAAGCAGTGATTTGCTTTCCAAGCTTGTTTCAATTTAGTTTCTGAATGTTTCATTACCAGAGTAGGTAACATCAGCAACAGGATTTTCTTGTTTGATTCTCCTTAGCTGATAAATGTCTTGTGGTCAGATGATCATGTGATTAGTTGTTCCTGTGGAGCTATATTTAAATTCTGAGCAGCTGATTGGTTCTCTTGTTGATTGGTCATTATACGTAAAAAAACAAAACAAAACCATTCAAATGACCAATCATTTATAAGCTAAGGAGAATAAGACAAAAAAAAAATCCTGCTGATGACGTTACCTAGTCTGGTAACAAAACATTAAATTGAAACAAGCTTGGAGTGCTAGCTACTGCCAAAAGTTTCTCCTTCTGTCCTTAGTTTCTATCCATTGTTTCTTGTCTTGCCTTCTGATGCTTTGGAAAATAAATTGATCCCCTCTTCTTTGTGGAGGCCTCTCAAATACAGGAATATTGCTATCAGGTCACCCATACTCCTTCTTTTCTCTAGTTATATCCAGGGGTGGGATTCTACCAGTTCGCACCTGTTCTCTAGAACCAGATGTTAACATTCTAAGCAGTTTGGAGAACCAGCTGTTAGAAGAAATTACTGGCCTAATCCTGTAAGGAGGGCAGGAAGGAAACATTCTGGTGTTGCTTACAGAAACTGCCTCTCCATTAACCCTTATTACATTCTTGTCAGGACTAGACATCCTGTCTCAGGAATGGCTCTGGAGTTTTTTCCCCCCTCCTTTGCTGGTACTTTGCTTGTGTGGAGTGACCATTCAAAGTTACAATGGTACTGAAAAAAGTGACTTATGACCATTTTTCACACTTACGATTGTTGCAGCATCCCCACAGTCATGAGAGGCCAGGCGAGGAGATGCGTGCCTCAATGTGAGTGATATTGAGTTGGCCACACCCAGCCAATAACCACCAAGCCACGTCCACCCAGTCACATAACCACCAAGCCATGTCCAATACTTAAGCCACACTCACAGAACCGGTTGTTAAAATTTTTGAATCCCACCGCTGGTTATACCCAATTAATGCAACTGTTTTTTATTTGTTTTTGTCTCTAGGCCTTTAATCATCTTAGTTGCTCTTCTTTGTACTTTCCTCAAACTCTCAATGCTATTGCCATGTGCTAAACTAAGCTAAATTAAGCTGGGCTGAGCTAAGCTACGGTAAACTAAACTAAGCTAAAGTAAACTAAGCTAGACAGTATAATTGCTCTATTATTTTTTGCAAAGAAATGTTCACTCTTTTGTTGCCTAACCACAAATGAAACATCAAGGGGGCAGAAATAATCTGAGACAGGATGCTAGCGTAAATCATGTGTAGAACTCTGAAGTTCTTTTTGTTGTTTTTTCCCCAGAATATTTTAGAATTTAATGTCTATGATGAAGACAAAATTACAGAAGATGACCACCTCCTCACTGTTATGTTTGATGTATCTAAAATCCAACTTGGAGAAACCGTTCCCCTGAGCTTTCAGCTGAATCCAAAGGTGACTGCTCAACTTAACAAGCCTGCTTCTTCCACTGGGTGGAAAAGACATGTTTCTCTTAGTTTTCACAACATTTTCGCTCTGCTAATGTGGAGCCATATTAAAAGTGGACATTTGGTCTGCAGAAGATAGTATTTTTCATATCAAATATGTAACTTATGAGCTGCAGCTAGTCACCAATAGTTTTTTGGATGTTTTTTGTGAGCTAAAAAAAGTCTTTGAATTTGTACAATGTAGGAAAGATTCTCAATTTTTCAAGGGCAGAACTTCCCTTTAGTGATAACAGTAAAGCCCTCATAGCTTTCCTCTGGGATTTAATGGAAGCATGGGCGGACAGGGTAGCTCCAGGCCATCAGACAGGTGACTCAACAATGAGAAACAAGACCTTCAAATTAATCCGGAAACATCAAAATTAACTCCTAATCAATTACATATACATATAAATCCAATACTTTTTACAGCAGTCTCAATGAGGACTGATAGAAGATGAGGACTCTAATAGAAGAAAAACTCAAGAGACTTTTCTTCACAGTATTGCTTCACAGTAATGCGAGCTATGTCCATTCTCCTATAAATATTTTGGACTGAGTTGAGAAGTTTTAGACAAATCAGAGATATGGACACTAATGTCACTCCAAAGTGATAGCCACATGAATAGCCTTTAAATTAATTAATAATTGAAAGATTAATAATAAACTATTTTTCCCATTTATTTCCATTTCTTTCATTTTGGATGGCAGATCCTTTATCAGGAGCATAGACACGCATATGAGACAAGTAATAACATGTGTGCCACAATGTCTTTGTGCAAATGATACAAATGATGTGCAAATTGGATGTTTTTATTTGATTTGCTGTGATGTCTGTAACATCACTGTGGTTTCTACTGGATGCCTCTTGTTTTTTTTACAAAAAAAATTACAAGAAACATTTGTTCTGTTTTTACTTTTCTACTTCTTAGGTATATTCATCACACTATCTGTAAAAATATTCAGTAAATATTGTACATAAGAGGCCTTGTTGAGTTATATCAGCTTCCCTGAATTAGTCATCTATATTTAATTTGTGGGTGTTGGAGGCAGTAGTACTGGTGGGGAAAAGACCTGGTTGGATTGCATGTTTCTGCAAAGGAACCTTATTTAAGCATTAAAAGGGCTTATTACTAAAGAAATGTGCAGAAATGTATAAAAGTATGAAATATTGCATTTATTTTATATTTTATATTTTCAGAGCAAGGAGGAACTAGAAGTTGAATTCACAATGGAGAGCTGGTAAGAGCAAAAATGGAAAGGTGAACCATAAAAGAGAATTGCCAGCATAGACAGCTTGCTTTAGACCTTACCTACTAGATACTACTGTCAATATGCATCCAGATTTAACTCATCTGGCAATAATAGAAAAGTATCATTTTCCTCAGTGATCATAGTATCAGGATTCCGGCAGTTACCCTCAATTAAATCATGAGTCTCAAGCCAAACTTCCAAAACTTCAAAAGGATTTATTGGGAGTTAACACGTCCGGCACTGCCTGGGTGTAGCCGACTCTGAGACACATAATTCATTGTCACCCTTGACCCTGGTTTCCCCTGGTTTCCTGGGTGTATCATAATTCATATTCTCCAGTGGGACACATCCATAGCCAAGAATCATCAATCATGTTCTCCAGTTAGAATTTTGCATAGCAGAAACTTCAGTCACCTAGTTACTATCTTTGAAAACTATTTATGGAATACACTTTCAGTTTCCAAGTTGCCTCACTGCTCTTTCAAACTCTTTCTCCCCTCCCTTTCTGTTGGCAACTCTAAAGACCATAGAAATATTTTATAAGTTGACACATAGTAGTTCTAGCAGCCCTTCCATCTTGCTTCCATTTTTTTCTGGAAAGAATACCATATAAAGGGCTTTTGAGTTAAAAACCTAGATACTCCTTGATGGAGACAGTGAGACCATGTCCCTGCTCGTTAAGTCCAATGAATATCTAGTTTCAGCAGTCAAGCTTTGGAGATGACGCATGGAAATTTATAAGCATGTCAGAAGGAATATTGTCCTGACTTCTTAAAACATTGACTGAAATAGTGTATATTTTTTTTTCCTTTTCAGCCCTGATGTTCCAGAAAAGATTCTTACCAATGGAGTCTTAGTGGTAATTTTTTATTCTACTCTAGCTCTTGAATTGAATAGCTGGTGAAGGGAAGGGTCTTAAACTGAGGATGCTCAGCTTCCGCCCAACATTCCTCTGCGTAGAAATTGTTCACTTGGACAATTTACTGACATATTTGTCTAGGAACAAGCCTGGGATAGAAGACACATTCTTGGTGCCAACTTCTACATCAGATCTTCCATAATCTTGAGAGCTTAGAAAACAGCAAATATTTGTACTGCATTATTTTTTTTGATATTGGTATGAAGATCGCTATCAAGAAATTGCACTCAGATCAAGTTCTGCTTCTCAACATATTCTATGCATTTATACATTATAAAAATATATTGTTACATTTATAAATATTTGCCCATGATAGCCTGTTCTAAGGCTTAAATAGGTTAGGACAAGAGATTGTATTGCAAAGTCTGGATGAACCCTTTCCCCCCCTATTGTTCAAAAGATAATACCTAGCTGGAAAATTGAGCAATGTGTTGCCAGGTGTGGCTATACAAGCTTGTATTCAGGAGGAATGATACTACAAATAGCAACAGCCCCACAGTTATAAAAGATAACTGTGTCACAATGAAAAAAAAATCCTGAATTCTGAATTTGGTGCAATTAGCTGAATTAGAACTAGTGTGTAAAATTGTACTTCTCCAAATTTATCAAGCAAAACAGTAACCAGTAAAAAGAAAGGCAGGGAGCAAAGCATGCACACAAGAGGAAAAAAGAAACAAACATAAAAATTAAGATGAATCAAATATTAAATATAATCTGACTAGAATGGGCCAGACACACTCTCTGAGCCCAGCCCAAGGTATGACAGGAAGTGGAATGTGTATTATGTATGTGCACCACTTTGAGTTACTTAGAAAGTAATAACAAGGGATAATTTTTTAACAACAACAACAACAACAATAAAACAACAATAATAATTTCTGGCAGCAACCTGTATCAACCATCAATGCCAATCAATGATATTTGTGATACATTTCTAAATGTTCAGTTGACTGAGTTTCATGTTTAAGAGAATAAAAGAGATGATGATGATGATGATGATGATGATGATGATGATGACGACAATAATAATAATAATAATAATAATAATAATAATAATAATAATAATAATAATAATACCGGTAATAATAATAATGTACTTGGTTGATAACTAGGAGGCTGGCAGCAACCCGTATCAACCATTAGCATCAGTCAATGGTATTTGTGATGCATTTCGGAATGTTCAGTTGACTGAGTTTCATATTTAATGAATAAAGTATATATTAATAATAACAATAATAATTAATATATAAATTAGGCTATCTTAGATATTGAAATGATTCAAATTGTCCCAGAATGAATAAAAATGAGTAATTGAGTGGATTAAAATGGATAATTGAAAAATGATTTACAAGTTAACACCCCCCCCTGCCCCCACACTTCTGAAAGTATAAAATCCAGGAATCTCCTTCTGTTTCTATTATTTCTAAGACATACAGGTACTTTGGAAGACTGAAAACAAACAGATGAGCTGGACATACTTTTAGATGTTGTAGTATCTGATCCCCCAGTCTGGGGGAAGAAGAAATAATGATGGCTTTGCTAGCCTTTCACACCTACTAGGGTTGCTTAAATCCTGTGGAAGGATTTACTCAAATACTTGTAAATTTAAATTCCAAACACAGAAAAGTCAAGACTAAAGCATATTTTGCAATCTGGAAGCAAATGGAAATTCACTAGAAGTAGAAAGGGAAACCGTTTTAAAAAAATGAAAACACCATGATTAATTATTCCTTCACGTGCTTCATTTATGCATATTCTTAGCACAGTGCTTATAAATAAATTCAGTGCTTAGAACCTGATGTCTTATGTACCATTTTAATTTCATGTCATTCTGCATAACAGACTCATGATAGAAGGATAAAAATTGTAACTTTGCCCAGTACATCTTTTATTATTGCATTTTTAAAATAACACATCTTATACAGTCTCGTGAAGTTGCCTGTTTAGAAGTTCAAGTGAATGGGGGAAGAAGAAACGGTATCTTATCAGGTAAATTACAACTTTTTATTTTTATATTATGCAAGAAAGACTGATTAGTATTTTGTTTTTTTCTCTGCAAGCTGTTCCCTTCATGATCCATACTGAACTGCTATGAATTTATGGAATATTCAAAAACATTTTAATTTCATTAGTAACATTCCAGAAAAGTAAAATGTTGACAAACATTCGCATCTTCTGTCAGCAAAATTCAGAATTAATTTGGATTAAATGGGGGAAAAGCTAGGTGAAACCTAGCAAAGAGGGATTTTGACTTTTATTAAAAAGTGTTGACAAAATTAAGTCAACAATTTTGGGCCTTATCATTCAAAGCATTTTGGATAATTGCTGAACTGAACACATAATTAATACATTTTGTCATTTTAGCAATTTATTTTAGACATCCCCTTCTCCATGTACTTTTAAATGTAAATTTTTAAAGGCCTCTATAAGACAATTGACTATATTAAATCTAGAAAGATTTTTCTGCTGATGGATTATCTAGTGGGATCAGAAAAAGGGCAATTATTTTCCCATGACAATCCATCATACACTTTCAAAAGTCCTACAATACATATATAAAATATGCCAGTATATGTATCAATTTGTTTTTGCCTATTTCTACAATGGGACATCTTTATTAAAATGGATTTATTGGGATTTAAATATGCAAATGAAATTTTAAAAACTGCATGTAACATTTATCTAACAGTTGCAACCATGTCCATTAAAATAGTAAAATTGTTACCACATTTCTGAAAGGAAAGGAAATGTTATTCCTGTTACTACAGAGGAGGGAATCTAGTCTAAGTTTATGTACTGAATGTATGGTTCAGATGAAATACAAAAATGTAAAGTAAGATTCATAGTTCACCTACAAGATTCATCAGAGACATATGAAACAACATCAAGTCTATTCATTGTGAACTGTGGCCTATCTCCAGCTTCATAGAACATTTTGTGTTTGTGTTTGTAACTCCCAACATTTAGCAAAACTCGCTATAAACAGTGGAGTGCTGCCTATGGTTGTGCAGATTTGATGAAATCCACAGAAAAAGATCTGATCAATCTGTATCTCATGGAAAAAGATCAGATCTGTATCTGTCTTCATTTTATCATTCCTTCCCAAAGATGTTATAAAGAATTGTTTTTGTGAAATGCAATAAAGGATATAACACTTGGTGAAATTTAAAACCCCTTTTGGTCTGAATTGCCAAGTAGTTACAATATTTAATTGGATCCTAATATAGCAAACTTTCTTAATAATTCATATTTTGCACCCTAGAACTATGTTGAAGTCTGTTACTTAAGACAGGGACAATATTTACCTTTTCAGGGGTACAGGGCAATAAAATGAGAGAATCTGGAGTGGCCTATGAAAATAAGATGCCTGAAGCAAAGAATCACATGACATCTCCTTCCTCTTGGCAGTTGTATGTCATTTCAATACCAGAACAATACCCTTCAATATTCCTCCTGGGGTGGCTGGCAGGACACTAAAGGAGCAGTCCGCTTCCATATATGTCATCTTACTCTATCTTGTGGCAATGGCTAATTGTGAAGATGGTTATTCATTCTTTGATAATTGACCACTGTTTTCAATATCTAGATTTGGTCTGTTACATGTGCTCTTAGATACATTTTTTAAATATCTCTCAAAACCATTTTGCATGTTTTGATATTCTTCATATTCTAAAGGGACCACTAAATATGTTATGCTGGAATCCACATACCAACAGAATATAAGTTTGATTTATGCTGCTCTCCAATCTAATGATTGAATCAAGTGATCAGGGAATGAAGTTCCACTTACAGAAAGAAGTGTGTGTGGGGATTAATTCCCTTGGTTCTTGTTAAATTCTGCTGGGGATTAAAGTGGGAATTTACGAAGATCTCTTCTCTTCTCTTCTCTTCTCTTCTCTTCTCTTCTCTTCTCTTCTCTTCTCTTCTCTTCTCTTCTCTTCTCTTCTCTTCTCTTCTCTTCTCTTC
>BLBF01000005.1:47273578-47285974 GCA_015471245.1 Laticauda colubrina | reverse complement strand
TCTCTTCTCTTCTCTTCTCTTCTCTTCTCTTCTCTTCTCTTCTCTTCCCTTCCCTTCCCTTCCCTTCCCTTCCCTTCCCTTCTCTTCCTTCCTTTAAGAAACTTTTCATTAATCAAGGAATCTAAATGGCGTCTTTAATGTTTGTACATATTTGATAGGATTATTAATTAATCACAATCTTGCTTTGTCTTTCATTTAGAAAGAACTTTTACTCTTTCAGTGAGTGGATCCTATGAAGAAGCTGAAAATCTCACTTTAGGTTACTGGCTTTGTCCTGCTTCTCCTGCTAAATTTCACTATATCAAATACAACCAATCAGACCTTAACATTGAATTGCCAAGAAGACAGTTCTGTGCAGTAAGTTGCTTGTCTCCATGCTCATAGCCTGTACCTATCTGAGAGTTTGTTGCATAGCTGTGTTTCCACAACTTTGTTGGTCCAGGGAGGCCTCCAGTAGCTGAGTCACTTCTGTTTCAACTGCTGCTCCAGGGGAAACTTTGCAACTAAATTCTTGCACCTTGATACTGTTCCCCAGTCCTGACTGCTAGATTTAAAGCACAGCTTGGTGTCTTTAATGCCAATACCTATTTTTACTCCACTCCATAAAACAAACCTGACATGGCAATTTTGAGATCGGACTGGGGCAGTAGTTGGAGAATTCTTCTTTTTTTTTTTTTTTGGGTATAACCTCATTGGAGGGAATGGAAGTAAGAGGCATGGCGGTTCAAGTGGCTTATTGACTCTGGAGATGATCTCAGCTCCACAGATCGATAGACCTGCCAACCCCTGGTAAAGGAAAATCTGGAGACCCATGAAAAAAAATCTGGAGATTCTATAAAAAATAGTGAGATTCTATTTTTTTCCCGATCAAGATTAAACAAACCCCTTTTCCATCGAGGAAAGTCATTAACAGTTTATTTAAATGTTTTATTTGTGTTCCCTGTTGTAAGAAGATGCAGCTTTCTTTCTTCTATTGAAAAATCACCACCTCTTTTTGCCATGTTTATATGATTGCGATCGCTTTCCCGCGCTGAACTTACAAAGACTACTGGGAAACTAGCCTCGTTCCCAGGGCCTACTCCCCTTTCAAAATGACGGACAGACACGAAGAAAAACAATTATTGTATATACTCGCATATAAGCCGACTCCCAAATTTGAAAAAAAAAAAAAAGCGTTTTAAATTCAGCGTGAGATTGAGGAGCCTTGTCGTGAGACCGTGAGAAATGACAAAAAATGGTGAGACTCACGGCAGAACCGTGAGAGTTGACAGGGCTGGGTCGAGCCCAAGCACTGCATGGCAGGATGAACTCCTGCCACTTGCTTCACCTTCTGTCCACCTAACAGTTCAAAATCATGTTCTGTGCAAGTAGATGGTTGCACAGGTACCACTTTGGTGGGGAGAGAACTGGTGTTCTGTGCATGTAGTCCGTTTCCTGATGGCTCTGAACCTTCCTTGTTGTGGCGCCCACTTGTGAAGCAGCTACAGCAAAGGGGACCTTGAGTGATGCTTCAGGAAGAGCCACACTTTCTCTCTTGTGTGAAGGCAGCTCGCGCTCTTGTGTTATACCTGGGAAAGCGCACAAGTGTGTCCTATAACAGGGGTGGTATCTTGGCAAACTACTACTCTACAATTGCGTAGTGGTCTCCTGAATTCTGTAACAATACCATATGATGATGAAGATGATGATGATGATGATGATGATGATGATGATGATGATAATGATAATGATCGGAAGGAGGTCACATTGTTCAATTTCTTGGCATCTGTGATGGGAATGCTTACCAGTCAGTACAAATGTGACTTTGGGGCTGGGTGGAAATGCCTTATAATTCTTAGTAGTTTGACGGGGGAGGAAGCAAATATTTAGGCTGAGCAATGGACTGCCATCAAAGAGCACTCATTAGTCGTCAATCTAGAACACTTCCAAAAACCAGAATACGGCCAAAGTTGCTTAAATAGCTGGAAAAGAATTAGTGGTGAGACAACCAGTGGTCATTCCATTTCTTGGCTATCAAATATTCCTTCAATTCCTTGCCACACTTTTTCCTAGCAGAAATTTATTTATTTATTGAACTTCAAATAACTTCATCACAGTCATTAACCAGCAGAACTTTTGTATTTTATATGCAGATTTCCAGAGAAAGCAATGAATCAACGACTGTTCCTTTGAACTCACTTCCAATAAATGACAAAGTGATGATAACACCAGTAAGAATCAGCTATTACCTTTTTAGGATAAAAATATGCAAATATACTTTTAGTTCAAAGAGATAATATGAAAACATGGGTATCAAGGTTGGGCAAAGGTTGGGCAAAGAGGGCCAGTGTTTTCACTGTATGTGACTATATCATAATACTCAATGTTATTGGCTTCTAACACGGTCATAATGTCACTGTATGTGACATTTGTACTGTCATCTTCATAGGAATATTTCTTTCTTTCTTATTATTCCTGTTGTTTGATGTAACTTTTAACCATAGACCAGAGTATGCTAGGCTTTGTAGCATTATGCAGCTCCAGGGGGGAAGGAAGATATAATTGAGTAAAGAGTTTCAGATATTACCAACTTTTCTTCATAACTTAGTATTTCAGCTAAGCTTCTCTTATTGCACTATGATTGAGTTCAATAGTTTTTTTGATCACTAGTCAGTCATGAAGTAAATGTCACTTTTTCATTTGCCTAATTTAAATTTAAAAAATTAATAAGAAACAAATAAAGATCTACAATATAGTTATGAACCTACATGATCTTGTTAGATGGTTTTTCTATTGTCGATACAAATTTATATCAGGTAAATCTGACTGGATCTTTAATTATTTATTTAATTATTATATCAAATATATAATTATTATGTTAAAACTTAGATCTGGGGGAATATATGCAAGGGTTAATCTATCCAATTTTGAAAGAAAGTTTCCAATTTGCAACACTGTAAAGCCCCTGTCACACAGCATCAATGGATGGAAAGAGGATGTAAAATGGAGAGAAACACTTGCCATCCATTGGTTAACGCGATGCTCCCATTCTGTACTCACTGCGTCCGTTTTTCATCCTCTCTATCCATCCAGCATCTGTCTACTGACATTTCATCCACTCAAAAAGTTTTGAGCTGCACAAACTTTTTGAGTGGAAAATGTATCCAACGCGTCCATCCTGCATCCGCAACGCATATGGGGAACATCCGTTATATGTCCATCGTCATCCGTTACGCGTCCGCTATATCCGCTAGGCATCTGCTGCGCATCCGTGCAATTCGCATCCGCTCCAGCAGAAAACGGACACAGGGAGGAAGCGAAACAGACGCGGAACGGACACGCAGTGTTAGTCGCATAGACGGAGAAAGGATGAAAGCGGATGAAGCTCGCATACAAAGCATTAAAATGGAAAAAACGTTCGCATAGGGGATGTATCTCGGATATTTAGGATGTCTGTAGGATGCCTAGAGGATGCAAAAGGACACCTAGTGGAAAACCTATATTTCCTATAAAAAGGGGGAGGAACTCACCTGGATCTCACTTTCAGTCCAGCAGTCCTGCTGTGCAGACCTCTTCAGCCTTCATCTGGCTCTTCCTCTTCCACAGCATCCAGTCATCTTCACCATGGATCGTCACACACTTCTTTTGGTAGCCACCATTGTTCTACAACAGTGCGAAGCCATCTACAGGCTCTTTCACCTGTTCTACGCAAAGAAAAGGAGGTGGCCAAGAAGTGTCTGGGTCCGAAGATGGATCACCAGAAGAGCAGAGTACGGACTGTACAACAAGCTGATGGTGGACATGAGGAACGAAGACCCTCGTGCATTCCAGAACTTCATGAGGATGCCTCCAGCCATGTTTGACGAAGTTGTGCAGCGGCTGAGACCCAGGTTGACCAAGCAGAGCATCAACTTCCGGCCCAGCCTGGACCCTGGGCTCAAGGTGGCACTGACTCTGTGCCACCTGGCCTCAGGGACCACCTACAGGAGCATGCAGTACGGCTGGAGGGTGCCACACAACACCATCAGCATTGTGGTCAGAGAAGTGGTGCAGGCCATCATCGAAGAACACCTGGAGGAGCTCTTCCAGTGCCCCTCCACTGAAGAAGGATGGAAGAAAGTTGCAGAGCAGTGGTATCAGAAGTGGAACTTCCCCCACACCGTTGGAGCCATAGATGGGAAGCATGTGGCCTGCAGAGCTCCAGCCAAGTCAGGGTCCACTTATTTCAACTACAAGGGCTTCTTCAGCATCATCCTCTTTGCCATGGTCGATGCTGATTACAAGTTCATGTACATCGATGCTTCAGGCAACAGGTCAGCTTCAGATGCCCAGGTATACAACGCCAGTCACCTCAAGGAGGGGCTGGAACACAATCTCATCATGGGCTCCCCAGATCCAGACCCCCTGCCCAACGACACACAAGATGTGCCCTACTTCATCGTGGGGGATGATGCCTTCTCCCTCAGAACCTACCTCATGAAGCCCTACACCTCCAGATGCCTCACCCGTGAAGAGAGGATCTTCAACTACAGGCTGTCCAGGGCAAGCCGGGTGGTGGAGAACGCCTTTGGCATCCTGGCCAACAGGTTCCAGGTACTTCTCACCATCATGCAGCATCGCCCACAGACCGTGAGGAGGATTGTGGAAGCTTGCTGCATCCTGCACAATCTCATGTGCACCCGCTGCCCAGTGTTGCAGAACAGGCTCGTGGACCTCCAACAAGGCAGTGGGGACATGGAGCCCGGGGAATGGAGGCAAGGGCGAAACCTGATAGATACTGTGGATGTGCAAGGCCCCAACAGAGCTTCATGTGAAGGGAAGAAGAAGCGCAACCTCCTGAAACACTGGTGCAACTCCCCAGCTGGAGCAGTGGAGTGGCAAGACAGGATGATAGATGCTTAATGGATGCTTTCTTCAGCCTGTCTCATCACACTGATGAGATTGGGCCATGTATGTTGAGTGGCCCTACAATGAACAGGGCATTTAATAAAGAGTTGTGTTTATGTTGAAATGTGTTGATGAATGATTAAATTGTTATTGATAATAAAGGGCCATAGGTGTGGCAGCTGGGAGGGTGGACCATACAGTCCCACTATGCTTGCACTGGAGGTTTATCTATCCCACAGCTATTACCCATGCCACAGGTATCCCTGCCCATCCCACTGCTATCCTAACCCATCCCACAGCTATTACCCATCCAACAGGTATCCCTGCCCATCCCACTGCTATCTTAACCCATCTCACAGCTATTACCCATCCAACAGGTATCCCTGCCCATCCCACTGCTATCTTAACCCATCTCACAGCTATTACCCATCCCACAGGTATCTCTGCCCATCCCACTGCTATCCTAACCCACCCCATAGCTATTACCCATCCCACAGTTATCCCTGCCCATCCCATGGCTATCCTTACCCCTCCCACAAGCATGCAAAGGCTTAAACCATTTCTAAAAGTTTCCACCAAGACTTTCTTGACTGAAAGAACTGAACCAAGTGTGAAGCAAACTTTATTAATAACAAACTGTAAAAGCAAAATGACCCAAGTAAAGTGTCCCAAGCAAAGATAAAGTCAACAGGTAGCAACCCAGTCTCTGGCACTCTTCTCAGTTACTCTGAGGCATGCCCATAGCCTCAGGGGTGAAGGGTCCAGGTGCTGTGGAGGTGGCTGCTGTTGGAGTGCTGGTCTGAGGCGCCATTGGGGTGCCTGGCCCCGAGAGGACAACAGGGGATGGTGTGTGGAGGAAGCTCTCAGAGAGCTGGCTCACTCCTGTGATGTTGAGAGCCCCTTCTTCCAGGACATGGGGTGTCAACCCCAAGACCGATGACAGATGTTCTGAGGCCGGGCTTGGCTGTGGGGTGGAGGAAGGAGGAGTGTAGTGGGGCTGTCTGGTCTGCAGGTGAGCGAGGTGAGGCGTGGGAGGCATCTGTGGCATGGGTGGCATCTGTGGCATGGGTGGCATCTGTGGCGTGGGTGGCGTGGGTGGCGTCGGTGGCATCGGTGGCATCAGTGGCATCGGTGGCACCGGTGGCATTCGATGTACCTGTGCCTGGACTGGAAAGGGCTGCCTGTGCTGCTGGAGCTCCTGGTAGCCATAGCCTTGGTAGGTGAGGGCCTGTGGAAAGCCTTGGACGGGCTGTGACATCACCTGGGGTGGAGGAGCAGACCTGGACTGCGTGGGAGCAGGTTCAGCTGGGTCTGGAGGGTTGTGCAGAAGACCAGTGATCCTGTCCTTGATCACCTGGTACTGTGATTCAGACATGTCCAGGAGGGTCTGGTTGACGTAGGTGAGGAAGGGCTTGCGGTTGGAGGATGGTATGTTGGTCTGTACCAGCTGAGAGAGGAGATCTACGCTGCTTCTGATGGTCTCCCTGATCTCCAGCAGGACAGTGTAGCTCTGCCCCTCCAGTCTGCCTCTCTGCCTGCTTTCTGTGGAGGTGGAGCTGGGGGTGCATGTGGGTTGGTCTCTGGTGGAAGTGCCCTCTCCTTGCTCCCACTGCATCAGGGGGTCCTCCACACGTTCCGCCATGGGAAGTACAGCTGTTGGGGGGTTCTCCGTCATGGCACACTCCAGATACCTGCCTGGACACAAGAACTGACTCTTGGCCAGAAGAGGACTGGCTCTCTACGGGCTGCCTGAGAGAGAGGGTTGTCAGAGGGGCCTCTCCTCGGTGGCGGATCTCACCCTCCAAGAAGCTGCACTTGGCCATCATGTAGGTCTCTCGGTCTGTCAGCTTGACTGTGGCCTGGTCAGATTTCTTGAGGTGCAGCTTCCCATACCAGGTGTGCATGTGCTTCCACCAGCCGAGGAGCACCTCTGAAGTGTAGCCCAGGCTCTCCGCCTTCTCTCTCCAAGCGGCCTGCTTCCTTTTGGTGTCTTGATAGAGCCTGTGTCCCTTCCGCTAAAGATACTGGTTCTCCCTCAGCCATTCCAGCACCTCATCCTCATGTTCCTCTTCGGTGGAGTATTGCCTCCTCTCCCATTCTCGTTCTCGCGTATGCTTCTTCCTCCCTTTGGCAGGGCCATCTGGGCCCTCATCAGAGGGGCTTCGAGGTTGTAGGGGCTGCTCCACCACACCACCACCACCAGCAGCAGCAACAACAACAGTAGCAGCAAAAGCAGGACCAGCAGCACCAGCAGCACCAGCAACACCAGCAGGACCAGGATCAGGAGCAGCAGAATAAGCACTAGCAGCACCAGCAGGACCAGGAGCACCAGTAGCACCAGCAGGACCAGGAGCACCAGCAGCACCAGCAGGACCAGGAGCACCAGGAGCACCAGCAGGACCAGCAGCACCAGCAGGACCAGGAGCAGCACCAGCAGAGTAAGCACCAGCAAAAGCCCCAGCACCAGGAGCAGCGCCAGCAGAGTAAGCACCAGCAGAAGTACCGGCACCAGGAGCAGCGACAGCAGAGTAAGCCCCAGCAGAAGCCCCAGCACCAGGAGCAGCGCCAGCAGAAGCTCCAGCACCAGAAGTAAGCCCAAGCAGCAGAAGCCCCAGCAGAAGCAGAATCAGGGCCAGGGGGTGGGATGGTGGCCCTGTCCTTTTTGCCAGGGCTGGCAGCAGATGGCAGAGGCTTCCTCTTTTTCCCCATGGTTGTTGGCTTGCTGGCTGGCTGGCTGGCTGGAGCTGTGTCTGGCAGCAGGTCTTTCCTCTGAATGGTGACCTGCTTGAGAGCTGCTTCCCTTTATATCCGCGGGGCTGACGCAATGCATCCTCCCCACATGCGCAGTGAATGCTCTGCATCCACTTGGCATCCGCTAGGCATCCGCTAGGCTTCCGCTCTGCATCCGCTTCATCCGCTCTGCATCCGCTCTGCAACCGCTCTTTCCGCTGCGCGTCTGCTTCGCTGTGCTCCCCCGGAAGCCCTGTGGATGTGCCATCCGCTCCCATCCGCTTCCATCCACTAGGCTTCCGTGGAGCATCCGCTTTACATCCTGGCTACGTCCCCCCCCTGTCCGTTCCTTTCCGTTGTTGTCCGCTCTGGTTATGTAAATTTGGGGCACTTTTGAGAGCGGATAATAATGGATGGAACATTTTCTCATCCACTGTGTCCTTTTTACATACGTTTTGCATCCGTCGGCCTATGTGACAGGCCCTTAAATTGAAGGCAATTGTTTGTGCCTAATTCTTTGCACATTGAAACTCTTACTGAGCCACAAAGATATTGAGAAAGTAGAATGTATTCTAAAACTGAAAGAAATGAAAGCATAAACATGCTCTAGCATTTAACCTACTTTTATTTCTTATCTTTTTTCAAAGGACAAAATATTTGATTTGAGCGTGAAGGCAAAGGAATGGTAAGGAGGCATTTTATAATCCAGGTTTAATGAACTATAATTTCACACATATTGTCTGATTCTTTTGGTCTTAATATGTCTTGCTTCAATGTAGTACCAACCTAATGTGATTTTATTATGAAAAGTAATTTTAACCAGCTGAAAATATGTTGCCTAGAAGAGTGAATAGCAGGACTCATAAAAGCCATAAAAGTAGCCATGAGCAAGCAATTAAAATTTAATCCCATTTTTTAAAACATGTAATACATTAAAAAGGGAAGTAGGCTTTGACTTCATGGTATTGGCTGCCATATTCACTGTTGACACTTCTGTGGACAAACCTGCTATTGTCATTTATGAGGGAATCATAATTGGCAGCACTTTCCAAGAGGTATACCTACAGAAGTAAATAGTAGGTTTCCCTGAATGTCACATTTAAATGTGTTTATTTGCTCTTTGTTTGGATATGAATATGTTTATGTTGCCTTTCTCCTTGTTTAGAAAAATCAATGTATTCCTCAAAGAGTTCGAAAAAATAAGCATACTAAACTGCAGTTTATTTCTTCATACCACTTGATTAGGCATAGTAAAAAATATCTCTGAAATACAGTTCTTCAAAAATAAACAAAGAAAATTGTTCATGTTTGTAGATATACTCTGCCACAGAAGGTTGAGTAGAAGCAATTTGTTCCTTTATGTTCGGAATATTTATTTTCAATCACATTTTTATCTTAATGCACTCAGACCTAAGGAAAAGGATCTGTCTAGACCAGGGGTGTCAAACTGGCACCATCAAGGCATCATCACATGACATATCAGGATGGGGGCAGGGCCATCACATGACGCATCCAACCTGCGGGCCATGAGTTTGACACCCCTGGTCTAGACAAAGGCAGAATCAAATAGGTTAAAAAAAGAAGGAATAATTTTGTTCCCAGAAATGCAGATAAAATGCCCAGTAAAGTGTTATTACACAAACAAACAAACACATAAAAAAATAGGGGGGATTCTTGTTAAGTGGTTAAGGTGTTTCCCTAGGTCTGGAAGGACTGGAGCTATCCATGAAAGTTTATTGAGTGATTTAAGGCCAGTCATTCTCTCTCAGATCAAAGCATCCCACAGAGTTGCAACTGTGTGAAAAATTGGAGAAGGCATTGCTATGTATGCTGCCTGAGCTGCTGGAGAAAATGCAGGATGTACACTAATTCTGTTGATTATTATTAATAATATATTGCATGGTTTCCTGTCTTAAATGTTAAAGAACAGTTTTCCTATTTCCAAATGATTCTAGTTGTTTCCTACTGTACTGACTCACATGGTCTTAAGTCTAAATCCAACTTATCCTTTTTGGAGAGGGGTTGCCTTTTTTCTTCCAAAACAGCCCAAAACTTCACAAAATGTTATCATATGATCCCAGAATGCTGCAACGAATCATAAATACAAGAGCCCGAAATATAACCATGTGACCATGGTGGTGTGGCAGTCGTAATTTCAAAGATGGGACACACACAACATTTTTCGAATCTGTCGTAACCAGGGGTGGGATTCAAATTTTTTAACAACCAGTTCTGTGGGTGTGGCTTAGTTGTTGGTCATGGCTTGGTGGTCATGTGACTGGGTGGGCATGGCCAGGTGGTCATGTTATTGGCTGGGCATGGCCAACTCAATATCACTCACATCGAGGCATGCATCTCCTTGCCTGGCCTCTCATGATTGTGGGGATGCTGCAATAGTCGTAAGTGTGAAAAATGGTCATAAGTCACTTTTTTCAGTGTCATTGTAACTTTGAATGGTCACTTCACACAAGCAAAGTACCAACAAAGAAGGGGAAAAAAACCTCCAGAGAAGTTCCTAAGACAGGAAGTCTAGTCTGCCAAGAATGTAATAAGAGTTAACAGAGAGGCAATTTCTGTAAGCAACACCAGAATGTTTCCTTCCTGCCTTCCTTACAGGATTAGGCCAGTAATTTCTTCTAACAACCAGTTCTCTGAACTGCTTAGAATGTTAAGATCCGGTTCTAGCGAATAGGTGCGAACTGGTAGAATCCCACCCCTGATTGTAACAATCATTCAGATTGTTAAACACCTGGTTGTAAGTTGAGACTGTCTATTTTATGTACATATGCATCTATCTTTTCCTGCTTAAATGCAGAAACTAACATTTCACACAACTGAATAACATTTTGTTGAATAGGCTCAATTGATCAAGAAGGAAGCAATGGTCTACTTTATCCAATGCCTTAGCAAAATTTAAGTGATTGTAGTCATCTCTTGGTCCATCAGTCTAATCACATTGTCTAAGGAAACCATAAGATTTGTTTTACATGACCCATTTTAATGAATCCATGTTGGCTTCTAGTCATTTCCCTGTTTCTTTCCATATGTCTGATTAATTGCCTGCCCAGGTTGTTGCAAAAGTAGTTGTCATGGTCCTGATGCTGTAATGTTTCACAATGAAGCTATTTGTTCTTTCTAAGGCTCTTGATAGGTTGATACAGTGAGTTGTATATGGTTAGTCCTCCCACAAATTAATAAATGATCTTTGCTAGATTTAAGCAAATAAGATACAGCAACATTTATAATGAATTTTTCTGTCTACCTTAGGACCCAGGGGCTGTTTAAAAGACCAAAAGCTCTTGATGTGCGCCTAGGATATGGTCTGTGCTCAGATGAAAATAATTTCCTGCAGAAACGAAAGAAGGTGGTTGCTGCAGCTCTGAAAAGTATTCTTCCTTTGGGGCAAGGCCTGAATGACCATGAAGTAAGTAGATAACAGAATAACAGAGTTGGAAGGGATCTTGGAGGTCTTCTAGTCCAACCCCAGCATCACCCTGATTCCCTCCAAACTGTATATATTAAACTGGTATAAATTTACGGGCCTCTGTTTACACACTTTTTGTATGAAAAAAACAGAACTTATGATTTGTGGGTTTGGATGATTAAAAAATACACACTAGATAATACTGCAGAATAAGATACAATTTTATAAACCTAGTTGTATTTGCTGTAAAAAAAAATTAAAAACATGTTGTTAGGGATAACATTGTTCACCCTAACTGTTTTAGGTGAAATACTAACTATAAATCATAGTTAGTGTATGCAGCTTTAAATGTAAAATAGCAATTGTGGGTGTGGTTATGAAAACCATATAAAAGTAGCAAGGCTACAGCTTGCTCTCTCTCTCTCTGGTTTTGATGATCCCTGATTATTGCTTGGAAGCAAGACTGCATTGCTCGAACGGGAGAGACAATAACGGACTGATTTATGTGAACTGACAATAGGATATTCTACATGGACTTTGCTAACTGAATATCCCTGAATGGACTGACTACATGGTAAATGAATATAGGACTGTTTTTGACTATGCTATAAACTTATACTGGAATAAAATATATTCTTGATAGCACAAGCGTATCTGTTATTTTTACTGTATGTTAATAAACATACAAGCTTAGCTCACTCATTTATCTGTGTGCCTATCTGACTAACGCTGCACATTCTGTTTAGCTTGTCTACCTAACCCTGGTTGGGGAACCCAGGCTTAACACATGTCTTCATATTTTTTTTACCTTTTCTTTTTGTAGTTGACTCTTTTTTGCAGTCATGTGCTTGTAATTTGGGCACTTGGCAACTGGTTCATATTTTCAACTGGTTGCTGCATCCTGCAGTCATATCATGATTTGTGATCTTTTTTCCCTAATTTCTGCCAAAAATGCTCATTGAGAAAACTGGATTCACTTAATGATCACACAATTAGCTTAATTACTGCTGTAATTTCCTTACTGTAAAAATTGTTGTAAAATTGGGTCTGATTCAATTTACGACATAATGTTATAGTGTTTGGATTTGGCTATTTTGGCATTTTTGAACTCAAGATTCTTTCTTTAATCTCTTCTGTTTAAAAGTGTGTATACAGTTTTGTCTGTTATATTTATGTAAGGTGGTTTTTTTAATCCATCTATTTTTTCTCATACACATTCCAGTCTAATATTGCATTTGATGTAATACAATCCTATAATGAGAACTTATGACAAATTAAATACATTAATTTGAAAGATTTTGATGGAATTCTTTGAGGACTTTTTAAATCAATAGAATAGAATAGAATAGAATAGAATAGAATAGAATAGAATAGAA
>BLBF01000005.1:47253533-47265696 GCA_015471245.1 Laticauda colubrina | reverse complement strand
CTCTTCTCTTCTCTTCTCTTCTCTTCTCTTCTCTTCTCTTCTCTTCTCTTCTCTTCTCTTCTCTTCTCTTCTCTTCTCTTCTCTTCTCTTCTCTTCTACTCTACTGTTTCTGCACACATTCATGCTTTCTGTTCAAAGAAAGCCCTTCCTACCTCATTCATTGCAAGCTTATTATGCATCTTAGTGGCAGTCTTGCCAAATTCAGTTGTGACACAATCTTGTTTTTTGATAGCACTTGAATCTATACAGCTTCCCATTGTTTAGGGCTTTATCATATACACATCTGGCCCTGCTACTGAGATCAAACAGCATGACAGTGCAGCATGTTTTGAAAGAGAAATATTTTGAAACTACTACTAGAGGATTTAGGGAATCAAAAATGTTAAGATTGCAGATTATTTATTTATGTGCTTCAGTCAGGTAGCTACTGTGACTGTATTGCCTTTTATTTTAACCTATCCACCTCAGACACTCTAACTACAATTATTTGCTATGGTTTCCCAGTGATTGTGATTGTGATTATATTCAGCTAAATCACAGGTGTCAAACTCACTGTGTCACATTGCCATCACATGATGTATTATGACATTTTTTTTCCCTTCATGGAGCTGGGGTGGGCATGGTCTGCACATGACACATCTGGCCCGCGGGCCACCAGTTTGACACCCCTGAGCTAGATGAAGCTCCAATCTGGATGAGAAGTTTAGGCAAAGGGGATTAATCTTCTTTGTCTGTGTTACAACACTTTGGAAGTCAACCCTACACAGCTATTATTTGCCATATTATCCCTTCTTATCCAATATTCCATTTTCTTTATCCTTCCTTCTCACACATTTTACCATGTGTTGTGAAAAATAATGTGGTTGGTGTTTAAACTGTAAATTGATCATTAAATTGGTGCTCTACATGGATATGTGGCCTAGGTGAACAAATCAGATGTAATTTCTATTTCATTTAAATTACAATGCACTTCTATTATTATTTTCTTCACCAAATACAGAATAATCATCATAAACTCTCAGAGCAACGACGGGCAGTAAACAAAGGTCAGAACCCATTGCCAATCTACCTGGCACTCAACGTGAAAGACAACATCACCACAAAGGATTTTAGAGGTGTGTTCTGGTGGCTTTCATATACAAATGTTTAACCCACAACATTTGCAACCTATTGGTAACAAACTTTAATTGATTGTAGAAAAAACTAAGCAGGGTTAGACTTGGTCAATCTTCAGATGGGAGTGCATGGGGAAATCCAAGAACTATAAGCTACATTGGAAAATAGGGGAAAAACTATCAAGGAGGAAGATATTGGCAATTCACTTCAGTTTTGTGCCAAAACATTACATGGATATGTCCACCCAAAAGTTGAAGGCTTTTCATCCTTATGCATATAGTTCCTCAATATCGATATTAAAAACAAACCATTCATGTTATGATAATCATACACACACAGACACAATTTCAGCTCAAATACAAAATCACTAGCTTATCTGGTTAGCCTCTTCGTGTTATACTTCCTTTACATGGTACCATTGTGCTAAGAAAACATTTGGATTCGGTCAATGCTTTATCGATATGAATTGCCTGTTACAAACACTTTCTCAAAATCAGAACAACAAAGGTGGTTTTTTTTTTTTGGGGGGGGGAGATCTAAAGAAGCATGATTCTTAGGTTTTTAATTCTTTCTTTGGCAATTTGGAAACACTATACTGTATGTATCCATGTTCAGAGACTATATTTATATATGTATATCTTATATGTTTATATATATATACACCCAGATATACATGCCATCGATGATAAAAAAAAACATCTGAGCAAAGAGAAGGGCAAAAAGCACAAAGTGCAGAGTTATCTTTTCTAAATAATTTTTAAGTGTTTTTAATTCTTTGTAGCATAGATAATGCTTAATAAATGTAATGGACCCTCTGAAATGTTTATCTGTATGCTGAAAGCTGCTTTCTTTCATTTACACCAGGTGTAAGAACTAACAATGGATTTGGAAAATATTAAAATGTTGGATTATTGTTGATTTTGCTGTATTATTAAGGTCAGGCCAGGCCACATTGAAAAGACATATAATTCCTTGCATATAATGTATTTGGTAGTTTTACCTGAGAAAGCATCCCTTTCCTGCACAGGGAAGGTATGATACCAAATGTGTTCTTGTTGACCTTCATTACAGAGTGGTTAGAATTCACACCATATGAAGTAGGATTTCCGAAATATGGAGCTTTTGTTCCTGCTGAAGATTTTGGAAGCGAGTTTTACATGGGGCACATAATGAAGAAACTCCCAGAATCAAGGATATGTTTCATGCAAGGTGACTTTTTTTCTACTTCAAGAAGAAAGAGTGTGCGGTGGGATTTCCCCTTGTTAAAGATACCAATGGTATCTATGGGATTTTCACAAGAACGGGACTCACTTTGTAGCCGGATTCTCAGCTGAATACATCTAATACTATATTAGAGAAACATGGTCTCCCTTCCTCCTGATGGATGAGCATTATTTAAAGAACCTAGAACTCTATTATCATGCAAATAGTATTTAAAATGGGGAGGAAAAGATGGTCTCTCTCTTTCTCTCTCTCTTCCTCCCTCCCTCTCCCTCTCCCTCTCCCTCCTCTCTCTTTCTGTCTCTCCAGAATGTGATGATATGCTTAATTAAATTAAATTAAAATACTACGGTAGTACTTTGTTATTTGTCGTTAACTATTCCAAGACAAGCAACCAAAAAATACAAGCTATAAATACTTCAAAGATAGCTGTGATTAGAATATAGCTTCAATTCTGACTGTATTTTAATCGTAATACTTAACTATGGTTTTCTGGGCAATTCATGAACCAATGTTGCTAGATGCAATTATTCTCTTATACTCTATAAGTATAACTAGTAGATTAACAGTGAATTCCACTGAACTGGGGAGATCTTTTTTTAATTCCAGAATATAGATGTCCTCAGCCAAGCTTTCTGGCTGGCCATTGAATAAACAGAATCCTAGAATATGTTGGTTGTTCTAGGTTGTGATCAAGGCAAAATCTAGAGGCAAGAAGGACAAAGTTGGTCCTTCTATGCATGACTTGAGGGTTACTTCACTAATTTCTAAAGTTCCTTCCTTTTTTCTATTTTCCTGTAACTAGCATCACATGCTGACATCATTTTTGAATACAAGCACAATCTATCAGCAGGAAAGAAGAGGGCAGGTTGGGTATCTGGTGCTTGGCTTCAAGACTGACAGCTGAGGTCGGGAAAGTAAGACACTAGAAAGATTGGAGTAGAGTTGGGAGACCTGCTGTCACACATTAACAATTTAACTTGGCATATCCAACTGGGCCACTCACTCCTTCCCATGATCTTTCCAGCACTTTCTTTTCCCCACCTCATCTTAGTTGTCACCACAATCACTGGCCATAGCTTTTCCACAAAGTACCTAATCAAAATCATGCATGTTCTGGATCCATGCCCAGCCCTAGTATAAAATATGTATGTTTCTGTGCAGACATGGACTTCCCAAAACTGCCTGTTGTGTATACAGAACAGTTCATGGCTAGAACATTGTTTCTGTCTCTATCTCAACAATAAAATAAAATTTCAAGGAGAAAAATGCTTTAACTTCATTGATCTCTTCCTTTCAAAGGATTGTGGAGTAGTGTATTTTCCAAGAATCTATTAGATGCTTGGCATGCGGCAGACAATTCAGAAGATTTCTGGAACAGGTGGACCCAAGATACTGTCACAGAGATTGGTAAGCTATGAAAAGTTGTTCCAAAATTAGAATTCAGAATTTAACTGGCTGACACTTTTTATATTTACCGTATTTATCTGTCTTGCCTGTACAAACTGAAAGTTCAGATAACTTCATACCGAGGAATATGTATTCAGGCCACAAAAGAGGGAAGAAATACTGTATAATTTGATCTTATTAAGTACAATGTATTATTTCATAATTACATTGTGTACCATTACACTATGTACTATTATATACATAATCTACACCTAATAATGTACTGTTTGGACTACACCTACATTTCCAGCAAAAATATGTTTATTTAATGCAAACTAAAATAATATTTTGGAAAAAGGAAATGATCATTTTGTAACTCTTTAGTGGTTGAGCTGATCTTATATTGCTATGAACTATTTTTTTTTATTTGCTTCTCTCTTTCTGCATTATTTGATTTTAATTTTTTACCTCTAATTTTATATCCAATTTACTCTATTAGTGTGATATAGTTCCCTCCCCCTTTTTACCTGCAATTTACTCTTGGAATAACACACTAATTTGATTTTTTAAAACAAAATATTTTACTAGATTCTTATCTGAAAGAAAAATTGTCATGTGACCCATTAAGAGAGCAAAGGTTAATTTTGGTTAATGGTTTGTTGGTGCTCCAAAGGGCAAAGCCACTTTTTTGTCTTTTCAAACACATGATACAAGAATACTTTTTCTGTACCTTGTTTATTCTATATGACACTGCTTCACACTAGTTAGTTTAGCTAAAGCTACAGCAGAGCAACTAGCTCCAGTTAAACTTTAAATGTTATCCATTGTTATCTTTGCAATATGAAAATACCACTTGCTTATTATTATACCTCACAGTTCAACACCATGGGTTCAGTTTGGTTCAGTTTGGTTCATCATGGGTTCAGCTCTTTTATGGAGCCTTCTCATGCCTTTGTAGTCCCAAAGACTATTCGCTTGGTAAATATTCATGCATTTCAATAGCGGATATAAATGTACAATTGTTCTACTCCCATAAGAGCCAGCAAGCATTGCCAATTACTGTGTAAGGGACTTTAGAAATTGTGATGCAAAACATCTGAAGAGAATCTTGCTTTGGTTTAATAAACACTGAAATAAAATTCAGGAATTAATTATGCAACCTAGGCTTTTGTATGTTGGCCTACTGAAATTTAAACTCACACTCAATGTACAGTTTAAAATGGATGTAGACGTGTGGGAGAAAGAAAAACTACTCACGCCACCAGTCAATTGTTCACCTTTGGTTATCATCTGAACCGCATCATATATTGGTACTCAAGATTCTTATTCATTATTTAAATGAAGTTTATTTCTGCTGTTTGTATTTAGATGAAGTGCCTGATATATTGGAGAGACCCCATGAGATGCCAACTCGCATGTTCACTCCTGCAGGAGGTCTTTCCAATACTCTACGGGATATTTTAACGGATCGTCCAGCAGTGTCCAAGTATAATAATTTTTTAAAAGGGCTCCAGATGCATAATGAATATGTACAGCATCAACAATTTACTAAATGGAAAGGTATCACAGCAGGATTTGATTGTTTTTATGTATTATTGACATCCACAATTGTCCAGTTGACTGCATTTTTCTCATTACAAAATGTTTGTTCTAATGGTTAAAGCACCAGGCTAGAAAGCAGGAGTCCATGAGTCCTGCCTTAGTCCTGCCATGAAAACCAGCTAGGTGACCTTGAGCCAGTCACTCTCTCAGCTCAATTTCCTCACAGGATTGTTGTTGAGGGACAACAGAAGGAGGAAGTTGTGTGGGATATGTTTGCCACCTTCAGTTATTTGTACAAATAATAAAGGTGGAATACAAAAATGTACAAATAAATAAATGTAAATTATTATTTTTTCTAAATGTCACTAGATAACTGATCTAGGACTCTACTGATATATGGTTTAGAAGATAAATTGGTCCTTAGAATGGAATGCATGGGAATCATGGAAGTTGAACTTGCTCTCTGCAATAAGAAAAAGACAGTTTCCAATTACTCATCTATATCATAAGTAGTGTTCTCTTCATTAGGTCAGGAGATTAAAAGAAATTGGCCATAGATCCTGATGAGAATGAATTGTGTGTTGAAGCAAGTAACTCCATGGTGGGATGGGTATTGGCAAGAAGGAAATTTATGAGCATTTGTCTTCGTCTGATGATGACCTATGGGTATTGATTTTACTTCTGTAATATATGTTATAGATACAATGCTTGATGAATCCCCCAATCAACTGAAAGATTCTACAGACCATTTGGAGCTTGTAGATACAGCCTTCTTCTTTGATACCAGTTGCCCTCCGCTTCTCAGACCAGAGAGAAAAGTGGATGTCATTCTGCATTTCAATTATACTGGAGGGTCACAAACCAAGGTTAGAAGAGATAACGCAGATTTTATCTGTAATAAAATAATGATTCTTTGCATTGTATAAAAATAATAGCAATTGACTATCTCTAACACAATACTTCCAAATATTGCCACATCAATCTTTTCTCAAAGCTAAATATATCTCATTTCTTCAATCTCTTGTAAATTTTAGTTTCCTTGTTGCCATTCTTTAATTCTATTTCAATTTTTCTGAAATGTCCTAAAACTGCAGTTTCGAGAACTAGATAGAGTGCCAGAAATAGGTTGCAATCCATTGAAATCTGTTTCACAGATTATTTTCTCAAGTCAGATATTTCTCAAGCTATACTAGGACTTCTGTGTTTTTCTTTCCCAAAGTAAATTGCTATTAGCTTTGATCCAGTTATTTTTAGCCCATTTCCACCTAGACTATTGAAAATCATGTTTCTGTTTTTCTAAAGTACTGGCCTGGAAAACATTCCTAATGTTGAATTTCAGATCTGATAATAACCAATTATTAATAACCAGTATTAGCCAGCACAAAGAAAGGAAGTGGGAATTTTGAAGACTGGTTTCATTGTAAGAATTACCATTGTACTTTGTGCTTATTACATTATGGTTTCAAATCAATGCCTGCATTAAAAATCCTGTTCGGGTGTCTTTTTACACTTGCTAACATTGGCTGTTACTGTGTTTTTTAAGCCTCTGGAACATGCCTCCACATATTTCTCAGCACAAGGAATCCCATTCCCCAAGATCGTGCTAAGTGAGGAAGAAAAGAAAAATCTAAAAGAATGCTATGTCTTTGAAGATACAAACAATCCTGAAGCCCCCATCCTGCTATATTTCCCACTAGTGAATGATACCTTCCAAAGATATATTGCTCCTGGTGAGTTAATAGTACAATACAATTCTAGTAGGTGTTTAATCTTACACAGATTTAGAAACTGCCTGATCCAGGACAAACTCATTGATCAAAGAATTGAAATAGCTCGTCTGACAGGAAAAATGATCAGTTGAATTCTTTTAGTTAAAAAAAGTAAAATAAGAAAAAAAATTATTATGTGGAGAAAACAAATAAATCAGTTTCATGTTTGGAACACTAGAACTTGGCTCATCCAATTAAGCTGAATGGTGCAAGATTCAGAACATATGAAAGGACAACACATCATTAACCTGTGCAATTTTCTGCTTTAGTATAGAAACCTGGGTTCATACAAATATTACACAATACCATAGTATGATTTCATACATTGTATGAAACTAGTTATTGTGAACTATAAATCCTAGTTGCAGTACAAACATTATTAACAACAATTATTAAACAGTGACTTAGAGTGATGTATGAAACAGATTCTAGAGATGACTATCAAACTGAATAGTTTTTAAAAGTGATTAAATCAATATATGAAGAAATTGTTATTAATACTTCATCCTTCTTAGAGAACAGGAATGTAAGGGCTTTAGATTATGTTATGTCCTCTGGTAGGTTTCTGATAGGTGTTAGTTTGGTCAATTAAAGAGCACAATACAATGCAATGCAATATAATCTTCAGTCCCATGTCATATTTTTATAAGAAACTAGTGTATCTTCTTTTCTTCTGCAGGCATAGAACGTAATGCAGCTCAATTGCCACAAGGCAATGTCGATGTTTCAAGTGCCTTTTCACCATATTCTACAAGGCAGGTCTCACTGCAGGAGGAGGAGTTTAACAAGCTGTTAAATCTAACCAATTATAATGTTCAGAATAATGCAAACACTGTCTTGAGGGTTTTGCACAAGGTGGTAGAACAGAAGAAACAGGCTCAATTATCTCAGTCATCTTCATGAAATTGCCTTCAATGACTTGTAAAAGGAAACATGCACATAAGAACTGCAAGCTCTGATTCAAAAAAAAGGACAGCTAATGTAAAATAATTTCAGTTGGTTGAATTGTACTATAGTCTTAAATTGCTAATACAGTTGCATATTTGGATCATGTCATATATAGTGTCTTCCATTTATTCAGATTTCTGATATTTAAAAAATTGCCTGTTAATTACAAAAATAATTATAATGAACAGGAATCTTTACTCCACACAATCTCATTTAAATAAATATATTATAAATTGCAACCTGTTGTAATTTGTCTAAGCTACAGTGACTCAGCTAAGTTTATTAAATTAATTGTTAAAAAGTTATAAAACCTTGATTTAAATATTGCTAAGGTAAACTGATATGGGTACCTATAAAATAAGCAGTACATGAAGTTGCAAATGCATAATATATATTATAATTGCATAAAGCCATTTTGCTTTTTGGACTTGTTTTACTTTATGGACTTGCCAGTAGTGTAGCAGTTAAAGCAGGAAGCTAGAAACCTGAAAACTGTCAGTTGCAATCCTACCTTAGCATTAAAGCCTTAGCTCTGAGTGATTTTGGGCCAGTCACTTTTCTCAAGCAACGGAACCCTACTTCTGAAAAAAAAGTTGCTAAAAAAAACTGCAAAGGGCAGTCAGCAAGAATCAAAACTGACTCAAAGGCACAAATTGAATTCTATACTCTTAATGCTAGTTCAAAAAGTCATAGCTATTATTTCTGTATCTATTAGGATCATTAAACCCTTGTATTAAGAACTCGCTTTCTGTGTGGTGCTTTTCTATATGGTAGCAATTTGAAAATGTTATTAAGTAATCAACATTTATACGGAAATACACCAAAGCCGAATTCATGAAAAACAACTGCAAAATTGTATCAAGAGCCAGTTTCATGTAGTGATTAAGGCATTTGGCTAGAAAATGAGAAGCTATGAGTTCTAATCTCACAGTACACAAAATCAGTGGGGGGCTTCAAGCCATTCACATGCTCTCAGACCAAATCACTTCCAAAAAACATTGCCAAGAAAACTGCAAGGATTAGCCAAGACAATTGATTTAAAGCTTTGTGCACGCATGCATACACACACACACACACACTCACACAGAGAGAGAAAGAGAGAGAGACACACACACACACAAACACAATTTTTTTAAAAAAAAGATAGCATCACATTGAGATTATTATAATAATATAATAATTATAATATGTTCAACATGGGCTGTCCTTTGAATTCATTCAGAAAACCATTTCTAAGAAAATCTCTGCACCTTGACTGGCAAAATGCCCAGAGACAGGAATGATTCTTCCAGTAGTTATTTTTAAGAATGGTATTTCAGTAGCCTAATTGCTATATTTGCCTGACATACCAGATATCACCAGTTGGATATTCGACAGATTTTTAATAAAAACTTATTTTTCTTACCCTCAACTCTCTACTATTCTGCTGAGCTGTAATAATAATAAACTTAGATCCTTGGGAATTACTCAATATGTGCATGAAAATGTCAAATCCAGTCTGAACATCTGGATGACTGTGCAATGAACCAAAAAGAATAGAAAAGAGACAAGGCAAGACAAAGTATTACATGACCGTAATAGCATGCAAAGCAGATAATAAGAAGACCCTGGCAATGACTAAGAGCAGGAAAACTGAAGAAAGAAACAGAGAGGCTAATTCTGGCTGCACAAGACCAATCCTTAAAAAGAAATGCTTACAAAACCAGAATCAAGAAAATAACAACAAACAGCAAATGCATGGCAAAGTAGCAACAATGATGCACTGGAATATCTGTAAGAAATACCATTTGCCTGCAAGCAAAAACTGGTGGGACTACAAAATAGGCAAAGTAATAGAAAATGAAGACGTTAAAGTGCTCTGGGACTTTAGAATTCAAATAGGCAAAAGCACCAGCCCCATAACAGCCCAGATTTAATAATTGTTGATAGGAAAACCAAAAAGCTTGAATGATACAACTAACTGTACCTGGAGACAGTGGAAGAGAAGAGAAAGAATGGAAGAAAATCACAAATTATAAAGTGCAACAAATAGAATGTAGAAAAAAAATACAAAGACAGTACCAATAGTAATAGATATCTTGGATACCACCCCAAAACATCTGGAGGACTACTTGAATACCATTGGCATTGACAAAATCACCATCAGTCAATTGCAAAAGGCAGTTTTATGTGGAACAGCATATCATTATGTGGAACATTATGTGGAACAGATAAGGTATCATACATCCTATGATACCTTAAGCCCATGTCACACTGAACCAACGGATGCAAAGAGGATGTAAAATGGACAAAAAAGCTTGCCATCCGTTGGAAAACGCAATGTACTCACTGCCTCCGTTTGGCTTCCTCTCTATCCGTCCAGCATCCGTTTATGGATGTTTCATCCACTCCAAAAGTTTTGGGCTGCCCAAAACTTTTGCACGGAAAATATATCCAGTTTGTCCATTCTGCATCCGCTACGCATCCGTTATGCATCCGTTACGCATCTGCTATATCCGCTAGGCATCCGCTATGCATCTGCGCAACTCACATCCGCCCGGACACAGGGAGGAAGCGGAACAGACGCAGAACGGATGCAGAACGGATGCAGAACAGATGCAGCACAGAAACAAAGCGTTTAAAATGGAAAAAACGTTCGCAGAGGGGACCTATCTTGGATGTTAAGGATGTCTACAGGATGCCTAGAGGATGCCTAGAGGATGCAAAGGGACACCTATACTGCCTATAAAAAGGGGGAGCAACTCGCCTGCATCTCACTTTCAGAACAGCAGCCAGGCTGTGCAGACCTCTGCAGCCTTCATCTGACTCTTCCTCTTCTACAGCATCCAGTCATGTCCACCGTGGATTGTGACAAAGTCCTTTCGGCAGCCACCATCCTTCTGCAACAGTGCGAAACCATCTACAGGCTCTGTGAACTCTACTATGGGAAGAAAAGGAGGCACCCAAAAAAAGTCTGGGTCCAAAGATGGTTCACCAGAAGAGCAGAGGACGGACTGTACAACAAGCTGATGGTGGAGCTCAGGAGCGAAGACACTCGGGCGTTCCAGAACTTCATGAGGATGCCTCCCGCCATGTTTGACGAAGTTGTGCAGCGGCTGACACCCAGGTTGACCAAGGCAAACACCAACTTCTGGCCCAGCCTGGAACCTGGGCTCAAGGTGGCACTCACCCTGTGCCACCTGGCCTCAGGGACCTCCTACAGAAGCATGCAATACGGCTGGAGGGTACCACACAACACCATCAGCATTGTGGTCAGAGAAGTGGTGCAGGCCATCATCAAAGAATACAAGGAGGAGCTCCTCCAGTACCCCTCCACTGAAGAAGGATGGAAGAAAGTTGCAGATCAGTGGTATCAGAAGTGGAACTTCCCCCACACCGTTGGAGCATAGATGGCAAGCACATGGCCTGCAAAGCTCAAGCCAAGTCGGGGTCCACTTATCACAACTACAAGGGCTTCTTCAGCATCATCCCATTCACCATGGTCGATGCTGACTACAAGTTCATGTACATCGATGCTTCAGGCAACGGGTCATCTTCAGATGCCCAGGTATACAATGCCAGTCACCTCAAGGAGGGGCTGGAAGGCAACCTCATCGTGGGCTTCCCAGATCCAGACCCGCTGCCCAATGACAAGCAAGATGTGCCCTACTTCATCATGGGGGATGACGCCTTCTCCCTCACAACCTACCTCATGAAGCCCTACACCTCCAAATACCTCACCCGTGAAGAGAGGATCTTCAACTACAGGCTGTTCAGGGCAAGACGGGCAAGATGGAGAACGCCTTTCGCATCCTGGCCAACAGGTTCCAGGTACTTCTCACGACCATGCAGCATAGCCCAGAGACCATGAGGAGGATCGTGGAAGCTTGCTGCATCCTGTACAATCTCATGCGCACTCGCTACCCAGTCTTGCAGAACAAGCTCGTGGACCTCCAACAAGGCAATGGGGACATGGAGCCTGGGGAATGGAGGCAAGGGCGAAACCTGATAGACACTGAGGAAGTGCAAGGTCCCAACAGAGCCTCACGTGAAGGGAAGAAGCAGCGCAACCTCCTGAAACACTGGTGCAACTCCCCAGATGGAGCGGTGGAGTGGCAAGACAGGATGATAGATGCTTAATGGATGCTTCCTTCAGCCTGTCTCATCACACGGATGAGATTGGGCCATGTATGTTTGGT
>BLBF01000005.1:47221332-47243144 GCA_015471245.1 Laticauda colubrina | reverse complement strand
GAGAGAGAGAGAGAGAGAGAGAGAGAGAGAGAGAGAGAGAGAGGGAGAGAGAGAGACTGGGCAACATTTAACTCCTCATTATATGAACTATTCAGTTCTAAGTTATAACACATGTTTGAGGAAAAAGCTTAGAATGCAATTTGTTTGCAAAAAATAAAAAGCAGGGATGTTCTGCGAATGTGTGCATTGAACACATTCATTTTTTGAAAGATCATTTTTTGGAATTTATTTTTAAAAATATTTTGTTTTACCTCAGTTTGGTACATCAGGATATTGATTATCTTCAGTTCCATCTGAATGTATTTTGAAATTCAGCTCCATATTTACATTATTGACATGTTTCACATTTCCCTCCCTTGTATCCAACTCATTCCAGACAACTATTAAGTTAACAACTGGTTTGTTACTATATTATTGACTGTACTGTATTACCATATTAATGAAAACCCACTTCAATTTATTTTAAGGCCCTGTCACACTGCCCAATGGATGCAAAACATTTGTAAAAAGGACACAGCGGACAAGAAAAATGTTCCATCCATTGTTATCCGCTCTCAAAAGGGGCGAAAATTTGCATAACCAGAGCGGATAACACAGAAAGGAACGGCGGGGAGGACGCAGAGTGGATGGAAAATGGATGCGGAACGGAAGCCTAGAGGATGGAAGAAGATGGGAGCGGATGGCACATCCGCAAGGCTTCCGGGGGACCTCAGCAAAGCGGACGCGGAACGGATGAAGCGGATGCAGAGCGGATGCACAGCGGATGAAGAGGATGCAGAACGGAAGCCTAGCGGATGCACAGCGGAAACCTAACGGATGCCTAGCATTAATTGCGCATGCGGGGAGGATGCATTGCGTAAGCCCCGCGGATATTAAGGGAAGCAGCTCGGAAGCAGGTCACCATTCAGAGGAAAGACCTGCATCCAGACACATCGAGTGCCTTGCCTACCCTGCCCGCGTGCCTGCCTGCAAGCCTTGCTGCAAGCCTTGCTGCCAGCCTGCCTCCCAGCTTGCCTCCCAGCCTCCTGGCCAGCCTCCCTGCCAGCCTTGCTGTCTGACTGCCTGCCAGCCTTGCTGCCAGCCTGCCTTCCAGCCTCCCTGCCAGCCAGTCTGCCTGCAAGCCTTGGTGCCTGCCTTCCTGCCAGCCTTGGTGCCTGGCTGCCTGCCAGCCTTCCTGCCAGCCTTCCTGCCAGCCTTGGTGCCTGCCTGCCTGCCAGCCTTCCTGCCAGCCTTGGTGCCTGCCTGTCTGCCAGCCTTGGTTCCTGCCTGCCTGCCAGCCTTGCTGCAAGCCTTGGTGCCTGCCTGCCTGCCAACCAGCCTTGGTGCCTGCCAGCCTTCCTGCCAGCCTTGGTGCCTGCCTGCCAGCCTTGGTGCCTGCCTGCCTGCCTGCCTGCCAGCCTTGCTGCCAGCCTTGGTTCCTGCCAGCCTCCCTGCCAGCCAGCAACCCCACAACCATGGGGAAGAACAGAAAGCCTCAGCCATCTGCTGCCAGCCCTGGCAAGAGGGACAGGGCCACCATCCCACCCCCTGGCCCTCACTCTGCTTATGCTGGGGCTGGAGCTTCTGCTGCTTCTGCTTTTGGAGGAGCTGATGCTGCTGCTTATGGCAGTGTTGCTTCTGCTGGTGCTTACTCTGCTGATGCTGCACCCCAATGGCGCTTCAGACAAGCACTCCAGCACCAGCCACCTCCACAGCACCTGGACCCTTCACCCCTGAAACTGAGCAAACCTCCAAGTGCCCAAGAGGAGTGCCAGAGACTGGCTGGCTGGCTACCTGTGGACTTTATTTGGACACTTGACTTGGGTCATTTTTCTTTCATAGCTTGTTGTTAATAAAGTCTATCTTTGATTCACACACTTGCTTCATTTCTTTTTTTTAAATAAAGTCTTGGTGGAAACTTTTAGAAATGGTTTAAGCCTTTGCATGCTTGTGGGATGGGTTAAGATAGCAGTGGGGTGGGCAGGGATACCTGTGGAATGAGCAGGGATACCTTTGGGATGGGTAATAGCTGTGGGATAGATAAACCTCCAGTGCAAGCATAGTGGGACTGTATGGTCCACCCTCCCAGGTGCCACACCTATGGCCCTTCATTATTAATAATATTAATAATTAATTAATTATTAATTAATTATTATTAATAATAATGTAATAATCATCCACACATTTCAACATAAACACAACTCTTTATTAAACGCCCTGTTCATTGTAGGCCCACCCAACATACATAACCCAATCTCATCAGTGTGATGAGACAGGCTAAAAGAAGCATCCATTAAGCATCTATCATCCTGTCTTGCCACTCCACCGCTCCATCTGGGGAGTGTTTCAGGAGGTTGCGCTGCTTTTTCCCTTCACGTGAGGCTCTGTTGGGGCCTTGCACATCCGCAGTGTCTATCAGGTTTCGCCCTTGCCTCCATTCCCCAGGCTCCATGTCTCCATTGCCTTGTTGGAGGTCCACGAGCCTGTTCTGTAAGACTGGGTAGCGGGTGCGCATGAGATTGTGCAGGATGCAGCAAGCTTCCACGATCCTCCTCATGGTCTGTGGGCGATGCTGCATGGTGGTGAGAAGTACCTGGAACCTGTTGGCCAGGATGCCAAAGGCATTCTCCACCACCCGCCTTGCCCTGGACAGCCTGTAGTTGAAGATCCTCTCTTCATTGGTGAGGAGTCTGGAGGTGTAGGGCTTCATGTGGTAGGTTCTGAGGGAGAAGGCGTCATCCCCCATGATGAAGTAGGGCACATCTTGCGTGTCGTTGGGCAGTGGGTCTGGATCTGGGAAGCCCACGATGAGGTTGCATTCCAGCACCTCCTTGAGGTATACCTGGGCATCTGAAGCTGACCCGTTGCCTGAAGCATCGATGTACATGAACTTGTAGTCAGCATCGACCATGGTGAAGAGGATGATGCTGAAGAAGCCCTTGTAGTTGAAATAAGTGGACCCCGAACTTGGCTTGAGCTTTGCAGGCCACGTGCTTGCCATCTATGGCTCCAACGGTGTGGGGGAAGTTCCACCTCTGATACCACTGCTCTGCAACTTTCTTCCATCCTTCTTCAGTGGTGGGGCATTGGAGGAGCTCCTCCAGGTATTCTTCGATGATGGCCTGCACCACTTCTCTGACCACAATGCTGATGGTGTTGTGTGGCACCCTCCAGCCGTACTGCATGCTCCTGTAGGTGGTCCCTGAGGCCAGGTGGCACAGAGTCAGTGCCACCTTGAGCCCAGGTTCCAGGCTGGGCCGGAAGTTGGTGCTCTGCTTGGTCAATCTGGGTGTCAGCCGCTCCACAACTTCATCAAACATGGCTGGAGGCATCCTCATGAAGTTTTGGAATGCACGAGTGTTTTCGTTCTTAAGCTCCACCATCAGCTTGTTGTACAGTCTGTCCTCTGCTCTTCTGGCGAACCATCTTCGTACCCAGAGGCTTCTTGGCTGCCTCTTTTTCTTCCCGTAGTAGAGTTCACAGAGCCTGTAGATGGCTTCGCACTGTTGCAGAACGATGGTGGCTGCCAAAAGGACTTTGTTACGATTCATGGTGGACATGACTGGATGCTGTGGAAGAGCAAGAGTCAGATTGAGGCTGCAGAGGTCTGCGCAGCTGGGCTGCTGTTTTGAAAGTGAGATCCAGATGAGTTGCTCCCCCTTTTTATAGGCAATATAGGTTTTCCCCTATGTGTCCCTTTGCATCCTTTAGGCATCCTCTAGACATCCTTAATATCTGAGATAGGTCCCCTTTGCGAACGTTTTTTCTGTTTTGAATGCTTTCTTTGTGAGCTGCATCCGCTTTCATCCTTTCTCCATCCGTTCTGCATCCGTTCTGCATCTGTTCCGCGTCCATTCCACTTCCTCCCTGTGTCCGTTTACCGCTGGAGCGGATGTAGTTGTGCGGATGCGTAGCGGATGCCTAGCGGATATAGCAGATGCAGAACGGACGCATTGGATACATTTTCCGCGCAAAAGTTTTGAGCAGCTCAAAACCTTCTGAGCGGATGAAACGTCAATAGACGGATGCTGGACGGATAGAGAGGAAGCAAAACGGAGGCAGTGAGTACAGAACGGATGCATCGTGTTAACCAACGGATGGCAAGTGTTTTTCTCCATTTTACATCCTCTTTCCATCCGTTGGTGCAGTGTGACAGAGGCTTTTCCTCATATTTGTCACAAGTGCCACTCCCACATTTTACATGGTCTTGTCAAGCCTAGGAATTATTCCTGTTCTTAAACAATTACCCCTTAAAAGCTTCCTTGCTCAAAAGAAAGAAATGTTACTCATTTCAACACAAGCAGGATAAAATTGACCAAACTGCAGAGAATCAGCCCATGCAAAGGAAATAATATAATTTGACAAAATTGCACACCTAATATCATAAGTTTTTCAGTGCTTGCTGAGAAAAAGCTATGGCTATTTCCAGCACTCGCACCACCTCAGACAAAGGTGGTTTCACAAACAATAACTCCTTGTTATATAACACACTCCTTGTGTTATTATAACAATAACACAAAAAAATAGCTCCTTTTGCATAAACTAAGAATAATATTGGTTCTTTCCTCTGGTCTTGAAATCAGAACAGCCAATCAGAGCCCGAGAATAGAGTTATCATGCAAATGGGAGACATATAGATGTAATATGTAAATAAATAAGAAACAATTAAGAATTTACCATTCTATAGTTCCAAAAATATCAAAACATTTTTTCCCTCTATTGTGCTCTTTTCTGTTAGCTGGAACTAACAATCATTGCTTTAATAAGATATGTGTTCTTCCTACTCGGAATTCCTTTTTTTGCCATCAGTTTGCATTTATGAGCAGTAGGGATATTTCTTTATTATTTCAACACCCAGATTGCCTATTATTGTACTAAGCAGAAGAAAATATATCTTTGTGTATGTGGTTGTGGCTATTGTTGTTTACCGTCTACATATCCATGTGTAAAGAAGTCCAAATTAATGCTGATTAAATGATTCAGAAATTTTTGAAAGGGGAAAAATCTTTTGGCTATGGGTGTGGATTCAATTCAGAAGAAATGACATCACTGCATTGGTTGAGACTGCTTTTTAGGAGGAATTTACAATGCTGTTAAAGTCAAACACTTCTTTAGATCTTTGGTTTCATCAATACACAGTAGTAAAGAAGATAGAACAGTAGTTCTAAGCTATGGCATGTGTTTTTCAAAATATTTGAAATGTCTGTGTTTGCTTTCTGGTGCATCCAACCATGCTTGTGGTTATAAAACAGAGTTGTCACATAGAGTTGTTTTCTTTTAATTCCTGAAATGTTTCTCTCTTTTAATATGGCAATAAAAAGAATTTACTTTATTTTAGAAGTGTATCACAGCACCAGATTTCAAACTAAAAGTCCCTTCCTGTTCAGATAGCTTATAAATCATTTTAAATTTGTGCCTCACTGACAAATGTCTTTATAAGCACGGAAGTTAGAAATTGAGATTATTTATTTATTTATAAATAAATGGTGCAATAGGAATGACTACATACCAACAGTGTAGTTAGTACAATGATGGCTATACAGTAAAAAAAAAAAGACCCAACATATCTTTTAATATTTAATATAAAGAAAACATAAACATAAAGAAAAGGAGAAGATAAAAGAATAAATTTTTATTTAATACAAATATGGAGTTAATTCCGGTATGAAACTGTCATTATATCTAGTCTGCATAGAAACACATTACCTTATCTTCTCATTTTTACAATATAAGGCTTTTGAAAAATAGATAATTTATTCATTTCCTGAATCTATTCCTATGTATTTATGGATATGTTTATATATTTATGTATTTATACAACACTGAATGCATATCTGTGGTATGATATATATCTCAATTACCATTTTAGTTTCAAAGTGTAGCATATATTAATAAAACTTTAGAAATAAATATAATAATTAAAGTTGTAAATGGGCTATCAAGCTATATTGCTAAAATATGAAATCTATAATTTTTAAAGAGTTTTAGCTTTATCTAACCAGGGACTCAAAAATAGATTTAGATTTTACAGTGTAAAGATAGTATGAGCCCCAGGTTTGATAGAGCCAAATATATTTAAAAATGAATTTTCATATTTCAGCAATACATCATATTTACCCCTTTAATTATCATATTTATTCCCAAAGTTTTATTAACAAATGCTACCATTTGAAATTAAAACAGCAGTCACAATATATACATAATCAAAGTATTTTTTGTTCCATTTGATATATTCACAATTTAGAAAATATTCATTTCCTTTTTTAAAAAAATATGTTTTTCTGCTACTTTGTTTTCTCAAAAATAAGACCTATCCTGAAAATAAGCCCTGGTATGATTTTTAGCATGCTCCTAATATAATCCCTATTCAAAAATAAGCCGTGGTTAAGGTTATCATCAGCCAGTTGGGCGCAGCCTGTGCAGTGCAGGTGAGTTCATTACCTGTCCAAGCAGCAGGCAGAAGTGGGGGAAGGCATGTGATCCAGATGCACTGCATGGGCTGCAGTAAAGCCGAGAGTCAATAGGCCAGAATGGGTAACCGTGGGAGGCTCGTCTTTATGCAGTGGCACTGGCAGCAGAGGTAGGCAAAGGCACAGGTGGGGGGGGGAAAGGCAAGTAATCCCAAAACACCATGTGGGCCATAGGCAAGCCAGGAGAAGCAAAGATGAGTCTCCCGCAGCCAGATGCCCACTCTGACCCACCAACTCTGTAGCTTACCACAGCTACAGCAAATAAGGATCACGTGTTTCCTTCCACCTCTGCCTCCGCCTGCTGCTTGGACCGGTAATCAACTGATATTCACTGTGTGGGCTATGCAGCCCAGAGTGCACCAACCAAGGGGCTAGTGAGTTGCACCTGCTGCCAGACAGCATTGAGCTCCGTGTGCTTACCCCCTTCTGTGCACATGCCAAGATGGGGTGTGGCATCGAGCCGGGCTAATCACTCTGATATTGTGTTTCCCTGAAAACAAGCCCTAATGCTTATTTTGGAGTCCCCCAAAATATAAGACTGGATCTTATTTTCAGGGAAACATGGTAATAATAGTATGTATTTTGATTTAATTTTCCACTACTTGGTAGACAGTATGTGTATCAAAATCATGAAAGTGAACTTTTTTTAGCCAAAACCTCAGCTTTCTTTCTTAATTAATTAGTCATTGAGACTCACCAAGGGAATATGGGGATAGAGTGATTTTATTAAAGAAGGTGAGTTTAGAACATGAAAGAAGACAGATTGCCATTCCGAGCAGGTGTTTCTTGTTGTAATATATTTTTTTCTGTCAATATTTAGTGGACATCTATCATTGCTGTTTGCTGTTTTGTGTGATACATATCTGATTGGGGGGAAATTCAGAGGTTGAGCAAAGGAAATTTGGGGATGTTTTTGACTTCAGGCTAAAGATTCACCAAACTGATATAGAATAAGAGATGGAAATTAATTTATGATTGCCTTTTCACCATCTAAGATTCTGTATTTTTGCACTTCCCCTGTATCTGTGAAGTATGATAAATGCCAGTGAAACCACATCAAAGCCAAAAGAGAAACTGGGCACATGACCAGTGGTGCGATTCAACCAGTGTAACAACTGGTTTGGTGAGCGCACGCTCTGCATTTAAAAAAGCCCATTTTAAACTCTAATACTTATCTTCAATTACAGCTCCTGTGAAAAAAATAGCCGAGACGGGGCAAACCGCTCTGCCATGTGAATCAGCTATCTTCTAAAAGAACAAAATAAAGCACAGGAAAGAGGAGAGGCAAGCAGGCGGACCCACATGCTTATCAGAGCAAACCTGTTTGGAGCCAGCTGATCATCAGAACTAGGGGTTTGCCCAAACCAGTCCAAATCAGGAGACTCCCATCTCTCGTATGTGACTCTGATCCTATTGTCCTTTGAAATACTTATCAAAATCTGACTCTTCCCCACAAGCTTTAGGATTAGGACAGTGGTGGGATTCTACCGATTCACACCTATTTGCTAGAATCTGTTGTTAACTTTCTAAGCAGTTCAGAGAACCGGTTGTTGGAAGAAATCTCTTTTTGTTTTGTTTTTTTCACTTTACAGGGCTATTCTTGTAAGGAAGGCTGGAAGGAAACATTCTGGTATTGTTTCCAGTCTAATCTTTATTACCCTGCCTCTCCATTAACCTTTATGACATTCTTGGAGTATGCCTGGACTTACTGCCTCCTGAGGTAATTTTTTCCTTTGCTGAGGCTTGACTTTCTTAAAGGGGAAGGGTTGTTTTAAGCTTTTTCCCCTGCTGTTGGGAGGAAATACTCCCCTGTTGTAGAGTGGCGGATAAGGACTGAGGTGGACTCGGAACAACAAGATAAGAACCTTTATTTCTTTAAAACAAAGGGGTTGCCGCAACTGCCTGAATTAGCGAGCAGTCAGCTAGCGGCAACAGCTGATGCTGTTTGACAGCCCTATTTATAGCCGGCTGTCAAACGGAGTTAGCCAATCAGGGTGGTCTGCGCTCCCACCAGGAACGTGGACCAGAGGGGAGCCTGAATGTTGATTCAACATCCCCTGTTGGAGTTCTTCCAGCCAGTTCTTCCATCATCTCCAATGATCAGCACTTTGAAGAAATAATTGAATAATGAAGCAGTGCTGCCAGAAAGAAGCTTTTAATGACAAGGAATCAAGATGAGTGACATTCAGCAAGGCTTCTTTGCTAGCTAGAAAGATTTACATTCAAACATAAGTTTACATACCCTTTCTGAGTTTTGGTCCAAAACTGTTTTTGGGTGAAGTTTAATTCTGTGCTTGGTGACACAGGTTTAATCCTGTGTTTATTGAGGGGATAATTTTCCCAATTCAGCTTTGTTTGGAAGGAAAAAATGTTAATCTCTGTTCCTGAAAAGAAACTGGGTTGAGAAATCTGGCTAGTTCCTGTGTCTGTTTGTTTTGGTAATTGGTTTAACAAGCAACGGCTACTGTTGTGATTTAATTATTTGTATTGTGTTTGAATTTTTTCCTGCCTCATGGTTTCTTTTTCTAACTGGGGAGGAGGTATTCGTTCACTGCTTTAGTGGTTCCTGGCAGTGTCATTTTGGGTTGTACTTCCATGAGGCAGGATGCAAGCTTGGGTTTTTTTTACTGCCTTTCTGGGGGGGCATGTGATCTTTCCTTAAATCTGGATAATTTTCTTGGGATATCTTGTGAGGTGAGTGAGACCAGCTGGTTCTTTAAGTGGTGCAAATGGATCTAAGGATTGCTTCTCTTGGGTGTGCTCTTTCTGGAAAGCTTAAATGACCTCTCTGCTAAAGGATTTCATTTTATGAGCAAGAGTTGGCTGCTGATAGTTATCACTGCATTTTAACTATTTCAATTCTTCAAGGTGCTCTGGCACCCTGCCTGATTTGTAAGTCCATCTTGCAGGTCTTTTTAATCTAAGGATTAGTATTTAGGACAGCTTTTTGCAAGCAAAGAAGCTTTTTGTACTTTTGTACAGGTAACCCTTGACTTACAACAGTTTATTTAGTGATTATTCAAAGTTAGAATGGCACCAAAAAAAGTTACTTATTACCGTTTTTCACACTTACGATCATTGCAGCATCCCCATGGTCATGAGAGGCCAGGCAAGGAGAAGCACCTTTCAATATGAGTCACATCAAATTGGCCATGCCCACCCAGTCATATGACCACCCAGTCACACCTACCCAGCTGGTTATTAGGGCAGAGAACTGGTTGTTAAATTATTTGAATCCCACCACTGGATTAGGATACTGATGGAATTTGGTTTCTGTCTTTTGTCCTGAATTGATAGATAAATTGAGTATTTTACCTGATGTCTTTGCTCTTTAATGAGACTGAAATGCGGGACTTCCAGTTTGAGCTTCTTCAGCAACAGACTGAAGCCTTGTCTCTGTGAGGTTTCGATCCGTGCTCACTGCTGGAGCGCCCTGAGCCGGCTGGTTTCAGGGCTAAGCCATCCCATAGAGGTGGTGAAGAAGGGGGAGACTGCCTGCAGGATTTAGGAGAGCTGCATCTCTCCTCCCCAGCTGGCCATTACTCCCTTTCCCGAAGGCGGTTGTAGCGGTGGTCAGAAATGGCCACCACAAAGAAGAACTCAACCAGAAAAGAATGTGCAGGAGGAAGATAAGAAGAGAAAGTTTTGGTTGACTGGGTCAAACAGCAAAAGCAACAAATAAGGTACCCTGGAATTGAAACTATTAAAAAAAAAAACATTGTTCCCTAAGACGATTTTTAAGCTGCAAAGGAGAGAGAAAAGGGGAAAGATTTGATTTTTTTCCCCCTACTTTTCCTATACTGACAGCTGTTAGGAATATAAGTCACCAAACAGGTATTTGGGTTAGAAATATATAAACCAGGATAAACATTTAAAAACTGTATCTTTAAGAAAATGCAAAACTGCAATTGGGTGTGGTTTCTCAAATGGCCATAAGATGGAGCCAGAAACCTGGATTGTTTAGTCTGAGTCTCAGAAGAGTATGTGAGTGTAGTAACCATGTTTTGAACAATGTAGTAAATACAACAACTGGAGAATTGCCATTCACTCGTTGGCATGGCAGAAGAGAGTGTGAGTGTCTTTGTTTCCTTCTGTTGGAAAGTATTGCCGTTGCTCCATTTTTCCTAATTGATTGATATTCCTGGATCTAATGTAAGTAACTGAACTGTTTTTGACACTGGAATTTGATGTTTGGATTATCCCTGGATTGAAAACTGACTGATTTACTTGTGAATGACTTTGGACTGCCTATTTTGAGCTTTGCTTAAACCTTTATGGAAGTAAAAACCTACATTTACTGTCCAGTGTATCTGTATACTGTGTGTGTATTATTCAAACGCTATTCTCAAATACGTCTCTCTGTATGCGCTCATTCTCCTAACGGGGAATTACCTCAACACTGGTTATGGGCCCAGGCTATACCAGGCTCAGATAACTGAGAGTTAGTGTGAATACACAGTACTGTATACAGACAGCTGTTTATTGTTTAATTGTGGGTTACTATCCTGGTAAAGATGGTACAAGTCACTTCAACATGTCTATCACTGATAACCTGGTTGGATGGAACAAACTATGTTTCCTGGTCTATGAAATGCAGTCTACGTCTGCATAGATAAGGTTTATGGAATGTAGTTCAAGACCCATCAGATGTAAATGCTTGGGATCCAGATAATGAGGATGATGCCAAGAAGACTGCTGACTTTAAACAGAACAGTGAACAACCTCTTTGTATAATTGGACTAACACTGAATGACCAGCAGCTAGTTCATATTCGTGGAAAAGAGTTTGCTGCTGGGTGTTGGGAGAATTTGAAGAGGATTTATGTACATGACAGTGTAGGTGCACACATACATCTTACATGTAAACTATTTGGAACACGTCTTCTGAAAGGTGGAGATATGTTAGCTCATTTAAACTTCATGAAAAGAACTTTTCAAGAGCTACATGAAAAAGAACTGATATTTTCAGAGCTGCATCAAGTTTATATCATTCTTTCCTCATTGGATGAAAGTTATGATGATTCTGTATCTTCACTGGAAGTCCTGCCCAGAGATAAACTGACATTGACTGACATAACTGGAAGGTTGTTAGAAGAAGCAAGAAGACAGCGAGATAGAGACCAACTGAGGAAGGAACAACCACAAGAAGAGGATTTATTTTCAACTGCCTATACTATTAGGAAATTTTTTTCTTGTGGGGCTCGAGGACATATAGCTAAATTCTGTAAGAAGGAAAACAACAGAATACTGGCTAAGAACACCAGAAGGCTAAGAAGAATGTTAGTTTAGCTATGTCTAGCAATTCAACTGCAAACAATGATTTGTGGGTTGTTTATAGTGGAGCATCACAATGCATTACCAAAGATAGAAAAAGATTTGTAAAGATGTCCATGAGTAAACAATATGTTTCATTGGCAAATGGATGGAAGATGAAAGCATCAGGTGAAGGTACTGCATATTGTCCTTGTATAAACGAACATTTAACTATGTTATATATTCCTAAACTGAAATTTAATTTATTATCAGTAAGGGCTTTAGTTAATATTGGTTATGTAGTAACCTTTAGGGGAGATAACTGTATAATAGAGAAAGAGGGTAAAAGTATCACTGCTACATTAAAAAAAAATGATTTATATGTGATACATGATGATCAGTTGAAGATGGCTAGCTCAGTTTATAACAATGTTAAGCCACATGATGAATGTATACATTTACTACATAGATGTTTTGGTCACATTAATTTCAAAATGCTCAAACAAACTGTTGAATTGTCAGAGGGAATAAAATTGAAACCCTGTAGCAAGTATTTGCACTGTAATGCTTGTAGTCAAGAAAAGAGTAAGGTTACTCCAGCAAACAGACTAAATTGGTTTAAGACCAAAGAATCTTTAGAGGTTGTTTTTGCTAACATTTGGTCCTAAGAAACCAAGTTTAGGAGGTGCGTGTTATATTTTGAGTATTATGGACCATTACTCACGATACGGTTTCTGCTAACTTATGAAAAACAAAACAGAAACATTCCAACATTTCTTTAACTGGCTAAGATTTGCTGAGAGAAAAATGAAAAGTAAAGTAATTACTTTAGTTACTGATAATGGGACTGAATTTGTTAACAAAAGATTCCAAACTATATTGAAATTGGCTGGTGTCAAGCATAAATGTTCTGCATCTTACAGACCACAACATAACTCTTTTATAGAATGAAGAGGACAAACATTACAAGCCATGGCTCGCACTATGTTATCTGATTCAGGTTTACTTGAAACACTATGGGGTGAAGCTATAATGTGTAGTAACCATGTTTTGAACAATGTAGTAAATACAACTGGAGAATTGCCATTCACTCGTTGGCATGGCAGAAGAGAGTGTGAGTATCTTTGTTTCCTTCTGTTGGAAAGTATTGCCATTGCTCCATTTTTCCTAATTGACTGATATTCCTGGATCTAATGTAAGTCTGATACTGAACTGTTTTTGACACTGGAATTTGATGTTTGGATTATCCCTGGATTGAAAACTGAGTGATTTACTTGTGAATGACTTTGGACTGCCTATTTTGGACTTTGCTTAAACCTTTATGGAAGTAAAAACCTACATTTACTGTCCAGTGTATCTGTGTACTGTGTGTGTATTATTCAAACACTTCTCTCAAATACGTCTCCCTGTATGCGCTCATTCTCCTAACGGGGAATTACCTCAACAACAGCTAAGAGACTTAACCAAGAAATTGGAAAAAAATCCACTTTGACATTAATAGGCATTTAATGCTGAAAATAAAAAGTCAAAGGGATAATAAAGATTTCTGGATAATCAAAAGCTTTTGAAAACAGGAAAGGAGAAAAAAAGAATAAAAGGGCAGGATCTGGAAGGAAGGAGACTGCCTGGAATTAAAAAGAACTTACAGGAAAATCTCAACAAGACTTCCAAAAGATACATTTTAAGTGAAACATTGCAACAAAAACCCCAGGAAGAAAAAGTGGAAAAGAAATAAGAAGAAACAGCATGGGATTATTTGGATTACTTGATGATCTCTGGATTTTTGGTTATTGTATTTGAATGATTAAAATCAATCAGGTGGCTGTTTAAAACTGTTTAAAATGGCTCCACTTTTAGAAGAACTGAAAAATGGAAGTTAAATAGTACAAAGAAGATGCACAAGAAGGGAGAGGTTCTTTTGGCTTTGTATTTCACTTCTTATAAATGGACATTTGGAACTATGAGAAACAACAAGAAATGCCTGCAGAACAAGAAGATTGCAACCAAGAAGAAGCCATCTTTAATGAACAAGTAATCTTAGGTGGGGGAAAAAAAGGAAAGGGGAAAAAGAGAATGGAAAGTTTAACATGGGGAAACCCCCCCCCCCAAAAAAATAGAGTGAAAAATAAGTATAAAATCAGAAAGCAACAGAAGAGGGAAATGCAGAAGAGAGAATTAGAAGTAGAGAGACAAGGGGGTAAAAAGGGGAGGGAGATGAGAGGGAAGAAAGGAAGGAAAAGAAGTTATAAAGGACAGAAACAAAATATAGAGAAACAGGGCCTATTTAGAGATAATGGGTGAAAATTTAATGGAAAACGGGATTCTGCAAAGGTACATAAGATAGTATTGTTATATTAAAAATAGAAATAATTTTAGAAAATATGAAACAATGTATGATTAAAATGTTTGATAAAATAGCTATTGTAATTCAGTGGAATGCTTGTCAATAGACAAATGTAACAGAATCAATATTTAATGTTTTAAAAAACATATGTGAAGAGAAATAAGGGAAAAATTAATTACTGAGATTATACGTGTATTTAAGGAAGTATGATATTTAATTCAAAAGAAATGTTCATGATGTTAAGATTTTAATGATTATTAATGATAGAACTGAATTGGAATGGAATGAAGGTTTACAATTACATATATTTATAATCTTTTAAAAAAGAATATAGTGTGTATTATAAGAATGTACCAAGCAGAATTCGATTGGAAGTTATATATTATGTATTATATTGAAGGTCACAACCTTAAGGTATATATTGAAGTTTAAATAAGAGTTGAGTGGATGTAATTAAAAGATATAAAGGTGTCATACTCCAATTAGTAATTACAGGAGAAAATTTGTTTCATGAGAAAAGATAAAATAAAATTGAAACAGAACAGTCAAAAGTATAAATATAATTATTTGAATTGAGATGAGATGAGATGAGATAATCAAAATAAAATTGAGAAAATTAAAAGAGGGGAAAAACAATATAGAAAATGTAGAAAAGTATAAGATATGGAATAGAACACAAAAAGGAGCATGAAATTGAGTTTTGTGTCTGTATAAAGAAGTTCAACCTGGGACCATACTATTTTCAAAAAAGATGTTTTACTTGTATTTTGCAGGTGTGAAATCCCAAATAAAACCTGAGACTGAGGGGGAGGAGCTGGCATCGCGATGATACTGCATGCAATCTTGAAGGTCTGAGACTGCAGCCGATATCTTTGCCCCTGGATGGTCCAAATGGACCTAAACCATCCTGAAGAGATGGTGATAGTGAAGGGCAAATCCTGTAGATCCCAGGGATATCACAAAGTCCCTGGTTGATCCAGGAGAAGCTCTTTTTGCCAACGGCAGAGAGGCAGCCATCAAAGCTGCTGAAGCTGGGACAGCTCCGAACGGAAGAGGTTGAAAGAGAAAGTGTGTTGGTCTGGTGAGAATTTGTTCTTTTATTATTCTTAGACTTAAAAGGACTTTAAAGGACACCCTAAGAGGAAAAAGAATCTGTAAAAGTTTTGACAGAATTGAATAAGCGGCAGTTTTTAAACAGAAGTGTCAAAGTAAGGCTTTGCTTTATGGTTTTTTTTTTTTTTTCTTATGGCTGGACTTCGATCGTGATTTTTCACTTGCTAACTGGACTGGTTTTTTCTCTATTTATATCAATTTTTTCTCTTCTTTTTTGACTTTTTAATACTTTAGGTTAGAGGCTCCCTTAAGTTATACTTGTTTTTTTTTTTTAACTTTTATTACGTTTTGTCCAGGTAAGGAGGGGGAGAGTGAGAGGAAAGAAACTTTGTAACACTGCCAACTAGAGGCTTGAAAATATTTTAGACGAAGCTGAGAAAGCTGAGAAAGAAAGCTCTGAAATTCTTTTTCAAGGACATTGCTACCTGATAAGATGGAGGAAAGAGCATGGATTGCAGGTGTTCTTCTGGATTTCTATCAACAATTGAAACTTGGCTTTGAAGCTTGGAGAGAGCTATGACAAGAGCCTTGGATAATTAAATAAAGTGCAGTGTGTCTTTTATTTTCTTAAGTTGTGTCACCCCTCCCTTACCAGCTGTACTGTTCATTTTTTCTTTTTAAAACCTTTATTTTTGTAATATTTTCATCTTTGCTTTGTATTTTAAAGGGAAAGCCTCAAAATTTTCTTTTTTTAAAATTTCTTCTTTGGGATTTTTTGTTTTTCAATATGCTTTTTTTTTATTTGAGAATTCTCAATTGGATTAAGGTGTTGAAGAACCTGAAGAATTACTTTTATTTTTTTTTTATTTTTTGCTCCTTTTAAACTTTTTTTATTTTTCTCCTTCCTTTCTACCTGATTACTGATTGGATTAAGGTTAAGAAGAACCTGAAGAATTTTTTTCTCCTTTTCTTTTTATTATTATTGGGTTTTTCTCTCTACCATTCTTATTTTTCATTTTGGATTATAATTGGCTATTTCATAATTGGATTAGGGTTTAGAAGAACCTGAAGATCCCGAATTGTTTAAAATGAGTAGGAAGTTTATAGCTTCTGGCTCCTCAACTTCTACTTCCGCCTCCCCACCATCTGGAGGACAACGTTCAATTCAGACAATGTTAAAGCATGAAGATCAAGAAAGAGTGACTCTACAGATGATTATGCAAGGAATCCAAGACCTTAAAATAAAATCAGATACCACTGAAAAGAGAATAGAAAACACTGAGCAAAGAACAGAGAAAACTGACGAAAAGGTGGAAAATATTCAACAAACAATGGTGAAGTATGATGAGAGATTCCAAAAATATTGAAGAAGAAGATAAACAAAGAGACAAGAAGTTTGGAGATATTGATATCAGATTAACAATGGTTGAACAAGATAAAAGTGGGATCCTGAAATTGGAGATGGACAGATCAGAATTCTATCTCAGATTTCAAAACATAGAGGAAGAAAAAGGACAAAATCTAGCTGACATAATGATAGGAATATTGGCTGAAGCTTTGGAAATAACAGAAGAGAAGATGATGGACGGAGTAGATGAGGTATACCGAGTTTTTACAAGATATGCGATGAGAAATAACCTACCAAGAGAAGTTCATATCAGATTTACAAAAAAAGCCATTAAAACACAAATGTTACAATCGGTAAGAGAGAAAACATTGAAATACAAAGGCAAGGAGATTGTGGTTTTAAAGCAAATACCCAGAAGAGTTAGAGAGATGAGAAGACAATATCGATTTTTGACTAAAATGCTGTTGAAAAAAGAGGTGAATAATAGATGGCTAATCCTAGAAGGGTTAATGTTTACATGGCAAGAACAGAGATATAGAATTGACCCAATCAAGAAAGCAGAATTATATTGTGTAGAAGTTTTTGGAAGGAGAGAGGAGGAGGCAGAAAAAGAGATTTCACAATTCCAAGACGACCAAATGGAAACTGAAAAAGAAGAAGGTGCAATAGGTGGATTGGTGGAGACTAAAGAACAACGTGAACCAAGATCTATGAGAGCTGCCAAACCTAATTATAAAGCATAATTATGGAAGAGAAAAAACTGATTACAATGAATATAAATGGACTTAATTCAGTTGTTAAAAGAAGGAAAATTTTTCACAGATTAGAGAAACTAAAATTTGATATAATTTGTCTACAAGAAGTACATATTAAAAAACAATATGAACAATTGTTGATACAGCCATAATTAGGGAAAATATTTACTTCTTTGTCTCAATGTAAGAAAAGTGGAGTGGTTTTATATATTAAAGAGACCATTTTAGCAAAATTGATTTATACTGATGAAGATGGAAGAGTATTAATGGTGGAAATAATGGACAATAATACGAAAACACTCTTGATTGCAATTAATGCTCCGAATGATAAACAAGAAGAATTTTATAAAAAATTACATATGAAAATAATTGAACTGGACTATGTCAATATAGTTATGATGGAAGATTTCAATTGAATTGTAGACAATAAACTGGACTATATAACAACAACAACAACAAAGCAAAATAGAAAGACTCTCCCTAAATCCTTTTTTTAAATGATAGATGAAATAAATTTAAAAAATATATGGAGAGAAAGAAATGTTAAAACCAAACAATACACTTTTTAGTCAAATAGACATGGTCCGGTAGAGATATGATTTGGACTTCAACAGAATTAATATCTAATATTCAAGAAACAAATATCAAAACAAGTACTTGGGCAGATCACAATCCAATGACAATTAAATAGAAAGGACAAAAAAGAAGATCAAGATGGATGTTAAATAATACTATTCTAAAGGAGAAGGATTTTATACAGCAGATGGAGAAAGAATTGGCATTTTTCTTTAGAGAAAATAAAAAAGAAGATACTTCAATCCAGAACGTATGGGACACAATGAAGGCATATGCTAGAGGCTTGATAATAGACTACACAAGGAAAAGGAACATTAGGAAAAGGCAAGCCACAGAAGCTTTAGAAGATGAGTATAAAAGACTCAAAAAAGAACTACAGAAAACACCACAGAAAAAAGATATTAAGCTAAAACTGGATACAATTAAACATAAAATGAGTTTAATGGAGAAAGAAGAATTAGCACAGAAAATTAGAAGTATCAGAATTATTATAAATAGAATTATTTTGAGGATGCAAACAAACCAGGTAGATGGTTAGCATACAAACTGAGAAAGGAAAAAGAATCGAGGAAAATACCACAGTTAATAGATGATCAAGGTCAAGTTTGCCACGGCAATAAAGAGAAGAAGGAAATCATTAGAGACTTTTATGGGAAATTATATGAGCAAGAGAATATTGATGAGGAAAGAGTTAAACAGTATTTACAGAATGCTAATCTACCTAAGATACCTAAAGAGACTGAAAAAATGTTAGAAAGCAATATAACCATGATGGAGTTAACTGAAGCACTTAAGAAAAAAAATAATGGGAAGGCACCAGGCCCAGATGGACTTCCGGTAGAATTCTATAAAACATTACAAGAATCGCTGAACCTCCCATTCCTAGAAGTCATGAATGAAGTTATACTAAAGAAGAAAATACCTAAAACATGGTCAGAAGCCTACATTACACTTATTCCAAAAGAAGAGACTGATCCATTACAAATTAAGAATTATAGACCCATTTCATTATTAAATGCAGATGATAAAATCTTCGCTTCAATATTGGCAGAGAGACTCAAAAAATATTTAAATAATTTTATTCATTCTGACCAAAATGGATTTCTGCCAAAGAGACAAATTAAAGATAATATGAGAGTAATCTTGGACACTTTGGAATATTATGAGGCTCATCCCAAAAAACAAATGGCTTTGATATTTTTAGATGCACAAAAGGCAGTTGATAATGTTAACTGGAGTTTCATGTTATTATTATTGGAACAGATGGGCTTTGCCAGAAAATTTTTTCAAGCAATACAAGCCATATATTATAAGCAAATGGCAAAGGTAATGATAGAGGGAGAATTAACAGACTCTATCAATATAAGAAAAGGTACAAGACAAGGTTGCCCACTATCACCTTTGCTATTTATATTAACTCTGGAAGTGTTAAATAGAAACATTAGAGATGAAAAGAGTATAAAATGAATGAAAATTAAAAAGGAAGAATTTAAATTGCAAGCTTTTGCAGATTACTTGGCCTTTATTTTAGAAGACCCTCTAGTACCAGCACCAAAACTATTGGAAAAGATAGAGGCATATGGCAAGGTGGATGGCTTGAAAATAAACAAAGATAAGACAAAGATTTTGACAAAGAATATGTTACTAAGACAAAAAGAAGAATTGGCAGATGTATTGAAAATTCAAGTCATGAATAAGGTTAAGTACTTGGGGATACATTTGACAGCAAGACGTAGTACATTAAAAGAGAACAATTACATTAAAGTTAAACAACAGATAGCACTAGACTTGACGAAATGGGAAAATCTACAATTGTCACTAATAGGGAGAATTTCAACAATCAAAATGAATATTTTACCCAGAATTCTATATTTGTTTCAAACAATACCAATTAGGCTTGGAAAGGACTACTTTGAAGGTTTAAACAAATTGTGTTGAAATATATATGGCAAGGTAAGAAAGCGAGAATAAAGTTAAAATTCTTACAAGATGCTAGAATTAGAGGAGGATTTGGTCTGCCTAATTGGGAGTTGTACTACCAAGCTACAAACTTGACATGGGCTAAGGAATGGATAACATTAAGAAATGCTAGATTGTTCACATTAGAGGGACATGATTTGTTGTTGGGATGGCATGCCTTTTTATGATATAAGGGAACTAAAATACAGGGTTATTTTAGAAGACATCATATATAGGAGTCTCTGTGGTTAAATTGGGAGAAGATTAAAAGACAATGTTATTTGAAAATTCCAATCTGGTTATCGACTATTGAAGCATTTTCTTATCCTATAACATATGAGAAGGAACAAACAGTTAGATATGGGGAAATTTTGAATGAAAAGAGTGAATTTAAATCGATGCAAAAACTAGAGGAACAAGGTATAAAGATGAATTGGTTTTCTTACATGCAAATACATTCAAGGTATGAAAAAGACTTTAAAACAGAAGGTTTCTACAATAAATTGACTGATTTAGATAAGATTTTGACAGGTACTGATGAAAAGGTGATTAAAAAACTGTATGGATATTTATTAGAAATTAAACTAGAAGAAGAACAAGTTAAAGAATCTATGATTGCTTGGGGGAAGAATTTTAGATATGGGATTGATCTAGAGAAATGGCAAAAATTGTGGTCTCAAAATTATAAAATAACAATGTCAACAGCATATAAAGAAAATTTGTATAAGATGTTTTACAGGTGGCATTTTCCCCTGACAATAATAGCAAGAATGTTCAAGAATAAATCCGAAAGATGTTGGAAATGTCATCAGATACTTGGCTCATATTACCATATGTGGTAGACTTGTGCAGATGCAAAAAAATATTGGACTAAAATCCACACGTGGTTGGAAAAAATGGCTAAAAAGCATATAGATTTAAAACCAGAGATATTTTTATTGGGAATTCTACCTGATACATACAGAACAGATTTAAAATATTTGATTGTAAATGTATTAACAGCAGCTAGGATTGTATTTGCTAAAAATTGGAAAAATGAGAAAATACCATTGCTGGAGGAAACTATCAAGAAAATACTGGAATGTGCTGAAATGAGTAGATTGACATTTGAAATTAGAGAACAAGAAGATAAACAATTTTACAAAATTTGGGACCTTTTCTATCAATGGCTAGATAACAAAATATAGTAATAGAATATGTAGAATTATAGAAAATAATGAATATATAAAGATGTATTTCTTTTTTTATTATTATTATTACATATATAAAATGTTTTTAGGATAGATTTGGGAGGACTATATGAATTGTTATAAAATAAACTAAGTATAGCTATCTCACAAAGTATGAATGAACAAACTTATAGTCAAATGATTGATTAATAATAATACTAGGATATTCAATTTCTGATTGATAATATGAGTTATTATATAATGTAACTGTAACTGAGACTATGAAATCCATGCACAAAAAAATTGTAAACCAACCGACACACTGTACACTTATGGAAGAAAGTTGGATGTTTTTGTTTTGTTTGTCCTTAAAAATCAATAAAACTTAATTAAAAAAAATGAGACTGAAGTGCAAATAATATTGCAATTAAATCTAAGGGAAATGAAACCCATGTTAGTTTCATCTTTTTTTTAACAGGTAGCACATTACTTGGCATTCCTGGTTGTAAAATAAAAATGTTACACCTGACATGCCTGCTATTTAAAATATTGCCATGCTTATTAAGGCAAACCAAGTGTTTGTATGGTTGTGTTGAAGATAAATCACCAGAAACAACAGTTTAAATGGTTTGAGATGATGCAGAATATGTAAATCAACAGCCCTTTCCTGTTCTGTCTGGTTCAGGAATGTGATGTCACAGTAAAAAGAGAAAACAGCTATAAGTGGAAGCTCAGCTGCTATATTAGAACTCACTCAAGGTAGCAGTGGACATGGGCCAAGCTAATGAGGTAAGTACCAATTGTTTCTTCCTTAGCATGATTGAAGTACATATTTAAGAAGGCTAAAGGTAAGGAGTGGGGAGAGAGAGAGAGAAGAAGAAGAAGAAGAAGAAGAAGAAGAAGAAGA
>BLBF01000005.1:47179807-47218829 GCA_015471245.1 Laticauda colubrina | reverse complement strand
TCAGAGAAGTGGTGCAGGCCATCATCGAAGAATACAAGGAGGAGCTCCTCCAGTGCCCCTCCACTGAAGAAGGATGGAAGAAAGTTGCAGAGCAGTGGTATCAGAGGTGGAACTTCCCACACACTGTTGGAGCCATAGATGGCAAGCACGTGGCCTGCAAAGCACCAGCCAACTCAGGGTCCTCTTATAACAACCACAAGGGCTTCTTCAGCATCATCCTCTTTGCCATGGTCGATGCTGACTACAAGTTCATGTACATCGATGCTTCAGGCTACGGCTCATCTTCAGATGCCCAGGTATACACGCAAGTGACCTCAAGAGTGGGCTGGAATGCAACCTCATCGTGGGCTTCCCAGATCCAGAACCCCTGCCCAATAACACACAAGATGTGCCCTACTTCATCGTGGGGGATGATGCCTTCTCCCTCACAACCTACCTCATGAAGCCCTACACCTCCAAATACCTCACCCGTGAAGAGAGGATCTTCAACTACAGGCTGTCCAGGGCAAGGCGGGTGGTGGAGAACGCCTTTGGCATCCTGGCCAACAGGTTCCAGGTACTTCTCACCACCATGCAGCATCACCCAGAGACCGTGAGGAGGATCATGGAAGCTTGCTGCATCCTGCACAATCTCATGTGCACCCGCTACCCAGTCTTGCAGAACAGGCTCGTGGACCTCCAGCAAGGCAATGGGGACATGGAGCCTGGGGAATGGAGGCAAGGGTGAAACCTGATAGACACTGAGGATGTGCAAGGCCCCAACAGAGCTTCATGTGAAGGGAAGAAGCAGCGCAACCTCCTGAAACACTGGTGCAACTCCCCAGCTGGAGCAGTGAAGTGGCAAGACAGGATTTTAGATGCTTAATGGATGCTTCCTTCAGCCTGTCTCATCACACGGATGAGATTGGGCCATGTATGTTGAGTGGTCCTACAATGAACAGGGCATTTAATAAAGAGTTGTGTTTATGTTGACATGTGTGGATGATTGATTACATTGTTACTGATAATAAAGGGCCATAAGTGTGGCACCTGGGAGGGTGGACCATACAGTCCCACTATGCTTGCACTGGAGGTTTATCTATCCCACAGCTATTTCCCATCCCAAAGGTATCCCTGCCCATCCCACTGCTATCTTAACCCATCCCACAAGCATGCAAAGGCTTAAACCATGTCTAAAAGTTTCCAGCAAGACTTTATTAAAAAAAAAGAAATGAAGCAAGTGTGTGAATCAAAAATAGACTTTATTAACAACAAGCTATACAACAAAAAAGAGTCTCTGGCATTCCTCTTGGTCGCTCAGTCTCAGGGGTGAAGGGTGCAGGTGCTGTGGAGGTGGCTGGTGCTGGAATGCTTGTCATCAGCTCCTCCAGAAGCAGAAGCAGCAGAAGCCCCAGCCACAGAAGAGCGAGCCCATGCTGCAGAAGCCCCAGCAGAACCAAAGTGAGGGCCAGGGGGCGGGATGGTAGCCCTGTCCCTCTTGCAAGGGCTGGAAGCAGATGGCTGAGGCTTTCTGTTCTTCCACATGGTTGTGGGGTTGCTGGCTGCCAGGGAGGCTGGCAGGAACCAAGGCTGGCAGGAAGGCTGGCAGGGAGGCAGGCACCAAGGCTGGCAGTAAGGCAGGAACCAAGGCTGGCAGGAAGGCTGGCAGGCAGACATGAACCAAGGCTGGCAGGAAGGCAGGCAGCAAGGCTTGCAGGCAGACTGGCTGGCAGCAAGGCTGGCAGGGAGGCTGGCAGCAACGCTTGCAGCAAGGCTGGCAGCAAGGCTTGCATGCAGGCATGCAGGCATGCAGGCAGGGCAGGCAAGGCTGTCAATCCATCCGGCAGCAGGTCTTTCCTCTGAATGGTGATCTGCTTCCAAGCTGCTTCCCTTATATCCGCGGGGCTGATGCAATGCATCCTCCCCACATGCGCAATTAACGCTACGCATCCGTTAGGCTTCTGCTGTGCATCCGCTTCATCCGCTCAGCGTCTGCTCTGCATCCACTGTATCTGTTCCGCGTCCGCTTTGCTGAGGCCCCCCGGAAGCCCAGCGATTGTGCCATCTGCTCTCATCTGCTTCCATCCGCTAGGCTTCCGTTCTGCATCCACTTTCCATCTGCTCTGCGTCCTCCCCCCGTCCATTCCTTTCCGTGTTATCCACTCCGGTTATGGAAATTTTTGCCCCTTTTGGGAGCGGATAACAACGGATGGAACATTTTTCTCGTCCGTTGTGTCCTTTTTACTAACGTTTTGCATCCATTGGGCAGTGTGACAGGGCCTTTAAAACATGTGAAATGGGGGGGAAATGGCAGGGGGGCTTGCCATTAGGAAGTACTTTTGTTGCACACCCGGATATGGAGCCCAATACAAAGACCCCCACCAATGCCGAGGTCAACATCCAAGCCATCACCACCTGCCCGCCCGAAGACACAAGGGGGGGGGGGGAATTAAGTCACCCCTGAAAAGATGGCCTAGCCATTTTTTAGGGGCTCAAAAAAAGTAAGACCCAGCCTTATTATATGAGAAACACGGTAGCATATATACTACTGTTTCCTGTTTTCCCCTTCTATTTTATTTTGTAAAATGACATTCCCCAACAGTATACTGTATTAAAAATGTTTATATACGAATAAAAAAACTTTGAAAAAAAATGTAAAAAATTTAAATCTAAAAATTCTAAATTCAAAAATCTTTAGTTATACTATAGGCTGTGATAGCATCACCATCCCAATCAGTTGATGACCTCAAATCCATAGTATTCTTCAAAATAAAACTCAGAATTATTCTCCCCAACAGAAGAAATTATAAGAGACATATTAGATGGTGAGAAGTATAGGAATTGTTGTTATTAATGGGAAGTTTTTCTTATTAACAGGAAGAATTTTCAGAATGTAAATGTTTTCCATTTTGTCCTGAGGTTTTAAAAGCTTTTTCCTCCTCTTTGTTCAATGCTTGGAGGATCAAACATTCATTGTGTCCCATTTAAAACAGTTCTGAAAACAAGCTTCAAGACTGAGGATGTTTGGGATTTCCGGTTTGCAGGGCTTCGGTGGTAGGCAGGAATCCGCGATCATGTGCGGTTTCTGCCTGGGCTCACCGCTGGAGCACCCCAAGCCAGCTGGCTTCGGGGCTAAGCCACCCCATAGAGGTGGTAAAGACCGGAGAGCCCCAGCAGGGTTGAGGGGAGCTGCATCTCTCCTCCTCAACTGGCTAAATTCCCTTTCCCAAAGGCGGTAAGAGCAGCAGTCAGAAATGGCCACCTCAAAGAAGCACTCAGCCAGAAAAGAAAGTGCAGGAGGAAGTTAAGAAGTGAAAGTTTTGGCTGACCGAGACAAAAAGTAACAACCAAAGTATCCTATAATTTAAATTTTATAAAAGATACATCGCTCCCAAAGAAGAGTCAGAAGCAGTGAATGAAAATGAAAAGGGAAAGTTTTTTTTTCTTCACTCTCCTTCCCTATGTTGACAGCGAAGAGAGTTGAATGAGAAATTGGAAAAATTCACTTTGGCACCAATAGGTAATTAAACTGGAAATATAATTAAATGCCAAGGGGTTAAGAAAGATTTCTGAACACTAAAAAAAATCTTTTTTTTTTTTTTTTGTTATTAGACAAAAAAAGGGAGGGAGAGGAAAAGAATAAGGGCAGGATTTGGAAAGAGGAGACTGCCTGGAATTGAAAAGAACTAAGTTGAATTTAAATAAGACTTCTAAAAGATACATTTTAACTGGAACTCTGCAACTAAACAATAATCCCAGGAAAAGAAAGTGAAAAAAGAAGAAAGTATTGAAAGGAACAGCTTGTGTGTATTTAGACTGTTTGGTGACATTGGAATCTTTGGAAATTATATTTGAATGAGTAAAAACAATTTGGGTGGTTGTTTAAGAAAACTCTACAATGGCATCACTTCCGGATGAACTGAAAATGGAATCTACAAAATATAAAGAAGAGGCACAAGAAGGGAAGGACTCTTTTGGCTCCATTTTTCAATTTTTAGAAATGGCGATCTGCATCTATGAGAAACAACAAGAAAGGATTGCGCAACTAGAAGAGTGGAATAAAGAAGAAGCCATCTTTAATGAACAAGTAACTCTACCCGGGAGAAAAAGGGGAAAGGGGGGGGAAAGAGAATGGAGAATTTAAGACTTAAAAAAACATCCAAAAAAGGGAAAAATAAGGTAAAAAGTAGATATAACGTTGGAAAGCAACAGAAAGGGGGAACACAGAAGAGGGAAATGGAGGTGGAGAGACAAGGGGGTAAAAAGGGGAGAGAAAAGAAGAAAGGGAAGAAGGAAGGGAAGAGAAGTTACAAAGGTTTGGAGCAGGATGTAAAGAAACAGGACTTATCAGAGATAATGGGTGAAAATTTAACTGAAAAAGGGATTCTGCAAAGATACATCAGATTGTATTGTTATATTTGTATTAGAAATAATGTTAGGAAATTGGAAATAACATATGATTAAAAAGTGGGTTAAAACAGTCAGTGTAATTCAGTGAAACTTTTGTGAATTAAAAAAAAAAGGAAATGAAATAAATGAGAGAATTGAATTAGGAAGGAATGGGAACATTTTAACTATTCATTGTTTTATAAAATATAAGTGAAGTGGGGGGAAAACAACTACGGAAAGTTTATAAAGTTCCCATAGAAGTATGATATCTATTTGAAAAGTAATGTGTAAAATGTCTAAGATTTAAATGAATATTATTATTAATGATAGAATTGAATTGGATTGTTGTTTTAATTATATTATATATTTATTATTATTATTTTTTTAATGTACTGTGTAGTTTTAGAATGTACCAAACAGAATCTGAACCGAAGTTTTGTATTATATGAATTGTTATAACTTTAGGGGAAAGATATAAAGGCGTCATACTCCAATTAGTGATTACAGGAGAAATTTTGTTTAATGAGAGAAGATAATAGACAGCTGAAACAAGACAGACAACATAAGTACAATGATTTGAATTGAGATGAAATAAATTAAATTAAATTAAAAAAATTAAAAGAGGAGAGAAGCTAGATAGAAAATGTAGAATGGTAACAAGATATGGAATGGTATATAAAAATGAGCATGAACTTGAATTTGTGTCTGTACAAAGAGATGTAACCCGGGATTAGGCTGCTTTCAAAAAAGATGCTTTATGTTTTTTATGTACTATGTTTTGTTTGTTTATGTTTGTTTTTAAAAATAAAAAAAAAATTAAAAAAAAAAAAGACCGAGGATGTTTGCAGAAAAGAGGTGGGACTAACACCACATAAAGGATGTTAAAAACTCAACCCTGTGACGGATGTCTTGCCCCTCTTTTGTGTGCCTTGCACAAGCAATGGACATAAAAGGGAGAAGGTTTCACTGAAAGGTGGCCCCACATAATTTTTATTGACCCTCTGGCAGATTGTCCTGTCAAGGCCACAAGGTTAAGGCCACAACTCCAGTCAATGCTTGGCAGCAGTTGAGATGAAACTTCTTAAAATAAAATATATTTCACTAAGGATCAACACTAGTCTGGTGTTGACTCCTGCTACAGGAATAAACACCTTGATAGCACTTTCCTTAAGTTGAAAATAACTAAAAATTACCATGCTGTCTTGACCATGGAACTCTCTTTTAATTCTTTTGTCTTGGCTGTTTGGTGATGTTTTGCATTGACATTCAAAAATTTTTAAATTATCAGATAACAAATATTAATGTGTCATCAGACACTTTTCACAAATTAATTGGCAAAAGAAAAGAACCATTTCATCCCCCAAAGTAGAATGTACAGCCATTTAAGCCCATGTCCCACTGCCAACGGATGCAAAGAGGATGGAAAACATTAAAAAAAGCTTGCCATCTGTTGGAAAACGCTATGCATCCGTTGTATACTCACTGCATACGTGTTTCATATGCTCTATCCCTCCAGCATCCGTCCACTGAGATTTCATCTGCCCAAGAAGTTTTGAGCTGCACAAAACTTTTTGAACGGATGAACTTTCCGCCGCATACAATGTACATCCGTGACATATACGGGCAACAAACATTCTATGTCCGTTATCATCCGTTAAACGTCCGCTGTATCCTCTCAGCACCCTCTGGACATTCCCCTCAACTGCAGCTGAAAACGGAAAGAGGGAGGAAATGAAAGGTACATGAAACGTCCACACAGCGTTAGTAGCACGGAAATAGAAAGGATGTAAGCATATGCATCTCGTATATAAAGGATTAAAATGAACAAAACGTTTGTATCTGGGATGTATCTCAGATATTTAGGATGTCTGGAGTATGTCTAGAGTATGTAGAAGGACACCTAGCAGACAACCAATATTTCCTGTAAAAAGGGAGAGAATCTCAGTATGGATCTCATACTGGATCTCAGTATGAGTTCAGCAGCTGTGGTGTGCAGACCTCTTCACCCTTGGCCTTGCTCTTCCACATCATCCATTGTTCTCCACCATGGATCATGACACAGTCCGTATGGTAGCTGCAATCATTCATCACCAGAACCAAACCCTGTTCAGACTGTTTCACTTTTATACACAAGGAGAAGAAGGAGACGTCCAAGAGCTGTGTGGGTCTGAGGATGGATCGTGAGAAGAATGGAGTTTGGACTGTATGACCAGCTGATGGTGGAGCTGAGGAATGACGACCCTCGTGCATTCCATCACTTCATGAGGATGCCACCAGCCATGTTTGATGAACTTGTAGAGCGTCTGGGACCCAGGTTGACCAAGCCGAGCACCAACTTCCATCCCAGCCTGGACCCTGGACTGAAGGTGACACTGACTCTGTGCCACCTGGCCTCTGGAACCACATACAAAAACATGCAGTATGCCTGGAGGGTGCCACGCAATACAATCAGCAAAGTGGTCAGAGAAGTGGTGCAGGCCATCAGTGAAGAATACGTGGAGGAGCTCCTCAAGTGTCCCACAACTGAACAAGGCTGGAGGAAACTTGCAGAAGAGTGGTATCAGAGGTGGAACTTTCCCCACACCGTTGGAGCCATAGATGGGAAGCATGTGGCCTGCAAAGCTCCAGCCAACTCAGGGTCCACTTATTACAACTACAAGGGCTTCTTCAGTATCATCCTCTTTGCCATGGTTGATGCTGACTACAAATTCATCTACATCGATGCTTCAGGCAATGGGTCAGCTTCAGATAGCCAGGTATACAACGCCAGTGACCTCAAGGATGGGCTGGAATGCAACCTCATCCTGGGTTTTCCAGATCCAGACCCCCTACCCAATAATACACAAGATGTGCCCTACTTCATCGTTGGTGATGACGCCTTCTCCCTCAGAACCTACCTCATGAAGCCCTACACTTCAAAATACCTCACCCATGAAGAGAGGATCTTCATCTACAGGCTGTCCAGGGCAAGATGGGTGGTGGAGAACGCCTTTGGCATCCTGGCCAACAGGTTCCAGATACTTCTCACCACCATGCAGCATCACCCAGGGACTGTGAGGAGTATCGTGGAAGCTTGCTGCATCCTGCACAATCTCATGCGCACCTGCTACCCAGTGTTGCAGAACAGACTTGTGGACCATCAACAAAGGAATGGGGACATGGAGCCTGGTGAATGGAGGCAAGGACGAAACCTGATAGACACTGTGGATATACAAGGCCCCAACAGAGCTTCACGTGAAGGGAAGCAGCAGTGCAACCTCCTGAAACACTGGTGCAACTCTCAGCTGGAGCAGTGGAGTGGCAAGACAGGATGGTAGATGGTTAATGGATGCTTCCTTGAAGCTGTGGCATAACACTGATGAGATTGTGCCATGTATGTTGAGTGGGTCCTACAATGAATAGGGCATTAATAAAGAGCTTTGTTTATTTTGAAATGTGTTGATCAATGAATAAATTGTTATTGATACAAAAGGTCCATATGTGTGGCAGCTGGGAGGGTGGACCCATACAGTCCCACTATGCTTGCCCTGGAGGTTTATCTATCCCACAACTATCCTTATCTATCCCACAACTATCCTTATCTATCCCACAACTATCCTCATTTATCCCACAACTATCCTTACCTATCCCACAAGCGTGCAAAGGCTTAACCATTTTTTAAAAGTTTTCACCAACACTTTATTAAGGAAAAAAATTTACCAAGTGTGTTAAGAAAAATAACCTTTATTAATAACTGTCTTAAGTAAACTGTATGACTTTATTAAAAAAGCAAAACGAACCAAGTAAAGTGTCTTAAGCAAAGATAAAGTGAACAAGTAACAACTCAGTCTCTGGCACTATTCTCAGTCACTCTGTCATGTCCATGGTCTCAGCTGTTAAGCAGCCAGTGACTGTGGAGGTGGCTGTGGCTTGAGTGCTGGTCTGAGGCGCCATTGGGGTGCTTGGCCCGGAGAGTACAACAGGGGATGGTGTGTTCAGGAAGCTCTCAGAGAGCTGACTCAGTTCCGTGAGGTTGAGAGGCCCTTCATCAAGTTCCTGGGATGTCAGGCACAAGACTGATGACAGATTGTCCATTGACGGGCTTGGCTGTGGGGTGGAGGAAGGAGGAGTGTAGTGGGGCTGTCTGGTCTGCAGCTGGGTGAGGTGTGGCATCTGTGGTGTGCAATGAACCTGGGCCTGGACTGGGAAGGTCTGCTTCTGCTGTGGGAAGTCCTGGTAGTCATAGTCTTGGTAGGTGAGGGGTTGTTGAAAGCCGTGGAAGGGCTGTGACATCACCTGGTGGTGGAGAAGCAGACCTGGACTGGGTCAGAGCAGCTTCAGCTGGGCCTTGAGGGTTGTGCAGAAGTGCTGTGATCTTTTCCTTCATCACCTGGTACTGGGCCTCGGGCATATCCCTCAAGGTGCGGCTCACATAGGTGATGAAAGTGCGGCGGCTGGAGGATCCTCTGTCCAAGTGCACCAGCTGAGAAAGCAGTTCTGTGCTGGTCTTCATTGTGTCCCTGATCTCCACCAGGACAGTGTGGCTCTGGCCCTCCAGTCTGCCTCTCTGCCTGCATCCTGTGGAGCTGGGGGTGGGGGTGGGGGTGCCTTAGTCTCTGGTGGCTGCTGCTTTTTCCTCCATTTGTGACAGGAGATCCTCCAAGTCCTCCAGCATGGGGAGTGCAGCTGTCGGGTGGGTCTCTGCCGTGGGGCCCTCTGAAGATACCTGCCTGGACAGGGTAGCTGGCTCCTGGCTGGAAGAGGACTGGCTGTCTGTGGGCTGTCTGAGGGAGAGGGGTCTCAGAGGGGCTGCTCCTTGGTGGCGGACCTCACCCTCCAGGAAGCTGCACTTGGCCATGACGTATATCTCCCGGTCAGTGAGCTTGACAGCGGCCTGCCCAGATTTTTTGAGGTGTAGCTTGCCAGACCAGGTGTGCATGTGCTTCCACCATCCCAGGAGTACATCTGCAGTGTACCCCAGGCTCTCTGCCTTGTCTGTCCTAGCTGCCTGTTTCTTCTTGGTGTCGCAATAGAGTCTGTGGCCCTTTCTCCAGAGGTACTCGTTCTCTCTCAGCCATTCCAGCACCTCCTCCTCATGGTCCTCGGAAATGGTGTACTGTTTCCTCTCTCCCTTCTCCTTCCCTTGCCTCTTCCTCCCTCTGGCAGGGCCTTCAGCCGCAGGACCTTCAGGGGCTTCAGCAGCAGGGCTTTGAGGGCCTTGGGGCTGGTTCACCACAGCAGCAGCAGCAGCAGCAGCAGCAGCACCAGCACCAGCAGCACCAACAGCAGGAGAAGCACCAGCAGCAGCAACCACCACCACCAGCAGCAGAAGCAGCAGCAGCAGCAGCAGCAGGAGAAGCAGCAGCAGCTTCAGAGTCAGTGCCAGGAGGTGGGATGGTGGTTCTGTCCTTCTAGCCAGGGCTGGCACAAGTAGGCGTGGGCTTTCTCTTCTTCCCTGACTGACGAATCATGGTGTTATTTGAAGATGTATGTGGCAGCATGTCTTTCCTCTGAATGCTGACTGCATGCGAGCTGCATCCTTTTATATCTGCGGAGCTGACGCAAATCATCCTCCCCGCATGCGCAGTGAATGCTTTGCATCTGATATACATCCTCTATGCATCCGCTTTGCTTCCTATACGCATCCGTGATGCATCCGTGTAATCTGCTATGCATCCACCCCTTCTGCTATGCGTCCGCTTCGTTATTCTCCCCCGGAACCCCTGCAGATGTGTCATCCACTTCCATCTGCTGTCATCTTCTAGGCTTCCTACGAACATCCGTTTAACATCCCTGCTTCGTACTACCCTGTCCATTCTTTTCCGTTCTTTTCCATTCTGTTTATGCAAATTTTCGCCACTTTTGGGAGTGGATGACAATGGATGGAGCCACCCCCAAAATTTTGCTCGTCCGCTGTATCCTTTATGCATACGTTTTGCGTCCGTCGGCCAGTGGGACAGGGCCTTTAAACACAATGCAAAAAAAATTAATATAATCTTTGCACTGGAAGTAACCAGTGCAGTGCTCTTAGGATACTTGTCCTAAGCCACTAATGGAGGAGGAAGTGGCCTTTTTGTTTTTGTTTTTACAATGAATTAATATATTTGAGGTCATATTCTCTGGCAGAGGCAAATTCCAATTTTTAATCTCCATGATGTTGTCCGCCACATCATATTTGAAACTGCCAGCAGAGTGCTATTTCCTATAAACAAAAGAGATATCCTGACCTGACTATGGGAAACTTAAATCTCACAGACCAGAAACCCTGGGAAAATCCTCCAAAAAGTCTGGAGGAAAATTCCTCACACTGTTTTCCTACCAATAGATCATTCTTCATTTGGGATCACAGGATACCATCTCCAGCTCCGTTCTCAGGGGGAGAGGGAGAGAGAAAAATTGTTGGCTTCATTCAAGGAAAGCAGCTGAAGCAGCTGAAGTATTTATTTCTTTTCCCTAAACTCCGCCAGAAAATGGTATTTGTGAGACTTGTTGTGCTGGCACAGCCTCTTGGAGCAGGATGCCTTGCAGGGTCCCAAAGACTCATTTCTTGTGGAGTTTGGGGGAGAGAAAGAAAGACTTTTGCTGCTTTCCGTGCAACCAAAAGCAGAAGAAGAAAGAAGCAGAAAGAAGCAGCCCAGTGGCCAGGTGAGGCCACTAACCCTCCCCGCCCTTTCCCCCGTCCTCTCACTATCTCATGTTGTTTGCAATGCAAGCGATGGAAGCCTTCTATTCCCACAGGCCATGTGGGTGGCACAGCCTTGTGTTCCCATGCAGCCTGGATTAATTGCTTTGGGAAGTGCTTTGGGGGTGACGTTTCTCTGTAGACCACCAAAATTTTCTCACGGACCACTGGTTGGCAACCACTGCTCTAGGTTGAATATCTTACCTGATTTTAACTCCAGCTCTTTTTGATTAAATGCCTTTTGGGAAGCTGTGGTAGTTGACCACGTGCTGATGGCCAGAGCAGTAAATTTTTCTGTTTGCTGTTATTCTACAGATGGACAAGACATCTTTCAGTTTGCTATCTGTGAAAATCATACAAGTAACTAATTTACAAAAAGCTAATTTATGTGAGTATTCTACCATTTCTATAGACTCCATTTGGTACACTGGGCACTCACTAATAGTTTGCTCTGACATAGATATTTACATTGAATAAAATACTACAATGCAATGTAATATAGTTGCTACTATTCTGCAAAGGTATATGCAATTTCAGAAAAAAATAATTTTCCTTATTTTATTTGTAAATTGAATTTTCTTCTTTAAAACATGTTTCAAACAGATTATAGAGACTTATTAGACATGATATGTTTTGAAAAGATGTTTGCATAGGGTGTTTTCCTTTTTAATAACAATTGAAAGGTTAATCCAGGCTATGGAGGTTTCCTTTGTAAATTGACTTTGAAAGACAATATTTAGGATAAGGGAAGAATAATTTTAAAATGTCCTCTTACTTACATGTCCTATGAAAATTCAAATTATTGATTTGTTTATATTATAAAAAAATAATTTTCTTCAAACTTATTTGTTCTGAATATAGCAAGTTGCTTGCTACATTCATGTATGTATATATGTACATACATTCATTTTCTTAAGTTTTCGTGGGTACTTACATGTATGGTATTCAGCTTTGTTCAGGTATTTTCCCACATCATTATAGTTGTGCTTTTAAAGCTGTAGCAATGTTTCAGCAGAATCTCATCTGCCATCATCAGGCTTCTGTACTGTGTTTGTCTGTGAGTCAGACTTTCACAGCCATTTCTGTTTTAAATTTGGGGCTAACCTACTGCTGTGGCAGAATAGTTTTTTCTTCATCCTGATTGGTTGGGAGTCTTGGTCTGTGTTTATTGGTCTTGGAGTTTGCTGTGTTCTGCTTGATTGGTATTTCTAATTTCTTCTGTCTGTTTTGTGGCTTTGATTGGCTGGCAATATTGTGTTCCTGTATTGGAGGCTTTTAGTCCAGCTTGGCTCCGAGTAAATGGACAGCTATCATTTATTAGGAAGCTAGGTTTCATCTGGGTGCCTGGTTGGGGTGTGTTTGAGCTGGAGGTATCAGGGGGGATCTGTTTGTCCCCAGATGTTTGCCTGGCTTGTGGTATGGAGATTTTTTTTTGATTGTGAGTGAAGGCTTCCAAATAATTGACAGTCTGGTAGAATTATCTCTTCTATTCATGCTTTCAGGTCTTTTTTCAATCTCTATGGCTTCTCTGTGGCTGGGGTTTTCTATAGTGGCTAGGGTTTTAGTGCCATTGAAGTTGATGCTATGACCTGTGGCTTTCATGTGTTGGAACTAGTGATGAAGTGTGTTCCAGCTTTTTTACTGCATTGTTTGTTTCCATTTCCATGGTGAATTTGATTTTGGAGTGTGTGCTGTTTAGGTGTGTTAGGAAATTGTTTAGGTTTTCTTTTCCATGGGGCCAAATCACAAATGTGTCATCAATGTATCTTAACCATAGTTTGGGTTTGTGGGTGGTATTAGCCAGGGCTCTGGATTCGAATTCTTCCATGAACAGGTTTGCAATGACGGGTTACAATGGTGATCCCATAGGGGCTCCTTCAATTTGCTTGTATCTTTGTCCTTTGTATATATGAAATATGTGTTGGTTAAGCAGTGTTCTGTTAGTTCCATGAGGTATTTAGCTGGTTGGTATTTATTTTTGATAATTTGAAGAGTTTCTTTTCTCAGGACTTGAGTGAATAGTGAAACCACATCAAAACTTACAAGCAGATCTTCTTGTTCTACGTGTAGATCTTTGATCATTTCTAAGAAGTGGTATGAGTTTTGTACATGTGAAGCTGCTGTTTCAGCATGGGGCTGTAGCTGTTTTGCTAAGTGTTTAGCTAGGTTCTGATTCTGCCGAAACGTTGCTGCAACTTTAAAAACACAACTATGGTGATGTGGGAAAATACCTGAACAAAGCTGAATACCATACATAAATTCATGTATATACATACACACACACACACATGAAATTTCCTATATCTAATTCAATAAACAAATAGCAGAGGAAACTTCCTGAAAAGCCCAATTCTCAGGGAAGCATCTCTCTCTTCCCATACAGAAGTGTGTGTTTTAAAGGGTGGGTGGTCACAAAAAGGCAAAGATGGCTGCTTTGATCATGCAATTGAAGCTTTGCCTCTTTTTAACATGTTAGACACAAAGCATATAAATAAAAGAAGATGGGACTTCTATCGCATAGTTATAGCCATCATCATGAACTTTTTAAATCCCTCTGCCTATGGATACATCTACGCCAGTTTGTTGATATGCAGGCACTAACCCCCATAGAGGTTTCTTCAATTTTAAATACTATCAGTCCAAAATATTAAAAAGTTATTTTAATTCCTTCAGTGCATTCAGTAGAAAAGTTATCTGACCACAGGATTTGCTTCTGTTTTTTATGTAATCAACCATTCTTCCAAATCCTACTGCAACTTCTACAAGCTGCCTACATTGTTTTTGTTATTCTTATTCATTATGATCTTCAGAATCATAGGCTGGAGTTGATCAACTAAGCCAGTAAAAACAAAACAGGGGAAAAAATCCATAATAGTTTATAAAAATTCTAATGCAACAAGCAGGATAAAAGCCATAATACTACTAGGAAGGTAACATTTTAAGTGTTAATTCATTTCAAGGGGGATACATGACTGAGCAGAATTGTTTTCTGCAAGCACTGCAAAAGGAAAGGGAACAGCCATGAATTATTTTTTATCAAGCAATTGCTGAGATGAAAAAAACTTTTTTTTGCTTCCCTGTAAAGACTGGAAATAAAAATTAAAATAAGCAAGAAAACCATAAAAAAACACCTGTCTGACCTTGATGAATATAAATCACTAGGACCTGATGGATTACATCTGAGAGTTCTGAAGGAATTGGCAGATTTTATCTCAGAACCATTGTATCATATCTTTTAAAAAAATCTTGGAGCACTGAGAAACTACCAGACAATTTGAAAAGAGCTGATGTGGTTTCCATCTTCAAAAAAAAATAAGTGGGGGGGGGGGGGGAACAGACCCAGGAAACTATAGACCAATCAGTCTAACATCAATACCTGGGAAGATACTGGGAAAAATAATCAAAAAACAGATCTGTGAACATCTAGAAACACTTAAACATGAGTCAGCTACGTGCAGCAGCTGCCAAAAAACCGAATTCAGTTGTTGGTTGTATGAACAGAGGCATACAATCAAAATTGTGTGAAACATTAGTACTGCTTTATGAAGCCTTAGTAGCCACTAGTTTTGCTCACCACATTACAACAAAGGTGTTTGAAACTTTGGGAAATGAAAAGATCACGAAGATGATCACGAAGATGATTAATCACAAAGATGATTAAAGGCCTGGAGACTAAAACTAATTAAGAATTAAAAAATTAAAATAATTAAGGATTCACAGCCATTGTGAATTCAGAAATTAGATCTAGTTAAGAAAACTCTTGGTTTCTTTGTACTCTTGGTTATATGTATGTGTATATGATCTTGTCAGGGATTAAAATAAACTTTAATGATAGTATGTGTTCTAGGAATGCTGCATTAATCCCTCTTTTTTTAAAAAAAATAAAAATAAATCAAAATCCAACAGTTAGCCAGTCTGACTGCTATGTGAGCTTGTTCCTGCCATCAGCTTCATTTGAAACAGCTCGTACAAAGAACATTAAGGACTGTACAGATCCAGTATGGAATGAAACCTTCTGCTACAGGATACAGAATCAAGTCAAAGTAAGGCACAAAGTGATTAATATTACTCTTTCAGGTCCTGAACTACATCCAGGTTCATATTTTGTAAATATTCAGTTGTAAAGGGGCATTAATACAAAATAATTTTTATAAACATATTTATTTAATTCCTGTTTCAGTGCCAGACTGAGGAACAATTGCTGGGCATGCCTTTGTAAGATATTTTTTGTGTAGTTATAATAATTTTAACAAGTGTTTTTTTTCGTGGTAAATACAACATTGAATAACATAATTAAACCATAGTCGTATGGCAACTGGATTATGATTTACAGATAGTACTTGACTTACAACAGTTCATTTAGTGACTGTTCAAAGTTACAACGGCATTGAAAAAAGTGATTTATGATAGTTTTTTACACTTATGAATGTTGCATCCCCATGGATGCACTGCAGCATCCCCATGGTCAAGTGATCAAAATTCAGCTGATTCATTTTTATGATGGCTGCAGTGTCCTGGAATCATATGGTCACCTTTTGGTACCATTTGACAAACAAAGTCAATGGGGAAGCTAGATTCACTTAACAACTGTGGCAGGAAAAGCCATAAAATGGGTCAAACTCACTTAGCGACATAAATGTTGGACTCAATTGGAGTCGTAACTTGAGGACTACCTATAGTATGTTGCATTAGTAAAGGGAAATTTTAGAATTGACTCATATTTCCTTTCATCGGTTAACATATCCTTATATATAGCAGGGGTCCCCAACACGCCCAAGCCACAGCCTGTTCAGAACTGAATCATATAAGCAGTAGATGAGTGTGCACTTAGTTCCATTTGTGAGAGTGATGGGCGCCATTACTTGGGCAAATGGAGCTACATGTGGACTTGTCCGCCACTCATGTGGGACCATCCCCTCTCACCATTTCATGTTGATGTGCAAAATCAGTGAGGTTGGAGATCACTGATATATATATGGCAAAGTAAAGTAAAAACATTTGCAATGGCAAAGATTTGAATAAGGCAGAAGTTAACAATCTGACAGATGAAGCAAAGTCATGTTTTAATCTACTGCTGGGTTAGTCACTCTGGTTACTTTTTTAGACAATTAAGTTGTCAACTCATAAAATATTTCTATGGTCTTTTTAGAGTTGCCAACAGAAAGGGAGGGGGGAACAGTGTGGCAGCTTGGAAACTGAAAACTATTTATGCATTCTATAAATCATTTTCAAAGGTAGTAATTAGGTTGCTGAAGTTTCTGCCACGCAGAATTCTAACTAGAGAACATGATTGATGACTCTTGGCTATGGATGTGTCCCATTGGGGAATATGAATTATGATACATCCAGGGTAGGGGGAAACCAGGGTCAAGGATGACAATGAATGATGTGTCTCAGAGTCGATTACACCCAGGCAGTGCCGGACATGTTTGCTCCCAATAAAGCCTTTTGAAGTTTTGGAAGTTTGGCTCAAGACTCACAATTTAATTAGGGTGACTGCTGGAATCCTGACACAAGTTACACCAACCAACTTAGTAACTCTAAATGTAAAAATAATAAAGCTGGAAAAATAATATTAATAAGCATTATGAATTCACAACAGAGAAGCAACATAATTACTGTATAACCTACAAGCATTAGTCAATATCAAAAGTGAGGGTCACAGATCATCATGTCCCAAAGCTTGTTGAAAGAGCCAGCTTTTCAAGGTTTTCATAAAGGGCAGTAGCATTGCTTAATGGAATGATGTCTGTCTCAGGGACTTTAATCGCTCACAAGTGAGAATATTATTTTACAATCCTTGTGCTGGTTAGACAATATAAAGTTAGTTGGGAATTGGGAGCTGTCCCCTAAAGGGAATGCCTCATGGAAAATGTTAATGCATCATGGGAAATGTAGTTCCTGTCATTTGGTCACATCTGTAATCCTGATTGATCACTGAATTGACCCTTGGTTGGGTTTGGGGTAGTTTCCTTTAGTCTTACTCGGACCCCAGCATCGTGCTGGTGTCTTTTCCTTTGCTCCATTGTTATGGGATGAAGATAACTTTATTTTCACACTATGAAGTCAGCTATGCAAAGATTGGACATTAGATGGATCTCGACATAACTGTGAGTTATACCTTGAGGACGCCTTTTGATCCAATAAAGAAACTTTGTATGGAAGGCTTTGTAGAGTTTATCTAACTGTCTTTATATTCAGTCAGCAATTTAAAAACAGAACAATCCTCTTAAAATAGTTGAGTCACCTGACTTATTACAGCATTTTTTATTTAAATGGCTGCTAAAATGCCTTTCCTGGCAACAGGTAGAAAAATTGTAATGGACTTAATAAACTTTACATGGCAAGAAATCAATTCTTATAAAACTGAGTTAAGAAAGACATTATAATGCCATCCCTTAGCAATAAATACCAGTTTGAAATGGTTGGGCTTAATAATACAGATAGTCCTTGACTTACAACTTTTTGTTTAGTGACTGTTCAAATTACAATGGCACTGAAAACACTGACTTATGACCGTTTTCACATTTATGACCATTGCACCATTACCATGGTTACATGATCAAAATTCAGATGCTTGCCAACTGCATGAATTTATGACAGTTACAATATCCCAGGGCCATGCAATCACCTTTTGCAACCTTCTGACAAGCAAGGTCAATGGGGAAGCCAGATTCATTTAATAACTGTGTTGCTAACTTAACATCTGCAGTGATTCACTGAACAACTCTGTCAAGAAAGGTCATAAAATGGGGCAACTATCTTGCTTAGATATGGAAATTTTGAGCTCAATTGTGATAGTAAGTCAGGAACTTACTGAAGTGGGTTTGCTTTTAGGTAATATCAGGTAATAATTCATTAACATATTTGGCTGAGATCATACATATTGGCAAGCCATTACCTTTAACTGCTTTTGTTCAGTTTTAATTTTGATTTTGAGTTGGGCAAAACCTGGTAAAACTTTGGCAAAAAGTTGCATGAACTGAGCTATTGTGACTGAATATTTTTAATGAATTAGTGAGCTATGTGAAACCAGCTATTATATTCTGTTTTACAGAATCATGATTTAGTGCAATATTTATTTATTTTATTTATTCAATTTATATTGCCACCTATCCGAGGCAGCTTACACAATGTAAACCATATTTAAAACAAAAATAAAAATGTAAACAATAAAAACTAACAAAAAGAATCAAATAAATTATTAAAGTACAACAGAACAAAATTTGGGAAAACAAAAAACAAAACAAACAAACAATCAAAAACCAACTCCCACACCCTGCCTCACTGACAGCAGATCACATTAGCCATTTGATGGTCTTTAAAGGTGACAACCAGCAACTTGAATTTGCACCCAGAAGCAAATCGGCAACCAATGCAGCTCCTGCACGACAGGTGACACATGTGCACACCAGGGTCTTCATAAAACCCTGTATGGACCCAATCATTATGATTAATGAGCCTTTCATCAGAGAAAGAGGCTTCATGATTATAATCTTTATATTAGAGAATGTGATTAAGTCACAATATTCTTAATTAACCTTTTTTTTGCCAAATGAAATACAATGTTTGATGTCAACTGGCCTCTGAAAGACAGTATCTAGAATCTGTTTAAGATTAAAAATAGAAACCTTGCCAAACAATGAACTCACAATAAATCTTGCCTTCAGATTCATGAGAATATAGAGATAATCCTCAATTTACAATAGTTCATTTAGTGACTGTTTGAAGTTACAATGGCACTGAAAAAAACGAACGTATGAATCTTGTTCACACTTATGACCATTCCAGCATTTACCATGGTCAGATAAACAAAGTTCAGACGGTCAGAAACTGACTCATATTTACAATGGTTACAGTGTCATGGAATTATGTAATCATCTTTTGTGACCTTCTGACATGCAAAGTCAATAGGAAACAACTGTGTCACTAACTTAATAACTGCAATAATTCACTTAACTGTGGTAAAAAAAAAAGGTTTTAAAAAAGGGCAAAACTCACTTAACAATTATTTAGCAACAGAGATTTGGTGCTCAGCTGTGGTTGTAAGTCAAGGATTACCTGTAAAATGTGGGAAGATACCAAAAGATACAGAACAGTTGCACATACATATTATTACTTTCTGAAGGAAGTATAAGTAACCTTAAGTACAAAAACAAGTAACCTTAAAACCTAAGTATATGTGTAAGGTCCATATAGTTCGTTAGTGTAATTCACAGTGGCCATTTATAGAAATTTCACAAATAGGATTTGGTATAAGAATAATTTCTCATTCTGATGCCTATATGCAAACTAAATTGAAATTCCATGAACTTCTGAGCTTAAGCAAATTCTGCATTATTGTTATGGACAATATTCATTCATTCAAAAAAACAACAACTGTGGTCATAGCTGCTGATTTTCTTATTGTTTCTAGGTATTTTTAATGAGTATTTATTGCTAAGAAGTGCCATTATAATGCTTTCTTTAGCTTGCAATGTCATTAGTTTGATCATAGATGGTTTTGTAAACTTGGATATAGTTTCCCAGACTAAACTGAGCATCCCAAATTAAGGCTAAATTGAAAAATGTTATGGAATTCCTAGAAGCTTGGCACTCAGTTGAATCAGTCATCAATTGGCACATAGAGATAAACCACATTTTTATTTATTTAAAAAATGCATATGTATCCCCCCTCCCTTCTATCTTGAGTGACTCTGATGATTTATACAATATTCAAAAGAGACAATAAAAAAAGCTAAAAGGGAAGATGGCAATTCTTGGAGATTTGAATGCCTTCTTGCTAGCAATCAAAGCCCAGATTAGCAGGAATGAACTCCAGGAGGAATATCAGGCAAACTATCAAGCAATAAACGATCGAGGAACTACCAACTGAGACAAAGCAGTAGACCACACCTTAATCAAGGAACTTCCAAGGAGAAAAACCACACACCCTGTTCCATATTAGCATACTTCAAATAGGCTATTCCTATTGGACAATAAATACCCGAAGCTGATTGGCTACTTTTCTTGATGCTGATTGAGAATACAAGCGGTGGGAAAAACAAATAGCCATCATTGGACACTAGCCGTGTGCAGCTCTCCATAAAAAGAGCTGCTGCGGCTCCTGTTTAGATTGGACTTTAAGAACTAAATAAAAGAGCTGAAGTTACGCTGATCTCTGAGTCTCATTCCCGCAAACCGAACACTGGTGATGATTGAGAAAGAGATCTTGAGATTCTGAGAAAGAGATCATTTGGGCACGTGGCATCAAGAACCGAGCAGACGAAATGGCCGGAACCAACTCCCCACCCGCACCCTTCAACCCCGCAGCAGAGGACTGGGAATCCTACATCGATAGATTCTTCATGTTCTTGGAGAATAACAACCTGCAAGGAATCTCGGACAATTGCAAAATAACTGTATTCCTAACACACTGTGGGCCCACAGTGTTTAAGATGGCCAAGGCACTAGCAAAACCAGATGACATTAAGCAAATGGCCTGGCCGGACCTGGAGAAACTGCTGAGGGTTCACTATGCACCAACCATCTCCAGCCTCATCAGGAGACACGAATTTTATAAACGGGACCAGAAGGAAGGTGAGAGCATTGCAGATTTTGTAGCCGCTCTCAGGGACATCGGAGGAGCATGTGAATTCCTGAACATGGATGAAGCCATGAGGGATTGCGTGGTACTTGGACTGAGAGACCTTACCCTACAAAGCTGATTGCTGACCCAACCAAAGATCACCGTTACCAAGGCTATTGCTGAAGCCACAGCAGCAGAAGCAACCAAAAAATCAGCAGCAAAAATGCAGCAAATGAACGCCAACCCACCAAAGATGTCAACTGAAACAAATCAGGGCACCGAGAAGAAAATAGAAAGCACACACAAGACCACTGCATGTTTCACATACAATGAATCATCCGGAATCGACGAGGAAGAGGAAATCCATAGGCTCCAGACTGAGTGAGAGTGATGAATGAAAAACGGTCGTAAGTCAGAGTTCCAGTGTGCCGGTTGTGGAGACCACCTCCATTCGGAGTGCCGGTTCTTAGACGCTGTTTGCCAGTACTGTGAACGGAGGTGTATGCAGAAACCGCACAAGCTACAGCCCCAGAAGAAGGGACCACACATCCCCGAGACAGAAAGAGAGGATGACGTGGAACCGAGAAAATCACGAAGGCAAAGGGAAGCGGCCAAGCGAGAGCTACAGGAAAGAAGAAACGCATCAGGCCATCACCATCAGCCATTCCAACGTGACTCTTGGCTGAAAGGTACATGTGATGGTCAGAGTCGAGGGGCAAGAATGCAAAATGGAGGTTGATTCTGGATCGTACCTATCAATGGTGTCCTGGGACACCATAAAAAGACTAGTACCGCACATTGGCAAAGCCGAATTAGAACAACAAGCACTGATTTTAAAAGACTACCAAGGCAACAGAATACCGGTAGTCGGGCTTGGACACTTCCAGGTAACCTTCAAGAAACACCAAAAAATATTGCCGCTAACCATCGTAGAGCAGAACCAACCAAGCCTACTGGGACTCGAGTGGTTCAAGCCCCTAGGAATCGGAGTGATCGGCATTAATCGCATCACCAACGCAGACTGAGAGGAGAACCTGATGAGAGAGTTCCAGGATGTCTTCGACGGAAAGTTAGTACCGAGTACCGAGGGTCCGCTATCTCATTCAATTTAGATCCAACCATAGCTCCAATTAAGCTAAAGGCGAGGCGAGGCCCCTTCGCATTAAAACCCCAAATTGACAAAGAATTAAACAAACTTATAGAACAAGGCATCCTGGACCATGCTAAAAGGGAGACCCCAATCGTGACCCCAGTTAAGCCGGATGGGTCCGTGAGAATTTGTGGGGACTACAAGGCTATTCTGAACCATGCACTACAGCAAAGTGCATATCCTGTTCCGGTAGTACAACACCTACTACACTCCCTGGGAAGGGGCAAGGTTTTCGCAAAACTCGACCTTGCCCAAGCTTACCAGCAATTGCCAGTAGACCTGGAAACAGCAGAGGCCCAAACGATCGTGACGCATAGGGGAGCATTCAAATGTACAAGATTACAGTTCGGAGTCAGCGTAGCCCCGGGGGTCTTCCAAAGCCTAATGGAGCAGTTATTACAAAGGATAAAAGGAGTAGTCCCATACTTTGATGACGTGTTCATCTCAGCTAACGACGAGAAACAATTAGAAACCCGCCGCAGAAAGGTCCTGCAAAGGTTCCAAAAAGTGGGACTCAAGGTAAAAAAAGAAAAGTGTAATTTGGCCACATCAACAGTCGAATTCCTGGGGTACCAAATTGATAAAGAGGGCATCCACCCCACAGAAAAAAAGATCAAGGCAATCAAAGAGGCACCTAGACCAAAAAATAAGGTTGAATTACAAGCTTTTTTGGGACTCATAAACTTTTACCATGTCTTTCTGCTACAGAAGGCAACTACGGTGGAACCATTTTATAGACTCCTAGATAAATTGGCTATCTGGACCTGGGGACGATGTAAAGAGATAGCATTCCAGAAGATAAAGGACCTCATCACCTCCGACACAGTATTGATACAATACAGTGAGACATTACCGCTTACAGTTACCTGCGACGCATCACCGTTTGGCATCAGGGCCATGCTTAGCCATGTCCTGCTGGATGGAAGAGGAGCCCCCATTGCCTTCTACTCAAAGACCCTCTCAAAAACTGAAAGGAACTATAGCCAGTTGGACAGAGAGGCATTGGCGGCTATATCCAGCGTAAAACGCTTCCATGAATACTTTTACGGTAGGACTTTTACCCTTGTGACTGATCACAAACCCCTTTTAGGTATACTCGCTGGAAACAGAGCCACCCCTTACATACTGTCGCCGAGAATGACAAGGTGGTTCGAATTTCTGGCGGCATACAACTATAGCCTAATCCATCAGCCTGGAAAAAACATTTTGCATGCCAATGCTTTGAGCCACACTCCCCTACCAGACATAGAGACTGACCTGGCACCAACCACTTCCACCCTAAAAATCGAGACTTTGACAAACCTACTGATAACCGCAGCCGACATCGCCAGAATGACCTCAAAAGACAAGACATTGTTACAAGTTCTGAACTAGGTTGGAAAAGGGTGGCCGGAAAATGAGACAGACATTATTTTCAAACCATATAAGAATAGACAAACTGAACTGTCATTACTGAAAGGGTGTAAACTTTGGGGTGATTGGGTCATAATACCAGAAAAACTACAAGACCAGATATTGTGTATGTTGCACGAAGGCCACCCGGGCATCGTGCGAATGAAAACCCTGGCCAGGAGCTATGTATGGTGGCCAGGGATGGACAAAGATATTGGGAAATGGGTCGAAACTTGTGGGAAATGTCAAAACTCCCGCCCTGTACCCCCTTCAGCTCCTGTTCTGGACTGGGAAACACCAAGGGGTCCCTGGTCACGAATATATATAGACTTCACGGGGCCAACAAAAGGGCATACATACCTAATTGTAGTAGATGCTTACTCCAATTGGTTAGAAGTAAGCATCATGCACTCTACGACCACAGAAGCAGTCGTCAAACAGCTATGAAAGCTATTCACTACACATGGTTTACCAGATGTACTCATCTCTGACAACGGCCCGCAATTTACAGCACTACCCTTCGAAAAATTCCTAGCAGAAAATGGCATATGGCATGCACTGACAGCACCGGGTCAACCGGCAATGAATGGTAGGGCGGAACGCATGGTCCGGTATACCAAGGAAACACTAGACAAATTAGACACAGGGGAAATGCAAGAAAGAATTGAAAAAATGCTCACAATACAACATATAACACCAAACTCCCCACAAATAAAAGCCCAGCAGAATTACTGATGGGCAGAAGACTAAGATCACATTTAGACAGATTACACCCAACTTACGCCACCGAAAAACCAACCGACTCCTCGAGCAAGTATCGCAAATTCGAACCAGGACAACTAGTATACGCAAAAAACCTCACCGGCCAACCGTTGTGGATACCGGCAACAATTACACAGATAACTGGACCACAGTTCTACAGAATGGAAACAGATGACGGGCGAACCCGGCAAAGACACATTGACCAACTACGGTCACGCACACTACAATGCACCACCGACACACCCAGACACAAAGAACAACACACACACACACCAACATCACAACAACTACACAAAACCAGAAACACATCAACCAGAGACGGGGGAGATCTCCCAGTGATAAATAAGGGGGGGAAACCCTCTGGTAGAAAAAGAAGCCCCTCCGGTAGAAAAAGAAACCCCTCTGGTAGAAAAAGAAACCTCCCCGATAGAAAAAGAAACAGGAGAAAATCAAAATAGTCACAATAAAAAACATTTCCCAATAAACACAAGAAAAAACAGTGTCCTACCTGTAGAAGTCTTTGATGTGGAACAAGAAACACAAGTAGACCTGGATGCTTGGTCGGAAAGGAGCAGCTGGGCCGACTCTACCATCCCGATTAGGCCGAGCAGGAGTGGCATGGCTGACTCTACCTTCCAGGAGGTTTGATAGAGACGGACAGGAGAAACAGCGATCCTGTCAGAACCCATTGAAGACGATGACACAACTAAACTGCGCAGGTCAACTAGACAACCTAGAAGCCCTGCCTACTTACATGACTACATACGGTAGGACCGTACCAAGAGGGGAGGGGTGTTCCATATTAACATACTTCAAATAGGCTATTCCTATTGGACAATAAATACCCAAATCTGACTGGCTACTTTTCTTGGCCCTGATTGGCCAATCATAGCAGGGCTATGATTGGCCAATACAAGCGGCGGGAAAAACAAGTAGCCGTCATTGGACACTAGCCATGAGCAGCCCTCCATAAAAAGAGCTGCCGTGGCTCCTGGTTAGATCAGACTTTAAGAACTAAATAAAAGAGCTGAAATTACGCTGATCTCTGAGTCTCATTCCCGCGAACCGAACACCCCCCACCATACAGACAAGGCAAGTTACTGTACATAAGCAAAAAGAAAATCCCACTCCCTTCTAGCACTGAAGATGTTTCCTAGCTAGGTTAAAAAAAGGTCTGCACAAGAACTTCACAAGGGGCATACTGTTACTACTTAATATCTACTAACATGATATGAAAAGCACTAGTACAATCCTTAAATTATATGAACTCTTAGTTATTAGTCATAATCAAATAAATTATATATGATCTGTGGTAATTTCTGCTTAATAAAAGCCAGTTCACAGTAGGCAAGGATGAGCCATAATATTTTTGGTATACCGTGGGTATTGAGCCTACCAGAATAAGCAGCAATTAAATTGTAAGCTCCAAATCTGCCAATCATTTTGTAAGTAGGAGGGAAAACTTCTCACATTACTTTCTGAATGTCACAGCAGATTTTGTTTCATAGTTTAATATTGTTTAATAGGTAGTTTAATATTTGATGTGGGAGAGAAGAGTTTTTCAAAGTGTGTCTGTATTGCTGTCACAATTAGAAATGCTGTGGCAAGCTAATTATATGTAAGTGGGAAAAACCTTGCAAAAGGAAGAATCTGTCACTCTTCCTCTCCACCAAATTATTGTTGCCATCAAGTGCAACCTGCCTACCCACCCTTCACTTGCTTTTATACAGCAGAAATTACCATAGAATATACATAATTTATTTCACCATAGTTCATATCATTCAAAGATTATATTACTGTTTTCATATAGTAATATGTAATAACAGTATGCCTTCTGGGGAGTTCTTGGTTGTTTTTGTGCAGATGTTTCATTACTTGGCTAGGTAACATTTTCAGTGCTAGAAGGGAGTGGGATTTTCTTTCTGCTTATGAACAGTAATTTACTGTCTGTATTGGTGAGAGTGTAATTTTCTCCTTGGTAATTCCTTGATTAGCATGTGGGTCACTGCCTTGCCTGTGTTAATAGTTCCTTGATTGTTTATTTGATTGTTTGCCTGATCTTAATCCCTTCCATGAATTCCCTGGCATTTTTCAATTTAGCTTTAGTCTGGGATGCTCAATTTATTCTGGGGAGTGATATCCAGATGAAAGTACTTGGGTATATGTACTTGGATGAAATTTGTCCTACACAAACAATTAAGATGATAAAATTAATTGTACTACTTTTGTATAGAAATGAGGTTTTTTTTTTTGCCTTGAGTACAAAATTCAGAAGTGGTTTCCAAGCAGGAACAAAACTGGATATGTTCTTTTATTTAATTAAAAAAATTAAAACAATCAATTTTGTTGTTTCTATTACCTCTATGACTTTTTCTATCCATGCTTTTGTTGTGGTGCTTGATGTTGGGTTTTGCTGATTAAGTAGTTTGTTGTTATAAAAATGGCTAATAATTATTTGGATGGCTAAGTAAAAAGTTGAGATTGTGATTATATTTTACTTCGCTGAAAAAAAGGGGAGCCAATGCTTTTCCTCCCTTGTCCCTGTATCTACACCTTTCTTTCCCTTTCCTCTTTTTCTATCATCTTTATTTTCATGCGTAGTTTATAATTTTAATTAAAAAATAAAAAAGGAAGAAAATCGCTTATATTTCCCCACCTTAAATTATATTATCAAAAGCAAATTGTCCATTATGGATAACAGAAAGGATAAAGTCCACAAACAGTAGAATATCAGTTATAGAAGGAGCTGGTTTAGCCACTGGACTTCATGAGTATTTATGATATAAAGAAGCATAAAAAGAATTTGAAGGGATATTCTATAAAACAATGATTGTTCAAAATATGGAATCTTCTATAATCAAGAATACTCAATGGTTCTACCATTAGGTTGCAATCAAATTCCTTTACTTCAAGTGAGAAAGATCTAATTTCATATTCCAAGGTGCTTCATCTAAACTCAGTTATGATAGATTGAACTATATGATAATCATATAGTTTGGTCCTCTGTCTATGTTTGACTCCAGATTATAGGGAATATTGGACATCAGTACTGATACATACCATCTGAAGCTCCTTCACAAAACTCTTCTTCACAGTGGCCATTGACTATTTAAAGTACTGTCGTGGAATTATAACTGAAAGATAAATCAAAGAGTAAATGTAACTTTTACATATAATGTAAGAATCAACTATAGCTATGCTTCCTTCCCCAAGCTTAGAATTCAAAGACTTATAGTCCTAATACATACTTTGAACTTAAAACTATAACTAGAATTCTGTAATGAAAGCAAGATTGCCTTCTTATGTATGAAGAGAAGAGTCTGACCAATGAATGTTATTCTCTTTTTGGTTTGGTGTTCTAAATTCAAAATCTGATGATTTAAGTTTCCTTCTCTTCTCAGAATATTTTGGAACTGGTTGTTCATGATGGAAACCACTGTCTTTTGGATGGCCACCCCTTCACTGTTCTCTTTGACATTGCTAAACTTCAGCTTGGAGAAACAATTTGCCTCACATTTCCACTGGATCCAAAAGTAAGGGGACAGAGTTGCTCATCAAAGGAAGGACATGATTAACAAACAACAAAACTGTTGACATTTACTGCTGGGGAATGGAAGAGATAAACATAGATTTCATGGGAATTTTCAGCATCAACCAATCTCACCCAGAGGTGGTGAGATTCAGCAGGTTCTGACCAGTTCTGGAGAACCGGTAGTGGAAATTTTGAGTAGTTCAGAGAACCAGCAAATATCACCTCTGACTGGAGATTTTACAGTATCCTTCCCCTGCCACGCCCACCAAGCCACGCCCACAGAACCAGTAGTAAAAAAAAAATGAATCTCACCACTGATCTCACCCCTCAAGCACAAGAACAATTTATCTATTTTAATCTTAATCCAAGAAGCTTTATAATCCTTAATATTCCTTTCTATATATCAACCTTTATTTACAATTGATTAAAGTCAATCAAAATCCATTAAGAGGTATCAGAAAAAAACTATATTAATGCTACACAAAAAGGCTTAAAGTACAAAATAAACAGGATTTTAAAAGCTCTTCATTCAGTCCTGGTTAGCAAAAGTCTATTCATTATTAGAGATAATGTATCTCATCACAGAATCCTTCAAAGTTTTAGCAGGCTCATCCACTATAGGAAAATTATATCACTTGCCTGTTTTATTATATGTATGCCATTTTTAATTGTTGAAGCTTCAGCCAGTTTTATTTGTACATCCAGTATTTCATACCCTTCTATATAATTCTTGTAAATTGTCATTCCCAAATCCACATTTAAATTAGTTCCAAGCTTATCCAGTAGAACCTGTTCCTCTTCCACAACATCATTTACAATCTGTTTACCTATAATAGCAGATATTTTAACAATTAATTTCTGAGTCCATTGTTTTCAGTTATCCTTAAATGGATCCAGTGTTAAAACTTCTTGTTCTGTTCTTGTCAAGTAATTGATGTGTTTCTCTTTTAAATGCAACCTTTAGTTCCTTCTAATTTCCTCTTATGAACAAACATCAACATCCCAACTTATTATGTTTCTATTTTTAGAATTTAATAAAAGCAATTTCCATGTGAAGGATTAATGTAATTTTGTGAAGGATTCGTGTAATTTTACTTCACATCTATCTGGAACCTTAGTTTAGAACTTTCCAAAACCAATACTCTAATTACATCTTTGCTGTTTACTTCAAAAATATTATTCTTAATCTTTATGTTCATATTCAGAAATCATTTCACTATAGATTCTCAATACTTTAGAAACAATTTTTAAAAAGTAATTCCAAAAGTGATTAAGAGATGACGACAAGGATTAAACATCCTTGAAGGTAATTTTTTGTATAATGCTTTCTTGATTTTTTTTCCATTTATACATAATACCAATAGTTATTAAACAGCATATTGTATATACATTTATGTGTCCTGTCAAAACTTACAATAAACAATACTTTCATACCTTCTTACAATACTTTCATACCTCTTGAAAGTATTAGCTTATGAGCTTGATGAAATCCCTCAACTCACAGCTTCACAACACAGAAGTGCCTGCAGAAACACTAGTTCCTGCATCAGTCATGAGTAGCAGCTGTTCAGACCAGTGGTGGGATTTAAATTTTTTTACTACCGATTCTGTGGGCGTGGCTTGGTGGGCATAGCGTAGCTTGGTGGGTGTGACAGGGGAAGAATACAGTGAAATCTCCATTCCCTTCCCACTCCTGGAGGAAGAATACTGCAAAATCCCCATTCCCTCCCCACCTCGTTTAACCTGCTTTCCAGCTCTGTTCTCCTGTGCAGGGCAACATACGGAAACCCAGCTGATCAGCTGTGATTCGGGAGGCAGAGAATAGGTAGGAGCAGGCCCAATCAGAGGTGGTATTTGCCGGTTCTCCAGACTACTCAAAATTTCTGCTATCGGTTCTCCAGAACTGGTCAGAATATCACCTCTGGTTCAGATTGTATATGGGTGCTCTCATGATCTCTCCTTTCCCTAAAGTGATTTCTGCAGCTTGAATCCAATATCCTATCATTGATTCAGCCATCACGTTGTCCCTGCTGTTTGGGAATGTCTATTCAGCATGTCCTCACTGGAACTCCTTCAATATGTTGCAGATATCCAAAGATATTTAAAGTTAATTCTCAGAGAAGTGATAGCAGGAATCAGACAGAACCTTCCTGCTAAAATGGGTACAATACCCACATAATGAAATGAAGACACAAGACAGTAAAAGGAATATTAAGATGGCCACCAGTTTATTTAACTTAACTAATACCATTAATACTTAAATCTGGAGTGTGGCAGCTGTAAAAAAAAAAAGATATCCTATTACAAGAAGTTAATATATCATTGTTGTATTAAAGGAATTTATGTAATTGCATTTTCTTTGGAGATAACTCCGTACATGTCATAATGAAATAATGCATTATTTTTTCATAGATTCAAGAAAATCTGGAAGTAGAATTTAGTCTGGAAAATATGTAAGTACTTCCTAGACTTTTAAGAATTTGTAACATAAAACAAGCTTCCCTGCCTGCTATGGAAAATATTGATAGAATGGCATTAAATATTGGATAGAACTTTTCCAATTTTGCATTCCTCTGCCTGATATCCTGGCATGAAATATGTGGGCATATTGGCATTTATACATTCCATCTCCCTTCAGCCTTCCTTTATTCTTGTAATACTCATTCAGGCTCTCTTTCTCAAATGATGGATCTGAATCTATGATTCTGTCGTCATATGCAGTAGACCAAGAAGTAGTCGTAATAATATTAGCTATCTTCAAAAGAGAGGGATTTTTTTAATGTCTATTCTAAAACTACCACATTAGAATTACAAAAAAACCCAGGTGATCTTCAGATGACAACAAAAAGTGGAAGCTTTTCTGTTATTCATAGTCCTAGTCTATTCTTCCCTGTTAATATGGAAAAGTGCCAGCTGTGAGTCTTTGGATTAATTAGGAGTGAGGTTGGTCATCATTTCAATGGGAAGTTTGGTGTTTGAGTGGATGATTGACAGGTCTTTTACCCAGTGCTAAAAAAATTTCTGCCCAGCTTTAAGACATTTAAGACAGAGCTGTGGTGGTGCAGTGGCAGTGGTGGTATTCTATCAGTTTGGCCCAGTTCTGCAGAGCCGTTAGCAGCAATGAGCAGCGGCGACTGAATCAGTTCTCTTCACCACTCTGCTGTTGGGCCCGGCTGCCCATCTGAGCTCCCATACTCACCTTTATCCTCTGAATTTGAAGCCCAGCTGCTTTGCATGGCACAGAAGAGTGCCATGTGGCAGCTGCTGAAGCAACCGGGATCGTGCAGGCTTGCAGGAGGTGAGTTAGAACGCCTCTGTGCCTGTGCAAACGCTCCTGCATCTGCGCAAAGTGTGTATTTGGCATGCGCATGCATGCAAAGTGTGTGCATGCATGAGCACCAAGCCACACCCACCGAACCAGTGGTAAAAACATTTGAATCCCACCACTGCTCAGTGGTTAGAATGCAGTACAGCAGGCTACTTCTGCTGCCGGTCAGCTGCCTGCAATTCAGCAGTTTGAATCACACCAGGCTCAAGGTTGGTGAGCCTTCCATCCTCCTTAGGTCAGTAAAATGAGGACCCAGATGGTTGGGGGCAATAAGCTGATTCTATAAACTGCTTATAAAGGCCCGGTCCCACTGCACTTAGGGATGCAAAGAGGATGTAAAACGTTAAAAAAAGCTTGCCATCCGTTGGAAAACGCTTTGCATCCATTGTGTACTCATTGCATACGAGTTTTATATGCTCTATCCGTTGAGCATCCGTTGAGCAATTTCCTCCACGCAAGAAGTTTTGAGCTACACAAAACTTTGTGAACAGATGAACTTTCCGCCATGTACGATGTAAATCCGCGACATACGAGCAACAAATGTTCTATGTCCATTATCATCCATTAAACATCCACTGTATCCTCTCTGCATCCTCTGGGCATCCTCACAACTCATCCTCTGTAGCTGAAAATGGAGAGAGGGAAAAAAGAAAAGGTACATGGAACGTCTATACATTGTTAGTTGCACGGAAATAGAAAGGATGCACAGTGAATGGTTTGCATCCGATATACATCCACGCGGCATCCCCTTTCTTTCCTTTAGGCATAGGTGATGCATCCGCTTCATCCGCTATGCATCCGCTTTGCAATTATCCCCTGTAACCCCTTAGAAGGTGTCATCCCCTTCCATCCGCTTTCATCTGCTAGGCTTCCGATGAACATCCGTTTAACATCCCCACTACATACTACCCACGTCCATTCTTTTTCATTCTTTTCCGTTCTGTTTATGCAATTTTTCACCACTTTTGGGAGTGGATGACAACGGATGGAGCCACCCCCGAAATTTTGCTCATCCACTATGTCCTTTATGCATACGTTTTACGTTCGTCGGCCAGTGGGACGGGGCCTTAGAGAGGGCTGTAAAGCACTGTGAAGCGATATACAAGTCCAAGTGCTATTGCTACATTAGGAAACATTGCCAACTTAAATTTTGCTGTCCTCTCTGCCAATCCCTGCCTTATCTTTAAAGCTCCTATTAAGACTTGTTGCTGCATAGTGATTTTGGATATGGATAGTATATTATGAAAAGACTCTAATTAAATCTTTTAGCTTTGCTGCTCTCTCCTTTTCTTATTGTTATGACCATCACAAAGATATCCAGCTTGATGGCTTTTATGCTATGGGCCAGTCATTGTCTGTCAGCTCAGCTTCCTTCACAGAATTTTTGCAGAGGTGAAAATGGGAGGATAGAGCATTATGTGTGATTCCTTGAGCTCTTGAAGAAAAGGAGGATTCATAATCTATCAAGTATTGAACATCATGATCATGACTAGATTCATCAAGTTGGTTTCATTCATTTAGACCTAATCCAAACTCTCTGTCTCTGTTTGAAAAGCAAGATTCTTCTTTATTCAATACTGCTGTGTCATTGGACTTGATGGTAGTTGATGGGAGTCCTTGGACTTGATGGGCAAGGCCTTGGCTACACCAGCCTAAAATGCTGAATAGATGCCCTACCATCTGAAATGTCAGGAGAATTACTTCAGATTATATCCAGGGCAAAATATTAATGAGGAATTTTAAAATACTCAGGGCAAAATTGTTTGTTTAATGCAGAAAACATTGCTAAAACATAAAAACGGCAAATGTCTCAGGCATGGATTTAATAATTAAATATATTAATTTATAAGCCACCCAATTCCATGATGACTTTGGGCGGTGTACAATAGAACATCACTTAAAACAAAATAAAAAAAAGAATACAAAAGCAAACATCTGAAAAAATAACATGAAATCTAAAAGATCAGCAAGCTCAAAGGGATTGAGGAACAGATGAGGGCAACATGTCAGAATAACAAGAGATTGCTGGACCATGTTTGTGCAGTGGTTAAGTGCAAATTATAAAACACAGAGAGAGACTTCTCAAGATAAATAGGAATTCTAAACTCTGTTAATCTGCTAGACAGCAATTAAATTATTATGATTTCTTCCCAGTTAATCTGAAGGATTAATCTGAAGGACAGGATTAATTTAATCCTTTGCCTACAAGTAAAACTGAATTGCCAAGGCAATTAGAACCTAGATAAGTTTGTGCCTGGTAGTATTCATTCATTCATTTCTATATATTAATATATTGTTTCTGCTTTCCCATGATTTGTCATGGAGAAAATCTATTTATGTAGTTGCTAGGAGTCAAAAATGATGATGGCACATAATCAATCAATCTCATTATTTCAAAATGAAAATAAATTGTCAAAATAGTGTTCAGCTTCATCTTAGTCTTGGGTGTTTCATGCACTTGCCTAATTCTCCATTGCTCACCTACCAGTGATAAACCTAAAATTAGTTTAAAAGCTTCACATTAGAATGTAACCAAATGTTAACCAAAGTAAAGTAATGCAGAGCGTAATGTCATTATTTCATGTCATCCCAAATTAAATCAAAGGCAAATTTAAATAACCAAAATCTGTTGTGACATATGCCTTTTTATTTTTATTTTTCAGTTCAGTTCCTCCTGAGAATATTGTTACTAATGGTGTACTAGTGGTAATTTCAATTTTGCTTTTTTTCTATTTTTAAAATGCATGTTGTTGTGGGCATTTGGCTATTTGAACTCTGCAGTCCTTAAATTTGATTTTATCTTGTGTGGATGTGTGGCTGTGTGACTAGAATGGGTGAGTGCAATTAGTTGAGGCAGATTGTATAAAGTTTCACTAAAATGAATTTTCACCAAAATGCCTCTATATACACAGAGATTTTGTACCTTTGTGGTATGAATAAGGAAATCACACAGGAATTATGCCTTTAATTATAATTACCTCAAAACTTCAGAACAAATTGGTAAGTCTAGCATAATCACTATAAGCAGGCATGAGGTCTGAAAGAAGCGTCCTAAATATATTGGGAGGCAAACGCATGAGGGGAGTGTATGATGATAGGAGCAACAACATATATCCACAAATGCGTACAAACACATACATAAATGGTATGGTAGACTGAATCATTTAGACCATTTTGGGAGCTGTCCAGAGATGATTATATGCTAAGTGGGTTATGCATTTAAATAAATAAACAAACAAACAAACAAATATCAGATGGATAGATAGATAGATAGATAGATGGATGGATGGATGGATGGATGGATGGATGGATGGATGGATCGATGGATACGCAGGTAGGTAGGTAGGAAGGTAGATCGATCAATCGATCGAGAGATAGATAGATTTAGTATTTAGTTTACTTTATTATCATTGTACCTCATACAATGAAATTAAATGCCATCTTCAGTATATATTATAACTATAAAAATAAAACACAAACACACATCCTTCACGTTCTATACAATTGAATTGAAAACCCAATATTGCATTAATATTGGACTATACAGTAGAATTTAATATCGTTACTACCCTGGGATAGAAGCTGTTTTTCAGCCTGTTTGTCCTTATTTTTATTATCCTGTACCATCTGCCAGATGGTAATAATTAAAAAAAAGAGTTCCCAGATGAGATGGATCTTTAAGAATGTTTTGAACTTTCTTAAGGCAGCGGGAGCTATAAAGCTCTTCCAAAGATGGGAGAGGGCAACCAATGATCCTCTGGGCAAAGACATTAACCCTCTGGAGTGCTTTCCTATCTGACACTGTGCAATTGGCAAACCATACAGAGGTGCAGTAAGTTAAGATACTCTCTATGGTGCAGCAGTAGAAGGTCGCCAGCAGTTTTTCATTTAGTTGCTGTTTCCTGAGAAGTCTGAGAAATAGTATAATCTCTGCTGGGCCCTTTTGATCGGTGCTGCAATGTGAGTGCTCCAGGTCAGGTCTTCTTTTATGATAACACCCAGAAACTTAAATTGGCTACTTGTTCCACTTGGTTTCCATTGGTAAACAAGGGCTGGATGTCTTATTTCTTCCTTCTATAGTCCACTATAAACTCCTTGGTCTTATTGATGTTAAGGACCAAGTTATTGTCTTCACACCATGAAAGCAACCAGTCCACCTCATCTCAATAGGCAGTCTCATTACCCCCAGAAATGACTCCCACCACTGTTGTATCATCTGCAAATTTAGCAATAGTAGTGCTAGCATGAGTGGGAATGCAGTCATGCACATAAAGAGCATAGAGTAAGGGACTCAACACTCAACCCTGTAGTGTACCAGTGTTACTTAATCTGACCTTCTGAGAGTGGCCAGTCAGGAAATCTATAATCCAAAGGCAGATTGAATAAGCAAGTCCAAGATCCATAAATTTAGATGACAGACAGACAGACAGACAAGCCGCTCAGGCAATTTAAGTGTCTTTTGTTCAGAAAAGTTTAGGAGAATCAGGGCATCTAAACAGAGGCAATTACATTTTCATTTTGGTTCCTACCTGAATTAATTTCAGAACCAAACATAGATGCTTCCCACATTTTAGTGCTCTCAATGTTCATGAAAAAAATGTTTTATTTCATATACTGTATTTAAAATAGGTACATAATTCTAATTTGGCTATTAATTTAGGTATTTGTTTCGATATTTCTGGCTAAGTCTCATGTTGTAAAACATTCCCAGTAACATTCTATTTCTTTCAAAGCTATGTTGTTTTAGGCACTAAGATTTTCTTCTCCTTTTGATAGTCCCGTGAAATTTCCTGCTTGGAGATAGAAGTGAATAATATGAAATGTTTTTCAAAAGGTAATACTTGGAGATTATTGTTTTGTATATATTGTTTTAATAGTCATTGGCCAATGATGGAAAAGATGAATAATATGAATCAGATAAATGCATATTGATCACAGAGTAAAAAAAATGTACAATACAAATTGAGTTAATTCCAATATGTACAGATCATTGACTTTAGATAGACTCAAGGTAGTATATGTAACTAAGCAAAACCTGACAAAAGAGGATTCCTCTATTATTTAAATCTCAGATTCCCTAGAGAAAGATTTCTGTCTTGAATGCCCATCGAAACATCATTCAGAAGGGCAATAACTAAAGATCTGGAGGCAAGGTATCTTGTAAAAAGGGAGAATCATATTTTTTGTTCCCTGTCTCAGGGGATAGAGTACACTTTAGCTTGCCCTTCTGCATCAAATACATTATATTGGTATATATTGGATATATTGGTTCTCTGTGGATCAGTTTGTTTCTATAACAATAAGAAATAATATAACTCTTATTATATATTATTTATAACTTCAAAAAAGGCAGCTATGATCTTATAATCAACAATCTCTCTTCCCTTGATTGGCAATTTCTGTTCACTGGATGCAATACTGTTGACATATTCAGTGTCAATGAATGTTTGCAACACTGTTGACATTACAACATATTCTGACTGGAAATCAAAAGAGCCATCAAACTATATGTACCAATAACAACTCACATAACCAGGAAAAACAGATTACCCATAACAATAAGGAAGCTTCAATCCAAAAAGAGATCACTTTGGCAAAAAAACCTAGTCTGGTCAACTTCAAAAGCCGATACCAACTTCGTTGCCAACTTCAAAAGCTGATACAAAAATCTATGCCACCAGATAAAAACTAAATGCATAAATGATCATGTCAAACAAGAGGAAAACCTTTTACACACAAATTCCACCCATGCATTCTACAATTTTGTAAACAACAAACTAAAAGACTCAAGGTCCATCCCACCTCTGAAAGGACCTAATGGCAAATACTGCAATGACAACACCATCAAAGCAAACCTCTTTAACACATTATTTGGCTCAGTATTTGTAAGCAGCAATGGAACAAGCCGAGTACTTTCTAGTCAAACCACAGACAACCACAATGATCTAATACATATCGATTTTATAGAAGACATTGTTGAAAAATCATTGCGCAATCTAAAACCATCCCTATCTATTGGACCGGATGGATCATATGCCTACTTCTTTAAAAGCTATCTACTGCCATAGTCGAACCTCTAAGCAAAATCTTTGAAAAATCTTTCAGGACCACTCCTTGCCAAAACTATGGTCACAAGCCACGGTCATCCCCATCTTCAAAAAGGGAGACCCTAGCCTAGATGAAAATTACAGACCAATCTCCTTATGCTGCATCACCTGTAAAGTCATGGAATCAATTATTAACCAATCCATTATCCTCCACTTAGAGAAAAACAACCTACTCTCAAATGAACAATTTGGTTTCAGAAAAAAAAAACCTATCCTGTAATCTGCAACTCTTACACTGCAAAAACATATGGACTATACAACCCGATCGGGGTAAAGCAATAGATGCAATCTACATAGACTTCTGTAAAACCTTTGATTCAGTGGTACATGACAAACTACTACTAAAACTCAAATCTTATGGTATCTCTTATGATATCACCTACATAACTGGATAGAAACATTCCTGTCAAACAGACAACAAATGGTCAAAATTGGGAGCGTCCTATGAAATTCTCTACCTGTCAACAGTGGTGTCCCCCAAGGCAGTGTTTTAGGACCAACTCTCTTCATACTCTATATAACTGACCTCTGTGATCATGCGTTATCTTTGCTGATGCTGTAAAGCTGTTCAACACCACAGACAATACCACTACCCTCCAAAAAGACCTTGACTATGTGTCAGAATGGTCAATCAAACGGCAACTTCAAATCTCAACAAATAAATGCTCTGTTTTACATACTGGCAGAAAAAAATCAGAAAATAAAATACAAGCTAAATAGTCAAGACCTTGTTGAGGATCCAGACTTTGTCAAGGACCTTGGAGAACTCATCTCAAATGATCTAAGTGCTAGAGCCCACTATAACTACATAGCCAAAAAGGCATTAAGAATTGTTAATCTAATCCTACATAGCTTCTTCTCTGGTAATATCACACTACTAACCAGAGCATACAAAACATTTGCTAGACCTATACTTGAATACAGCTCATCAGTCTGGGACCCATATCATGTATCTGATATTAACACAATTTTAAAAGTCCAGAAATATTTCACAAGAAGAGTTCTCTGCACCTCTACTCATTGCAGAATACCTTATGCCACCAGACCTGAAACTTTAGACCTAGAAAACCTAGAACTATGCTGCCTCCGGTCCGATCTAAATATAGTATATAAAATCATACATTGCAATGTCCTACCTGCAAATGAATATTTCAGCTTTAATCATAATAATACAAGAGCAAACAATAGATACAAAGTCAAGGTTAACCGAACCAACCTCAACTGTAGAAAATACAACTTCAGCAACAGAGTGGTCAATGTTTGGAATACTCCACCTGACTCTGTGTTTTCTTCCCCAAACCCCAAAAACTTTAACCTTAGACTGTCTACTATTGACCTCACCCCCTTCCTAAGAGGCCTGTAGGGGCATGCATAAGCGCACCAATCATGCCTACCATACCTGTCCTATTGTTTTTTTTATTTTTCTTATAAGTATCTATCTCATGTATTCAAAACTATATTTATTCTTATACCTGTATCTTGTAAGCAATTGACAAATCAAATAAATACTAAAAATACCAAATAGATTACTATAAATTATGGTACTTATCTATATACTACTAAAACAATAGTTGATATGACCTTTAACTGGATGAAACTGTGCATCACAGAGCAACCATTTTTGAACCAAGCTTCCTCAAATCGGCTAAGTTACAGAATGTGTCCAAAATCCAGGCTCCATGACTCCTGAGAGAATGAAAGTTGGGGAAATTGTGGCTGCTTCAGTTCTTCTGGCTGTTGTCATACGGTTGGACTTCTGCTGCAGTCTTGTAATCTTCATTTTCAATGTTCCCTGAGTCTTGCAATTCCTCATTCAATCTCCCACCTTAACTGCCTGTTGGAAAGAGAAGAAAAAGGGAAGGGAGATGAGGAGAGGAGAAGAGAGGGGAGGAAGAAGGAAGGAAAATATAGGCATATAGCTTTCCCTAATACATGCCTTTAAAAACAACACACAGAGAAACATATATTCTGCTTAGCTACTTAGAATATACATAGTCTTTATACTGAAGCTTTCCTGAATATTTACTGTTTCATAACAAACATTTTAAGTCAATAACGTATTAGTAGATATGCAATATATGACAAATGTCTCTTTTCTTTTATGTACACCGAGAGCATTTGCACCAAGACAAATTCCTTGTGTGTCCAATCACA
>BLBF01000005.1:47046440-47174807 GCA_015471245.1 Laticauda colubrina | reverse complement strand
CAGTTGCCATGATTCGATTTTTAGACACCTTTGAAATGCATTTTGGGAAGAAAACCAGAAGTTGATGTGGCAAGAGTTGGTGCATTCCAACAACTCTCTGTCTAACTTTTTCTGACTGATGAAGCTGCTTGGAGGAGCAGTGAAATGTCTCAGACTAGCAAAATTAAAAAAAAAAAAAATAGTCCACTTGCCATGATTCAACTTTCAGACATGTTTGACTGGATGATTGAGTCTTCATTGACTAACATAACATAGTTCCTTATTTTAAAAAAAATCCAAGATTTTTGAATTAATATTATAGTCAATGGAAATGTGTTCTGTAATTAAACTGAAGGTGCTCTTGTTTTAATAGCTGTTGCTGTGTATTAATACAATACATTAATACTGGAATACTATACATATCTACCGAGCAGAAAGTTCCACTGAGTTCAAGGTTGCAGGTTTGTAACAATTAAGGCTGTTGTGTATTAATCTGTTCTATCTCTTAGTGTTTTTCAGATAGAAACACAGATAAAACTGTTTGTCTTACTTTACCTCTGGATTCAATCTCTATGAAAAAAGAAGTCACTGTAGCCCAGGTAAATACTGTTCCTGATAGAATGTGGAAAATCTTTAATATCTTTTAAAAGATTAAAACTTAATTTTATATTGCAAAAAGAGGGTGGCTCAATATGTTATTGTGAATTAAACATGTAAATTAACTTGTAAGGTAACCAATATAGAGGACTAATTTTATCTTTAAACAATGGAACTTTATGTTTTGTGGATTCCGGTCACTTCAGCTATTCTGCCAATGGAAAGGAATGTTTAAAATAATTCAACAATGTCTGAGGAGGTCACACCTCCCCACCACACACATTGGACAATGTGGGAACTGCCAAAAAATCTCCAGTTCTTCAGAGAAAGATCTTTTACAGATACTAAGAATTTTTTTTTTTTACTCTGAAGGCATGAGCTTAGTTGTGACTTTAGATTCCCCAAGTAAAGTAAGGAAAATGTTATTATGCAGACATGTAGATGAAATATTGCAAACAGACAAGATAAAATTGTTATGCAGGCATTTACAATCAATCCCTTACAACTAGCTGACTATTCAAAGTTACAATGGAACACCCACCCTACTCACATGACTGCATTTCAGACAGTCAGCAACAGGCACACATTGCATTATCCCATAGTCATTTCACCACAATTTACAAAGTTGTTGTTCTTGTTGTTTTGCCAGAAATTGACCTTTACTTTCTGTTTTTTGGTAAAAACAACCCATAGTAAACAACGAGTTCTCTAAATAACTACTGCAAGAAAAGGTTGTAAAATTGAATCATTCACATAGATGATCCACTTTATGTTTGTCAGACTTACAACAATAATGGGCAGGCTCCAGTATGGTTATAAGTCAAGGACTACACACGCATAAAGGACTACTTGCATAAAATGTGAGGTATCACAAATTTCAAACAAGGTGTCAAACTCACCGCATCACATTGCCATCACATAATATTTCACATTGTTTTTCCCATTTGCGGAGCTGGGGTGGGCGTAGCCTGCCCTGCCCATAGGCCACCAGTTTGACCCCCCTGATGTAGGAAGATGTCTGAAATGTTGCCCAACATGAAGAAATTATGTGGAATGATCTCACAGAAATCATGTCATTGGTTCCATTTAAAAATATTCTTCGTTTCTTTTTGGATAAGTAGAAGAAACCAACAATAAAGCTTATTTCTTGTGGCATGTGTTCTTTAAATTTCAAGAAGATTTTGAAATATAAAAATTAATTTAAACTGGGTCAATCACACACACTCTCAATTCTAGGAAAGAGGCAGTAGTTTACCACTTCTGCAAAAACCTTGTCCAGAAAATGGCAGGATGTCACTAGTCCTGGAGTCAAAAATTGGCTCCAAGCTCCAAAAAAAAAGAAAACATTATATTGTATAAATCATTTCTGATTTGCCATTTGGTTCGCCAACATTGTTTTGAAGAAATGTTGTTGCTTTTGTGGGCCATAATGATGCCAGGAGCTTGTAGCATGGTAAGATGTTTCTGAGATGTTTTTCTTTGATATATAGAAGAATTATCCTTTTAAGAGGATTGTGACGGTTGTGCTGTAGTTGACTGGTGTATGGATTGTGTTGCGGTAATTCCCCGTTAGGAGAATGAGTGCATACAGGGAGATGTATAGAGACTAGTGTTGGAATAATACACACACAGTACACAGATACACTGTACAGTAAATATTAAGTTTTTGCTTCCAGAAAGGTTTAAGCAAAGTCCAAAATAAGCAATCCAAACTCATTCACAAGTTAAAGCAGTCAGTTTTCAATCCAGGGAAAATCCAAATATCAAAGTCCAGTGTCAAAAACAGTTAAGTATCAGACTTACATTAAATCCAGTAATATCAGTCAGTTAGGAAAAATGGAGCAAGGGCAATACTTTCCAACAGAAGGAAATAAAGATACACTCTTCTGAGACTCAGACTGACTCAACAATCCAGGTTTCTGGCTCCATCTTATGGCTCTTTGAGAAACCACATCCAATTGCATACTCTTGCATTCCCTTAAAGAGACAGTATTAAAATGTCTATCCTGGTTTATATATTTCTAACCCAAATACCTGTTAGTTGACTTATATTCCTAACAGACTGACTCTTTTTCATGAAGTTCATCGTGTTAGAAAACATTACATAAATATCTAGTCCTGCTTTCTGGAATTCCAAATATATTTGTACATGTGTGAAGGAGGGAGCAAGGGAATATGTAGGTGAATATAGAAATGGATGATTTTTCCATAAAAATGTCAGACAGTGCTCTCAAAAAGTCTCTTTCAAATAAATAACAATTAACTGTCAATTAAACAATATTTACTTTAATAAATTATTAACAGTATTTTTTATCCCTAGGACAAATCAATTGACTTATGTGTAAAGGTAAAAGAGTGGTAAGAGAAACTACTTCAATTTATTGATTGATAATGGGTCATCAAGCTGGATCTTAACTAGATTTTTTTCCATAATGATCTTCTCTAACCTGATTTTTTGATCTTGGAATGATTTTTGTGCATGATGCATTAATCTCTTCTGGCTCTATTATTATCTGAGGTGTTTCAAGCCTATGGCTGGGTTAGGATGGAAATGTCATTTTGCTTGAGATTCTTTTCCATATTCCTGGATATTATTATTGTGTCTTCCTAAATTAATCATAACAATGATATTTTATTTCTTTCATCATGGACTAAATGCAAGGCAAAAAGAGCTTGATGTACGTTTAGACTACGAACTGTGTCCAGATGAACAAGTATTTATACAGAAAAGGAAAAAAATTGTTGCAGCTTCCCTGAAAAGGGTTCTTTGCATGGACAATGATTTGCAATATCATGAGGTACGTAAAGCACAACCATTGCAAATTAAGATTTATTTTCCCATTAATTATCTTGATCTCTGGCAAAACTAAGCATAGATGCAAGAGTTATGCAGATTTGGAAATAGGATGGGGAAGTTTGATAAATGAATACATAATTTATCTAGGTTAGACACAGAAATATTTTTGCATCACATTATGACTTGGGTAACATTTTCACAACATATGGGCAGACTTAACCACAATTTCAACTAGGAAACTGTGAGTATTCTAGACTAAGCAAAGTCTAAAAACTACCCAAAATTTCTGGCACTCAAACAAATTGGCCATCAAAATATGCATAGCGATAAACTGTATACCGTTCAAAAGTGACAATCAAAAAGCCAAAAAAAACCCAAAAAGACTTAGATACCTCTTCACCAGCAATCAGCACCCATATGAGCAGAGATTAATATCAAAATTAACATTAGACCAACAATCAATAAGGAAACAACACCACACTCAAGTAATTACCAACTAAGACAAACAAGCTATTAGTAAACAGCAGCCCAATCAAGGAATCAACAAGACTTCCACTAACACTGACAAAGCAAGTTTATAAAATGATAACAAACCCTATTACTAGCACAGATGATGTTAACTTAGTTTGGTAATGGAACATTTGTAAGAAACAACCAAGTTCAGAGAGCACCAAGGACCCCCACAGCTTGAGTTATTATTATTTATTTAGGGGAAAAAAACACCTGGGAATTTCTGTCCAATTTTGATTTGTGAAGTTACTTGGCCATTGTTATTTGCTCCTTTTTAACATTGATAAAATGAGTTGTTTCACTTTATTTGTTGAACAGGTACCTGTGGTAGCTATAATGGCCACAGGAGGTGGAGCTCGGGCATTTACAGCTTTACATGGCCATTTACTTGGTCTTCAGAAATTGAATCTCTTAGACTGCCTCACATACATTTCTGGATCTTCTGGTTCTACTTGGTAAGAATGATATAAACAAATATTGTTGTTTTTTAACCCCTCTACCTATCACATATTTTGACAAGAAGAGTTGCCTTATAGTGAGATGGATGGCCATAAAAGTAATAAATCAGTAAAATAAATAAATATATACATTCACATTGGCTGTTCATATTATACTCTTGCTAATAATCATAATCTTTTAAATGCCACTCTAATTTGATGAGGAAATGGGAATGATGGATATAATTCATATATTTAGAATTTATTTATTTATTTAAAACATTCCTATATCTGTCTATTTTTTAACCAACCAAGTGACCACAGGTGGTATTCAGCAGGTTCTGATCAGTTCTGGAGAACCGGTAGTGGAAATTTTGAGTAGTTCAGAAAACTGGTAAATACCACCTCTGACTGGAGATTTTACAGTATTCTTCCCCTGCCATGCCCATCAAGCCATTGTCATGATTAAGGTGAGCAGTCTTTGCTGGAGCCTGACACCTTGGCAACACCTGCCTCCTTGTGACACCTTTCTTGATCCAAAGTTTGGCAGGCATTTGGGAAAGCAAAGCCTGCCTCCTCGATCCTGTCGGGAGCGTTGCCACAAACTTGCCGGCATTCACAAGCTGAGCTGCAGCTGCTAAGGAATGCTGAGGCAGGTCGTCAGCTGTCTGGCGGTTACCTTATTTATGATTGGCAGCATGTGGAGGTGATCGGCGGTGTGTGGTGGTGTGGGGAGGCATCAGATTTGTTTGCCCTTCTGCAATGTTGGGTGGAGGGTGTTTCTAATGTTTTGCAGCTGCTCCTAGGGTGATGGGTGGTTGATGATGATCAATTATGTCTGGGTTAGGCATAAGTAGTTGCAGGGTGGAGGCATGGGAGAAGATGGGCTGATGTAGGTTTGCTGGGTGTGATTGCAAGGTCATTTAATAAGCGCTGAGAGGCAGTTGCTCTCAGCACTAGCTTTACTCAGAATTTATCCATTGTTGCTACTTGGCACTAGGTTTGATGTTTGCTGATGGAATAAACCCTTGTTACTGCATCATACAATCATGAGTATGGTGGTTTATTGGCGCCAATCACCCAGTACCCAGTGAGGCTGACAGCCATGCCCATAGAACCGATAGTAAAAATGTTTGAATCACACTCCTGCAAGTGACCTCCAATTAAAAGTTAAAGTAATATATGAAATTATACCAAATTGCATTGATTAAAATATGTTACATAGGCAAGAGACTGCCACAGAAAAGGCCTGTTTCCTAACTCCCATCCAATGGTAATATATAAGGGAAGTATCTGACCTGGCAATTAAAAAAATACAATAAAATTAAAGCAAAAATCTTTACTTCCTGTGTACAGAATAATGATGACATTAATTGCTCTGATTCAAGAAAAGAATGGAATTGTGCAAGCATACACATGGGACAGTTCTCATTCATTACATTCACCAGTTGGCCTTGGGTAGGCTTCTGTTTAACAGATTGGATGGGAATGTGATTTAAGCTTTGGAGGAAAGGGCAGGTTACCAGGATGAAATATCCAAATATGTAGTAAATATATACATTGCATAACCAGGTTGGAGAGTTCTGATCTTAGTTTTGTTCCAAATTGGAATGCCTTTTGTTGAGTCCAAGAATGGCATATGCCGATTCTTCCAAGCTGAGTTCTTTATTCTTTCATACCTAGAGATAAAATATTGCCAAACTGAGCACTTTACAATCTGCATATACCATATAATATGTTAGTGATGGCAAATCTTTTTGGCACTGAGTGCCCAAACCAGAATGTGTGTGTATGTGTGCATGTCAAAGTGCTAGAAACCCAAAGATCAGCTTGCCAGTGTGTGCATGCTTGTTTTTTGGCCACTTTTTGTCATTTTTAGGCCATTTTTGGAGCATTTTCAGGCCTTTTTCAGGCCATTTTTCATCATTTTCAGGCCATTTTTCATCATTTTCAGGCCATTTTGGGGCTGTTTTCAGGCTGTTTTTCGGGCCAAAAATGGCCTGAGAATGGCCTGTTTTTTGGCTGTTTTCAGGTGCTCCAGTGCTCATAAAGACCAGCTGCCCAGTGCGCATGCCCACAGAGAGGGTTCTGTGTGCCAGAAACCAGAAGAGCAACTGGCAACGACACACATGCCCACAAAGAAGGCTCTGCATGCCACCTCTGGCACGTGTGCCATAGGTTCGCCATCATGGTACTATGTAAATTTTTAGGGAGGGGTTGTCTTCATCCTCTTTTTCTCATGCATAAAATGTACACTGAGTTGCCTCTTACTCCTAGAATTCCTTCTGGAATGTAGCCCCTCCCTCCTAGGGATCCACCTCATTGCTATATTCCGACCACTTTTCCTGCCAACTTTTTCTTGTCATATTTTAAAAATTAATGAGCTCAAAAAGAGAAGAAAAAATGTACAAACTTGAAAATGACTTTTAAAAATTTCTTTTGGCTGACTGGGCCAAAAATTTGCATCTGCATTTCTTGCATTGACTGAATTAATTGTGGTAAGCTCTGCTTATTTTCACTATGATTAAATATTTTTCCTAAGTATTTAAAAGTATTTAGGCAGGAAAATTCTAAAGCTGCATCACAATTCTTCTTCTTTTTATTAACAGTTTTTAAATGAGCATGATGGTTAAGTGTTTTAATATTAAACAATATTAAATTAGATTAATAGCCCTTAATATCATTTAGGAAAATGTAATTCTTATTATCAAGCTGTATCTTTTTTGTAGGACACTTTCAAATCTATATGAAGAACTTGGTTGGTCACAGAAGGATCTTTCAGGACCGATTGCAGAGGCTCAAAAAAATATGTCCAAATGCAAGCTGGACTGTTTTACATTAGACCAGTTAAGAGAATACCGTGATATGCTGAAGCAACGGGAAAAGGATGGTTATAAAACTTGCATTACGGATCTCTGGGGAATTTTCATCGACCAAGCATTAGGAAATGGGGTAATAGATGTTTCTGATTTCTCAATGATGAAAGGGTTCTGCTAGAAATCTGAATATACATGCTGAAAGATCAAAACAATGCAAGCCACACTGTGTCCTGACATTCAGTTTGAATGTGCAGAGTACAAATCTGGCTCTTATGCTGCCTCTTCTTCTGATCTCTTCACATCCAATGCAAAGATTGTGAGGAGATACTAAGTATCTTCAATGGAACTTACATAGAACAGTCCTTATACTTATCATGCAAATCATAACAGTGGAACAGATGAAGATATGACACTGGGTGATAGATCACATGGTGGGCCTCTATATCATTTATGTATTCAATACATCCAGATCAAAAGTCTATGGAGATTCTGAATCATCTAGGTCATAGTTGTCCCAAAGGTGCTTTAGGTGGGAATTCCTAAATGCATAGCACAACATAGGAGAATAAATGTTTTAAAGAAATATAATATTTGATTTGTTGGTGATGGATTTGTTTATACCTTTGTTTGGCTGATGATTATATAGGTATGTTTTTTTTAATGTCCCAAAGATACTTTTTAATTTTAATTTATTGAGATATTAATATCATTTTAATATCCCAAAGATACTTTTTCAAGAGGCAACTGGACTTCTTTGTTTTTTTTCAAAGAAACGTCTTCGAAGAAAAACAAGAAGGTCCATTTGCCTTTTGAAAAAGCACCTTTAGGACATTCAGATCAAATGCCTAAATGCAATGCTTCTCCCTTTCAGCTCTGTTATTCTATTATTCTGTTTTTGAAAGGGACCTCCAAAGTCACAGCACAATGTAAACATATTTTGTTGGCAACTCCCCAACTTCTTTGTATACCAAATGTAAAATCCTTATTTTAGGTGCCAAGTTTGTATCCTGACTTCCTTTGATATTTCACTATATAACCAGTCACTCAGCAGATTAAAAATACTCTGTAACTCTCTTCTTTTCATTCTTGAGTTTGCAACAGTCTTTCTTTAAAGACTTTCTTCTTTCTTTCTTTAAAAGTTATTTTAAAGTTATGGAACTTTATCCAGTTATAATGGGATTTCTAAGTCTATTTAAGATTTCAGCCTAAGATTCCTGTAGTAACTTTTCTGACTTACATATATATAATCTTAAGGGTCACATTTTTTATTTCTAAAGTTCATTAAATCCTTTTAACAAGCACTGTGAATGTTTATATGCATTTATTGATATGCTCACTTTCTGCCATTTTACATCCTAAAACTTTGCTAAAATCCAATACCATAGAAAAGGGAGCACTGTAGATAGCTTATCTCAGATTATTATTAATATATAGAAAGAGAACTGGGAAGGGTACACAAATAAATGTATAAAGGTGTTGGTTTTTTCATAATGAAGTTTTGAACTTACACAAGGACCACATGAAATATTTAGGAAAACTGTTTGAAGAATGGGAGAAGCTAAATCTTTTAGCTTCTATATCACTGCAAAAATGTGATTTGGGACAGCAAAAAATAAAAACAAAAGCACAACATAAATCACACAAACATATATTGCAGGTTAAGCTTGTCTAACACCTTGGCCCCAATGCCTGAGAATATCTACATCATCAAACCTTCCTTTGTCTCATTGCATGGTATTATTTTGAGGAAGTCATTGGGGCATATCTTTTCTGTTGGACACAATAATTGCAACCTAGCAAATATAAATGACAGATAATCCCAGTGAGATGGAGAAGGAAATCTTAGTGCCTTGCTTAGAACTAAGTGAATGTGAACTACAGGTTTTTTTGCCCAGTCTCTTTTCTGATGATATAATTGGGAGAATGCATATTACTAGATTTCTCCAATAATAGGGTACTATTTAAGGTAACCATAAGCCTATCTTCTAAGAAGTAGTTTTTTGTTATTTTTAAATGAATTATTTTAATACTGTTAGCCCCAACTAATAGGCTAAATGGGGAAGGTAGGTATAAGAGCCACATTTATTGCTTCCTTCAGCAAACTGAATATGTTCAATGGAACAGGGCCCACTATGTATAATGGTATGTGGGAATGATCTTGGGAGACAGAAGGAAGAGCCACAAACTAGACTATCATCATGGAAATGATAGCTCAGCTAATAGAAAGGGGACTGTGGGAAGCATTTCAGAAAAAGATCTTCCCGTGATTCTAGAGAGGAAAGAAGATAAATACTTTCAATCTGATAAGATTATGACAACATAGCCTTACAATAAAAGTAGACATAGTCCTAATAGCTATGTTTCTTGTATGGAACTGAAGAAGTTTCTTGGATAAGAAGCAAAACATTTTCAAAGGAAAATGTTGCCTTTTGGAAAAAGTGTCTTTAGGACAACCATGGCCTAGTTCCGTGGTAGTGAACCCATGGCATATATGCCAGAAGTGGCACACAGAGCCATTACTGCCGGCATGTGAGCACTCACCAAGAAAAGGTCTACTGTGCATGTGCGCGCACCACCTGCCTTCTAGGTGATGGCACATGAACATGAACAGACAAATGCATGCACAATTATTGGCACGGGAGCCCAAAAAGGTTAGCCACCACTGGTCTAGATTATTGAGAATATCTATAGACATTCTTGCTTGGATGAGCTCAAATGGCTAATACCAAGCTATTCATGGGTGATATTTTACCAAGTACACTCTAAGTGGTCTGAAATTCACCCAGAAGTTTGGGTATAGTTCTCAATAAATAAAATGTCAAAGAAAATGGTTTTCAGAGAAATTTTTGGTCAGGACTATTCTTTTCAAGGAACCCAGATGAAATATGAAAGGGATAGAGAAACAATGTGAGAATTTGTTTCAGTAATGAATCAAATATATAAGGAGAATGAAATTAAAATCAGGGTATTTCCCATTCTTTTTAGTTCTGATAGGATTAAATCTATGACATTTTCATGATTTGTTGTCGATTTATTTTTTTGCAGAGATGTAGCAGCACACTTTCAGAGCAGAAGCATGCCGTGAATTATGGTCAGAATCCTTTGCCTATATATATGATCCTCAATACCAGGGACAAATATAGCCTTCAAGAATTTAAAGGTAACTTTACCCACGTTGATTAGGACTCAGCAATAATGCGGTCTTATTGGTCTGCCAGGAAAGGCAAATATTTATTTCATTTTAATGTGTACCACGGTGGTGATGCTATTGGTCTAGAGCCAATGAAGGAGTCTCAATGCCATGATATATATTAATCTCTAAAATGAATGGTGAGAGTTCTACTCAGGGGTGGGATTCAATTTTTTTTTACTACTGGTTCTGTGGGCGTGGCAGAGGAAGGATACTGTAAAATCTCCAGTCAGAAGTGGTATTTGCCAGTTCTCCCAACTACTCAAAATTTCTGCTACCAGTTCTCCAGAACTGGTCAGAACCTGCTGAATACCACCTCTGGTTCTACCCTGTTCCCTACCTCTTCTTCTTTCCTTCTTATGAGGTCTTCTGAAGAAATGAAGACATGATGCATTACTGTAGCTTTGTCTTGCAAGCTCAGAAAGCCAGATATTTCTTTATCACTGCCTGTTAATTGGGGGAAGGGAAGAATAAAAAGTGGAGTCAAAAAATGAGTGGGGAAAGACAGATATGTAAGAAGACTTGTGTAATGAGAAAAAATATGGAAAGACCACCCAAGTATCTATCTTTTCTTTTTTTAGTCCTTGGAGGGGAGCTTTTCAGCTATAACATGGTGTGCACACTTTCTCAGAACATAGGATATTTTGAATATATTGATTATTTTTCGCACTTCCTTTCAGCCACTTGTTCTTGGATAAAGTAAGGAAAATAAGGGAGTTTTGGATTTTAGACAATTGCTACCGGATGCTTATTTAGAATACCTTAAGTAATTGGGTTGGACAATAAGGCTTTGAGGTTTTGACAATTAAGAGAGAAACTGTGTTGTGCATGAAGAAGCAGCAGAAAGAAATGATTAATTTTAATCACTGTTCTGTCTAAGTGTCCAGTTATTGCAATAATAATGAACAACAGAACTATCTGAAACCAAAAAAGAAGACTTTGGAGAGCATCTGCAAATATAAATCCCAACTGGAAAACAGAGAACACTAATACAAGAGCCAACATAAATACCATAGACTGTCATGTAAACTAATAGATAGGACTGCCACCTTTATTCTCTTGAGATTTTCAGTTACTGATGACCTGATGGACTAGAGGGGAACAAAAAAACAATGTTAAAGATTTTTTAAAAAGGCAGCCATAAAAGAGATAGTGGGCCCTTAATCATTACCTGGTCTTTTCAATGCTATTCATCATTTTATGAATGAATATATACCCCATATACTTAGCTTGGTGGAAATGCGGCCCAAAAAAGTATTTTAAAAAGTATTAAATTTAAAGGCTAATTTAGTTACATTCAATCATTGCAAAATCATATTTTGCAAAACCAGTGTTTCATTTGAACCTGTAACTGATATGATTTTGTTGTAGAGTGGATGGAATTTACTCCTTTTGAGGTTGGATTATTAAAATACGGTGCTTACATTCGTGCTGAAGACTATGGAAGCAAATTCTTTATGGGTCGGATAATGAAGAAGGTCCCAGAATCTCACATCTGCTTCCTGAAAGGTGCATTCAAGATCTTTACTTGTGTTTTTTAAATATACAACCTTCTGAAAAATAGTTTTCCCAAGGCAGTTTACAACTTTCTAAAATGACATTTTGACTAATTAAATTTTAAAAATTATTAGTGTTGCTAAATCACTGATACACATTCCATCAAACAATGCCATTTCTTTTCTGAAATTCTGGTTCCACTTGTCTGAAAGTTGCCAAAAACAAGGCTGAAAAGAAAAATCAACAAGGTTGATTGTTGTAGGTTGTAATCTAAAGCAACCGTCTGTGTGTGTGTGTGTGTGTGTGTGTGTGTGCATAAGCCACCCTAAAGAACATAGGATATTTCAAAGGAGCCACAGAAGAAAATCATGGAACATTTTGAGGAGGCACAAAAAAGCAAATATGTATAACGCTCATTCATTCATTCAATTTTGATAGCTGCCCATCTCTTGACAGCTTACAATCACTACAGACATTTTCATTTTTTATGTCAGAAAACATATTAGTTACTATTCCACATCCATATCCATTAATGAGGCTTGGACAGGTAGAACACTGAAGGAAAACAAGATTAGAAGGGGGACACAAGCAAGAGAAGGTGGAGGAACACTGCTCCAAAGCATTTTCAGTTTCTTCCAATGTTGTACCATAGATTCGACAAGTTGTCAGTGTCGCCTGTGATTGTGAACCACAACAGATCATACTCAACAGTATAAGAGCACCTTGCTTACGGCAATTCTATATGGTGCATTCCTTTAGTTCTTTTAATATGCTTCTAAATGAACAGAAAATATTTTCTTTTCCCTTGAGCTTGCTAATGTCAACAACCATAAAGATAAGTAAAGACTGCCTCCTTGTGGCAGTAGGCTAGAATCTAAATTAGTCACAGGGCTGATTCACATTTGCACCACCTCAAATATGAGCCAATGATTATTTCTATGGAAGGAGCACCCTGTATTATCCTTTGCTTTTACACAGCCCATCACTTTTTCATTTGTGGCAGCTTATGCTGTGTTGTCCTTCACTACAGCACCTCCACTCCAGTTGGTTATTGTACTCCAGAACAGCTCCTCTTCTCTGGACTTTCCTTCATAGCCATTTTTTTTTTTTTTTTACAAATTCAGCAGCAAACAGTAAAAGCTGGACTTTCTTTTTCATCCTCTTCCCCCTGCCAAGTTCATTGATGAATCTGTGAAAGTGCGCTTTTTAAAATTCACCTCAGTTTCAAGGTGAAATTGACAAGAATTCTGCTACTTTCCCATTCTAGCCTAAGTGGTAGGAAAAATGGTAAAACTGAAATTTCTCCTCTCCCCCTTTATTAGTTCAGATGAAGTGATGAAGCAGGAGAATCCTCTAATCAGGGATTCTGGTAAATATGCTCTGGACAAAAGACCAGGCTAGCAAAATGAAGGAGGAGGTTTGAAACCAGAAAGGGTTAAGCCAACTTCATTTTGGCTGATCTAGGAAGAACAAATAAAAGACAAAAGAAGACTAATAAACACGATTAGGAGACTGGTGTTTAAAACCTATGAAGAACTGTTGCAGAAATTGGGTATGTCTCATATAATAAAAAGAAAAACTAGGAGTGACATGATAGCAGTGTTCCCATTTCTAAAGAGGTGCTACAAAGAAGAGGGGAGTCAAACTATTCTACAAAGCACCTGAAGGTAGAACAAGAAACAATGGGCGGAAATTTATCAAGGAGAGAACTAAACTAGAACTAAGGAGAAATTTCCTGACAGAACAATTAATCAGTGGAACGGCTTGCCTCCAAAAGTTGCGGATGCTCCAACACATTCAGGTTTGCCTGAAATGGTATAGGGCATGGGTGTCAAACTCGATCATGTCACATGACATCACATGACAGATCACAATGTTTTTTGCCTTTGCGGAACTGTGATGGATGTCACCTGTGTGAGATGCATCTGGCCTGCGAGCCGCCAGTTCGACATCCCTGTACTTCCCTGCTTGAACAATTGGACTAAGAAGAGCTCCAAGGTCCCTCCAATTCTGTTACTCTATTATACCAGAGAGCTAAAGGCTGCATTGTGGAAAAGCCTACTCCATCATACTTTCAGTCAGAGGCCATTTTATTCAGCATGAAAATAACCAAAAGAACATTCATATAGTGGTATAAATATAAACTCTATAAAAATGTACTGCTTAAAACTCACCCAATTATTTCCCTTTTATGTCCTTTATCAAAGCATATATTCCCCCTATTTTTGAGTAAAAAAATTATTGCATTATCTGTAAATTCTTCTGATCAGATAGGAAAAACACTGGCAGTGTGCGTGGGGTGTTGTTCCTCTGCCATTAACAAATCTCTTCCTTAAAAATAGTGTATCTTTTTTTTTTGAAAACCTGTGTACCAAGGGACAGAGCCAGGACCACTCATTAAAATATTGTTGAGCAGGTGGCTGCTAGTCAATAGCCCTGGGAAAGAGGCAGAAATTGACAGAAATTGAACAGTTGGGAAACTGCTGTTTTTGCCTGAATATAAACTTGTACAGAAACAACATAGTATAGTACAAGAAACAAGAAGTCCCCATCATCTCTATTTCTGTGAAGCAATTGTTCTCCTTTAAAGACATACCCACACTAAGCTATGAAAGAGCCCTGGGCCCTGCTGTGAAAGCATCTAAAAATTCTCTAGTTCAGAGCTCTTCTGCTTTTGTAACTTTCTCCTTAATTTTTTTTTTATTTTTCTGAAGATTTAAAAATTGACTTCAAGGACCAACAGTACTGAAGATTCATGTAGAGTAACATATCTCTTCTGTTGCTCTGATTATTAATATGGGTTATGCTGCTCTTGGCAGTTCAACAATATTTAGCATGATCAGTACTTCAATTACTAGACATGTTCTTGGGTACTTTCAATTCAGAGAGTCAGGTTGATGCCATTGTTAAGACACCAGGCTAGAATCCATAAGTCTCTGAGTTCTAGATCTGATTTAAACATAAAGCCAACTGGGTAATCTCAAGTCAGCTATTCTCTCTCTCATAATCCCTAGGAAAGAGGCAATGGCTCTTGCCAAGAAAACTGTAAGGAGCTCTCCAAGGGATTTGCCAGGAGCCAGTAATGACTTGAAGGCACAACATTTTTAATTAATTGCTGAAATGAACTGAATGAATGACCAAGCTGTTCTTCAAAACTACCAAAAGAAAAAGGCTAAGACATTTTTATTGGCTTCCAAATTTCTTGATAATATTCTTTAATTCTTTTTAAATCAGAACAACATATTGCTAATGTCCAATGAAGGTTACATTCTATTTTATGAAAGCTTATGCTTTAATTGATATGAATATCTTTGAGATGCCACAAATCTCCCATTTTGGCTTCTTTTCTGCTTTGTGTAAGTACTAACTTAACTCCAATTTTTCAAAGAAATATGCAGTGAACTGGTGCTGGGTCCTTTCCTCCACAAAGTCTATATTTTATTGTTGAAAAATTTCCCATCCAATTTTTTAAAAATGTATGTATAGTTTTTATGTTTTAAATAATGTATTTGTACACTGTCCAGAATCTTTCTGTGAGAAAAATGGGCAGTTTCTAAATTTGATAAATAAATCAAAGTATATAAAACTTTTTATTCAGCAATCCGTATTGTTTCAGAGACTTCCAACAGCTTGAAGTTTAAATTGCTAAAAATCATTCAAAATGGATCCTCTGTGGAACCAGCCTGGGCAAAGTTCCTGTGGAAGTTTTGGGATCAGCATTTCTGAGGTGGAAGCTTGCTCTGAACTCTTAGAGAGTGAGACATCTTCATAAGAACCATAGGACTGCAGTCTTAACACTCAGAACTGTTTGGAAAACAGACCTTTTGATATATACAATTCTGAACTAAACCTGAATATCTTACTAACACTTGATCTTTCTTTAGGTATGTGGAGTAATGTGTTTTCCTACAACCTCTTGGATGCATGGCATATAATTGACAGTTCAGAAGATAGTTTTTGGAATAGCTATACCCATGACAAAATAAAGCAGATAGGTTTGTAAAATACAAATCACTTTAAATTTGATTATGGATGTTAATTGTTTAGTAATTATATATATTATATAATTATATATATTATATAATAATATCTCTCTGGAATATCGATTATAGTTTTAAAATCCTGAGTGTAAATTTCTATTAACTGAATTCAAAGCAGCTATATCTATTGCAAAAAGTTAATTCTAAAATGTAATGAAAAAGACCAATTAACCCACTGCAATAAATTACATATCAGAATTTTACTGGTCTTTGCTATGTTTTTTTTTATTGAATTTCAGATATTTAATCGTTTAGATTGATAATTGGAGTAGTGTTTCTCAAAAAATTCTGTAGGATGTTGATAGATACAGGCATACTTCAGTAGATAGATCTCATTCATATTTCAAAATGCCACTGAATGAATGAAAAAATTAATAGCTGTACCCTAAAAAGCAATGTTTCCCAACCTTGGTAACTTTAAGCTGTATGGAGTTCCCTCCCAGAATTTCCCAGTACCATGCCAGCAGGGGAATTCTGGGAGTTGAAGTACACACACCTTAAAGTTATTGAGATTTAGAAACACTGTTATAGAATAATGACAAAAATAATGATCAACACAACAGTACATTTTGGTAGTACAGAACTGAGCTCATAAATGCATACTTAAAGCAGTATGCATTTACTTCCCCAGTGCTTCTGAGAAGTGAAACAGGATATCAGTCACCATCCTTCCATAAATCACGTTGAGCAGGTACTGCAGTGAACTGAATGTGTTCATCATGTACCTATAAATTAAATAAACAAAGAAAAAAACAATCATACAAATTATCTACATAGCCCTGAGAAATTGAAAAAATGAAATCCCAAAGGTCTGTTTTTCAAGAGGCAATTGGACTTTCTTGTTTTTCTTTGAAGACATTTCATTTCTCATCCAAGATTCTTGAGCTGAAGGAGCTTCTTGGATGATAAGTGAAATATCTTCAAAGAAAAGCAATAAATCCAGTTGCCTCTTGAAAAAAGCACCTTTGGGACAGCCATGACATGGATGATTAAGAATCTTCATAGACATTTAGTTATGCATGTTGGAAAAGGTGAAACATTTGCAAAGATGAATATCTGTCTAAACTATTAAAATTATTAGTAAAGTAATAAATATTTCAATCCTGAAGATATAATAATGAGATAAAAGGGTATCTGTCATGTGTGATAATATGTTTGTGCATATTCATAGCAGCTATATAGAACTTCATTACATTATGGATGACAGCACTTCTCTTGTTAGATGAGAGGAAATTGCCATGGAATTCTTCAGGATAGTTTAAGGCATGTAGCAAGACAGGAAAAATAAGTCTTCTTCAGATATAATTATAAAAGAATCAATGAAGAATAAATTCAATTATTCTTCATCACAATGACAGGTTCAATTAATATGGAGAGTTTATTGAATTTCCCATATAAAAGCACTGAAGGTAAACTATTATATCTGATTCTAAAGAAGAATCTTTGTTGGGCTGGGGAGATGAGTGAGTTGATGTAGCTGGATGATTTTCATGTAATATGGTTAATCCAAATTTGGAGATAATTTGGGATGTCCTCTTTCAATGTCAAAAAGTCTTTCTTTAATGACTCTTCCAGTCTGAGTAAAATCAAGAGAATATAGGGAAACAAGGGAGATGCCAATGATGAAAGTTCTTTCTTGAATTCAGTTGCTTGAATTCATGAGGTTTCAAATTCATCTGACATCAGGGATGACTGATGACCACCCCAGATGAAAAATAATGGATTGAAGCAAGCAATTAAATATTGATTAATGTTGTAACCTCCATCTTTATCTGACCATATTCTAATTTCAAATTTGTATTAGATATGTATTTTGGAACTTGGAACACTGTTCTTGTAAACTTAGTTTGGGTAGTTTCCATCTGGGTATTGTTTAGAAAGGGGCTTTGCTGGGAGCCAGTGATTTTGCTGTGAATAATTTGAGAAGTGTAAGGGATGTTGATTTATTCCTCATATAGTCAGAGATTAGTCTACCTATTATATTAAGTCTATATTAACAAGCATATGAAAATAATATATATGTTGCATTTATATGTGTGACTGTATGTATGTTTGTATACATGTATATTTATATGTATATATGTGCTGTTTAGCTTCCTTCGGGTATTATCCCACGTCATTGTAGTTCTGTTAAAGTTGTAGCTTTAACTTGTTGTAGGCTACAACTTTAACAGAACTACAATGACGTGGGATAATACCCGAAGGAAGCTAAACAGCACACATGTAAGTACCCGCGAAAGCCTAAGAAAACAAATATGTATATATGTGTATACATGCACAAATATACATAGACACATACAGGCACACAATCTTTGTCTCTCTCTTCTTCCCTTACTCTCCCCATCCCCCCATACAGGATATACCAAAAGTTGAGCTCTATAGACCAATCGCAATATGTTTTACTCTTTTTCCCCCACAGAAAATGCTACCGTATTAAGGAATGTTCAAAGGTCATATAACAGGAGTTTTTAGAAGAAAAGGAAAACTAATTCAAAACATTTTTAATATACAGTAATGTATGTAATAAATTTTCAATGGGGCTTGGCTTTTGGTATACTCTGCAGTGATAATCAATGAGAAAAATATTGTAATATACACTATACACTTGCTGCACTAAATTAACCTATATATCTTCTGTTCAGAAGAAAAACCACCTCTGCCACCAGTAGCAGAAGCAGTGAACACTTACCTGGTCAAGCCTACATGTAACATTATGAAGATAGTTCGCAAAGTTATAACAGAGCGTGTATCAACATCAGAAGTCTACAATTTCTTAAATGGATTCCAATTAAACAATGGGTATCTGGAGAATAAAAATTTTTATATGTGGAAAGGTACATGATAAATGCTAAGAAAATTTGTATCAGTTTGTTCATTAAGATGATGACCTGATTTTTTTTTTAAATGCAAGTATTAATATTAAAATATCTTTCGTAAGATGTATAAAGTTGGACATATCTCTCCCTTGAAAATAGCAATTATCAATTAAACTATGATGGCTGGATTCCCCAAACTAAACAAACTACATTAACAACTTTGCACAATAGCCACTAAAATATAGCACAAAATAGCCAAGAGACTCATGAGTTTACAATCTGGCTCAGCTATATTATTGGAATGTGATTTGGATAATTCTAATTCCACAATATTTTAAATGAACAATAAAAATATTGCAAAGGGTATTTGCAAGAAATGAAGAATAAGAGTTGGGGTACTACATACCACTCAGTAAGATTTTTAAGGAATTTTAACTGTAGTTCTAGTTTGAGACTAATTTAACAAAAATTCTTTTTCACATTTACAGTATACCACAGGGAATGTTTTTAAAAGTTGACAGTTATGTTGAAAGTATATTATGGGTGATATTGATTTGTCTCTTCTTGCCCATTTTTGTTTAATTTTCATATGTTTATTAATATAGTATTACAAAGATCAATATGGTTTAAATCTGAGTTCCTGTAATATATTCACTGGCAATCTCTCAATATTATGGAAATATTAGTCAATATCATTCCATGTAGTCAAGGTTTAATGATCAGTGCAAAAATTAGATTGAATGAAGCATGTATTTTGTTGTTCTCTTTATTTTCTGTTTTTAGTTCTCCTCCCCTCCTTTTTAAAACCTTCTTTTTCTTTCTCTTGTTTCATTTATTAAAGCAAATCTGTTGGCAGTTAATCAGTTGCTTCCTTGTTTCATTCTGGTCATATGCTCTTCAATTGCTACTTCATTCTTGTTTCATGCTGGCAATTTTCAGTGCAACAGTACTTTCAAAAGAACATTTAGTTCTTAAGGTTTTTCTTGATAACAAGCTGCTTCAAATAATATTCCATACTCCACAAGTTATGGTTTATTAATGTGGAAATGTGATGTGCCATGTGTCCTAAAAAAAATTAGAAGCTGAATCAAACCAAAAAGCAAACTACTTTTGGAAACTATGAACTGCTAAAAAAAGTGTTTGCCTTTCAGATACTGTACTGGACACTTTACCTAACCAGTTGATGACTTCATTGGAATATCTGAGCCTTGTAGATACAGCTGCCTATATAGACACCAGCTATGCACCACTGATGAAACCAGAGAGAAAAGTGGATGTCATTATACATTTGAATTATTCTTCAGGCTCACAAACAACAGTGAGATGACTTACAATTAAGTATTGTTTTTGTGTCATTAGTTTGTATCTTACACTTACAGAATTCTATAGAAAAGAATTCTGAGAGGTTACATGCATGTCCATATGCAGTATGTGCTTTTGCTTTGTCTGAGAATGCTAGCATTAAATGGGCTTAAAAGGATGGTGCCATTCCCTTTGGGGATAAACATACACAATTGCATTTTCACTCATATTAAACACTGTTATTGTCGTACTGGCAACAAGAAAGCCCTCTTTAAAAGTCTTAGAGATTATTTGTGGAGGTCACAAAACTGGGTAGAAAAGGATTTGCTCTTACCTCCGTATCAATGTCTTCTCTCCCCATTTTGTCTGGTTGAAGTTTTTCATAAAGTGATTAACTGAGTTGTAGTGGCACAGTGGTTAGAATGCTGTACTGCAGGTTAACTCACTGTTCACTCCAGGAATTGTGCTCACTCACAACCTTGAGTACTGAATGGCTCAAGGTTGACTCAGCCTTCTATCCTTCCAAGGTCAGTAAAATAAGGACCCAGATTGTTGGGGGCAATATGCATCTGTATAAACTGCTTAGAGAGGGTTATAAAGCACTATGAAGTGGTATTGCTAACAGTCCAGAGGTGAAATTAGCAGGGACATTCGCTACTGAAGTCAATAGTTTAGGTGCTAATCCTATTGTGTAATACAAGTTCCAAATATGCAGGTTTTTATTGATGGTCATCTTTAAGTGAACGAAGCACGAGGGGTTGTAAAATCCAGTGAAAATACCAATGTCTCTTCAGAAGCTGTTATGTTTGAAACACACAAAGCTAAGTTATGGAGCACACAAAGTTGGGAAATTATAGGAAGTTGTTCCAGTGCCACCCTATACTTAAGTATATCTTAAATGCAAGAAATTCTGAGATCCATCTACGCACATCCATTACTGATCAGTTCTGATTACAAGATTCAGGTTATTCAAGAACAATAATCTACCTCTGGGTAAATATCCAGTCTAAATATCCCAAGCAAAGAAACATTCTTCTATTTTTGCCTAAGGGGCCAATGAAGTTCACCTGTGTGTGACTTAGGTGCTGTATGAAAAGCAATTTGAACATTGTAAGGACCAAATTCAGAATCCAATCTAAATCAAGACATGTATTATTTTCACAGAAGACCCTCACAGGCTTTAATGTAGGAATAATATAGATAAGATGCAGACATAGACATGGTTCTGTTGATTACAATAACAGAATTAGCCTACAGTAAAGTAGAATTAGTTCATCTGGTCTTATTTCTTGTCTGATATACCTTGTACATCAATCTTGCAAGTCTGAAAATACTTTTTTTCTCCTTTCCCTTTCCAGCCCCAAAACTAGGAGGATCTCTTTTCTAAGCCACTTGCTCTGCTCACATTCCAGCTGTAGGCTAAGCTGCCTTCTATGCACCTTTTCCCTTGGTTGTGTCTTGTTACCATATCTCTCAGGCCATTCCCATATACCATTATACAGGCTCAGTGGAACCATGTTCATTTACCCAGTCACATTCTTTGTGCACAAATAAGTTGAATTGTATGCCAAGGAAGATTATACTTAACTAATAGATCCCTATTAAGTCTTCTGGCAAGTGTAAGAAATCAGGAACCAGGGTTGTTCAGTTGGGTACAAGATTATTCCATGCTATCTCTAAACAAGAATCTGTACTACTAACTGTCAAGGTAAATTTGGCAGTAGATAAGACTCAGTGGAATTTAAGGATGACTGGACTTAGATCTCTTGTGGGCACAAAGGGACTCCACACTGATGATGCACTTGATCCCTTTCTTGGGCTCAATCTAGTCATCTCCTAAACGTTCCCTTGATATTCTAGGTAGAAATGAATTGGAGTAAAAAGCAAAGGTGGTATTCAGCAGGTTCTGACTAGTTCTGGAGAACCGGTAGCAGAAATTTTGAGTGGTTTGGAGAACCGGCAAATATCACCTCTGACTGGAGATTTTACATTATCCTTCCCCTGCCATGCCCACCAAGCCATGCTCACAGAACCAGTAGTTAAAAAAAATTGAATCCCACCACTGAGTAAAAGGTCAAGAAATAAGCCTGCATCAATCAAGAAAGAAATCTGACTATCATTATTGCAACTTCTGCTTCTTATTGTTATTATTTGCTTTGTCCTGTGATAATCCAGCCTTTAGAGAAAGCCTCCAGATACTTTGCAAAGCAAGGGATTCCTTTCCCCAAAATAGATCTGAGTAGGGAAAAGAATCTGAAGGAGTGCTATGTTTTTGAAGATGCTACAGATTCCGAAGCACCTATTGTGGTTTTTTTCCCACTAATAAATGATACCTTCAAGAAATACAAAGCACCAAGTAAGTTCCTTGATTCCTTAACAGACCTAACAATTTTTTCATCATTTGGTGAACTAAACCCTCTACTACACTTGTGCTATTATAAACATTTGGAAGTTTACACAAGCCTATCATCATTACTCATAATGCTTTGCTAAGTTACCCTTCATTTTCTTTATTTATAACTCTTTATTTTGAAAAATATCTTGTTAGTTGTCCCAAAGGTGATTTTCAAATGGCAATTGGACTTTGTTTTTCCCCTGAAGATGTTTTGCTTCTCATCCAAGAAGCTACTTGTCAGTTGTACAATGTTGGAGTAGTCAAGAAGATATTAAACTTAATTACATTAAGTCAGTGTTGTATAGTCTGGAGTCCCAGGGACATATATGGGCTTACAATTCTGGGTTTAGTCCAAAGGACCCTTGGGAAATTTGTCCCCATACTGTACTGCTTAATATGACAGTGGAGGGAAATTGTTAAATTAAATTAAAGTAAGGATTTGCCCCATATCTCTCTCCTGGCTTTTTCTACTGCAATCCCTAGCAACCCTAGCACAACATTCAAAAGCTGCTTCCCCCCATCCCCTTGCCAAATTAAGTTTCTTATGTTAAATAGATCTAATATTATGGGTATTATAATGCCTTTGAAGTGCTTGTCTTTCCTTCCTCTCCAACATTCATTATGACTTGTTTTAGAGCCTTCAGCCTTTGCATCATTAAAGTGTTACTCCATCCCATGACAAACAGGAAGTTAGGAAGAATGGAAGTTCCTGTTTGTTTGTGGGATGAAATAGCACCCTAATGATGCAAAAGTTGAACTTAGGAAAATAGATGCTTTGCAGCTTCCTTCTCAGCAGAGAACTCAACGCTCCTGCCATTCTACTATAATGGATGGATAGTGGAGCCAAAGTTATCATATTCCAGTGGGTGAAAAGTGTGGCCCTTGAGATATTTGCAAACTCAGTTCAGCTACATCTTCTATTTGAAATCGATGAGTGTGTGTATTTTGTGATTTTCTTTTTTCTTGCTCAGGTATGACTAATGTTGAAAAATGGTGGAAGCTGTAATTCAGAAAGCCACAGGTTCCCCAACCCTAATGTAATCCAACAGAAGAAGGTTTAGATCATTTCAGCTCTTGTGATAAACAACATGATATTGTTTTGTGTCTGTAATAGGGATAGCAGCACGAATAAAATGATGCTGACTTTGTTGTGTAGATGTTGAGCAAATAATATATTTAATGGTAAATTGTATTTTTCAGGTATGAAACGTGGTCCTACTGAAATGAAGCAAGGTGAAGTTGATGTAACTAGTCCTTATTCACCATATGAAGTACAAAACTTTCAATACACCAAGGAGAATTTTGATAAATTAATAGAGCTAACCAGTTACAACATTCAGAATAACAAAAACTCAATCCTTCAAGCTTTACAAAGAGCAATAGAGAGAGAAAAGCCTCAGACCAAATAGACATCTTTTCAAATCTGACTGGAAGACTGCTGAAACCAGCTGTTGCAATTTTTGTGGATTAACTTATCGTTAATGGCTATATCAGTTTCCTATATGTTTAGAACATAATGTATTCTGGCTATGACATATTAATACTATGTAGAATAGCAGAATTGGAAGGGACCTTGGAGGTCTTCTAGTCCAACCCCCTGCTTAGGCAGGAAACCCTACACCACTTCAGATAAATGGTTATCCAAACTCTTCTTAAAAACTTCCAGTGTTGGAGCATTTACAACTTCTGGAGGCAAGTTGTTCCACTGATTAATTGCTCTAACTGTCAGGAAATTTCTCCTAAGTTCTAAGTTCCTTTTCTCCTTGATTAGTTTCTACCCATTGCTTCTTGTTATACCCTCAGGTGCTTTGGAGAATAATTTGACACCCTCTTCTTTGTGGCAGCCCCTGAGATATTTGAACACTGCTATCATGTGTCCCCTAGTTCTTCTTTTCATTAACCTAGACATACCCTGTTCCTACAACCATTCTTTATGATTTCGTCTCCAGTCCCCTAATCATCTTTGTTGCTCTTTTCTGCATTCTTTCTAGAGTACCAACATATTTTTTACATCATGACAACCAAAACTGGATACAGTATTCCAAGTGTGGCCTTACCAAGGCATTATAAAGTGGTATGAACACTTCATGCGATCTTGATTTTATCCTTCTGTTTATGCAGCCTAGAACTGTGTTGGCTTTTTTGGCAGCTGCAGCACACTGCTGGCTCATATTTAAATGGCTGTTCACTAGAACTCCAAGATCTCTCTCACAGTCACCACTATTGAGCAAGGTACCACATATCCTGTACCTGTGCATTTTATAGAACCATACTTTATTCACCATTGAATTTCATTTTGTTAGATAGCACCCAATGTTCAAGCTTGTCAAAATCCTTCTCTATCTGGATTAGTAGATCTTGGAGCATTTGATCTGTATAGTAGCATCTGAATTTTTAGAAAGTTTTCCCAGAAATATTCATTGAATAGTCATTTCTTTAAGACATCAAACAAAATGTGCCTGATGTGATATGATTCACAATTGTAATTTTTGCTTCCATCATGTGGATGTCAGACCCTTATTATTCTTGATATTATTATTTAGATTGTTGCTGTGGCTACAGGTTATTGTACTTTTAATTTATTATGTAATACATAGAATAAGCATATTATGTATTTTTAATAGCTAATATTCTCTGATGAGTTTACAAATAATTTTTTAAAATCAATGAAAGATAAAAACAATATGATAGCATAACTCTTTTTCCTTTGTTCTCAATAAATAAACTAAGCAGAAAATATGTTGTGACTGAAAGCTATATTTTAAGAATGAACTGTGCCCTTGTTCCTCCGAAGAGGTTGGAAACATTGAAGCAAACATGAGCAAAAGAGGTTGGGGGATTAATATACCCAGGGGTGGAATTCTACCAGTTTGCACCTATTTGCTAGAACCGGATCTTAACATTCTAAGCAGTTCGGAGAACCAGCTGTTAGAAGAAATTACTGGGCTAATCCTGTCAGGAAGGCAGGAAGGAAACATTCTGGTGTTGCTTCCAGAAACTGCCTCTCCTTTAACCCTTATTACATTTTTGGCAGGACTAGACTTCCTGTCTCAGGAACTTCTCTGGAGTTTTTCCCCCTTCTTTGCTGGTACTTTGCTTGTGTGGAGTGACCATTTACAGTTACAAGGGCACTGAAAAAAGTGACTTATGACCATTTTTCACACTTACGACTGTTGCAGCATCCCCACAGTCATGAGAGGCCAGGCGAGGAGATGTGTGCCTCGATGTGAGTGATATTGAGTTGGCCACACCCAGCCAATAACATGACCACCAAGCCATGTCCACTCAGTCACATGATCACCAAGCCACGCCCACCACCTGAGCCACACCCACAGAACCGGTTGTTAAAAATTTTGAATCCCACCCCTGAATATACCTACTTTATATCAGTGTAAAAATAAACTTGAAAACTTGCATGGCAAGAAGAGCAAGAGCTGCCAGTTCTTGAGAAAGAAGAAAAGCAACCTCATTTAATCTGAAATATTGGGATTGATAATTAAGATATTATGAAAGAAGAAAAGATTCAGGGTGGGAAAGCATCATTCTGGAAATGTCAATTGAATTTAAATTGTGAGAATTAGATAAAAGATACAAGGGAAAATCCTGTAGTGGGATGGCAGAGATTTGGGGGTTATTTGGATTTTTTGATTTCTTTTCTGAAAATAGTTTTTGTTAACATTGTCCTTCAGTGATATTAGATTACCTCCAAAGTCACTTTGATTAAGTGTGCCAGACCATCAACACATTTCCAAGGAAAACAACATTTTCAATATTTGTTTGGGGGTGAGGTGGGGAAGGGCAATATTGGAGAAGCCATATCAGGCGAGATAACTAAACTGTTTTCAAAGGGAAAAGTCACCATTTGGTTTCTGTTCTTTTTTCTTCCTTTCAAAATACCACCCCCTGCTTTCTGGACTGAAAATAGGGTGGATAATTTTGAGATGTTATGTTTGTACAGCTCAGGTAATTTCGCAGGAATTTGCCTTAATAAGCAGGATATAATTGAAATACATCATGCACTGTTACTTTTGTGTATTTATTAATTTCTACTACAGTCTATAAAGGTTGAGGGAGCTCCAATTACTCTGACTAAACACAGGTCATTTTTAAAAAAGTTTTAGTTTGTAAAATACTTCTGGTTAAAATGGGAAACACTGTACGTGGTAATTAATTGACATGTTTTGAATGTTGTCTAGTATCTCAAACCTCTCCCTTTGATAAATTGTTTTCACGTGGGTGCAGTCACTTCAATCTTTCACAATTTAGTCCAGTGTTGTAATATAAAGTTGGAGAATTATATGTGATACCAAAGATGACAGGAAGGAAACATAAATCATTGTTTGTGAGTACTATTATGATAATCATGTTAAAAAAACAGTCTTATCAAATCCAATACATTATTTTGCAGAACAGTCAGTCAAGGCTTTTAGGAAACATATCAGAGATGGTATTCAGCAGGTTCTGACCCGTTCAGGAGAACCGGTAGCGGAAATTTTGAGTAGTTCGGAGAACCAGCAAATACTACCGCTGACTGGAGAGTTTACAGCAGTGGTCACTAACCAGTGGGCTAGGGACCACTGGTAGTCTGCGAGAAAGTTTTGGTGGTCCGCAGAGAAATGTCACCCCCCAAAGCACCCCCAAAGCAATTAATCCAGCCTGTGCAGGAACACAAGGCTGTGCTGCCCACATGGCCAGTGGGAACACAAGCCTTGCGTCGCTTGCATTGCAAACAACACAAGGTAATGAGGGGAGGGGAGAAAGGGCGGAGGGGGGAACTTGCCCCACTTACCCCTAACACCTGGCCTGGCCACCGGGCTGCTTCTTTCTGCTTCTTTCTTCTGCTTTTGGCTGCATGCAAGGAAAGCAGCAATAGTCTTTCTCCACCAGAAATGAGTCTTTGGGAGCCTACCCCAAGAAGCTGCACCACTGTGACATGTCTCACAAAGACTCATTTCTGGTGATGTTTGGAGGAGAGAAAATAAGACTTCTGCTGTTACTGCTGCTTTCCTTGCATGAAACCAAAAATCTCAGAGTCTCTCTCTCTCTCTCTCTCTCTCTCTCCCCCCCCCCCCCCCCCCCCCCCCCCTCTCTCTCTCTCCTGAAAACAGAGCTCGAGACACTATCCTGCAATCCCAAATAAAGAACGATCGATCGGTATGAAAATATGGTGGGGAATTTTCCTGCAGACTTTTTGGGGGATTTTCCCAGGATCCACGGGATTTAAAATTATGAGTTTGGTAGTCCCTGAGGTCCAAAAGGTTGGCAACCCCTGGTTTACAGTATCATTCCCCTGCCACACCCACCAAGCCACACCCACAGAACTGGTAGTAAAATAAATTGAATCCCATCACTGAAACATATGTATAGGGCTGGAGGAAAATTGTCCACAGTATCTGTTATCCATAGGCATATTACTCCTGCCAATGAAGGAGAATATTTGTGGCTCAGAGTTGAAATGAAAGGTCCTTGGTGCTCTCTGGGCTTGTTTGTTTTCTTGCAGACATTTTATTACCCAAACCATGTAACATCATCAGTGCTAGTCCTAATCCAGGACTAGTACTGATGATGTTACCTAGTTTGGGTAATGAAACATCTGCAAGGAAACAAACAAACTCAGAGAGCATCAAGGACCTCTCATATTACTTTTAACTTGTAACTTCTAATTACTAATACTGTAGTTCCTGACATGTTTTGTTCCCCCATATTCCCTTTGAGACCATCAATACAACCAGGGGTACCCACTGGGAAGCTATAAAACAGGCAATATTTTAGGCACATGCCTCAGTCCAAGATCCCCCAATTTGCAGATATGTATGACATGGTCAAAAATAGAAAAAGACAGAGATTGGTTTGCAATGCTGTGCTTACCATCTTACCTATTTTGACCCTCCCTTGAAGATACAACCATAATGTTTTTACAATTTTTTAAATTTTTTTTGTTAAGGAATTCACATGTTGCCAACACCTGGAAACAATTTACGCCATGGCTTTGCCATGGAGGCTATGAAGAAGCATTTAAAAATTACTCATATCATCAAACCTGTTTTTCATCTGGGCAGTGACAAAGTTTTAGTCACGAAAACAGGTTATTGGCTTTACCCTTTGTTCTGCAAAGCCCTGCATTTCCCTTTTTTCACAGTTCATGTCATGTCTTTCTGCTTTTGCGTGTGACTAAATGGAAGATAAGCTAGGTAGACCAGCAGGTATGTTTAGAGATGACTTATCTTTCTATCATGTATCTTCCGTGCAGTTGATTTCATTATCCCAGATCAGCTGTTAGATGACTTCAACAGTTAATATCATTTAATAGTTTATTATTTTGCAGCTGGCATACTACAAATAATCTTCAGTGGAGAATGCCATTACCAGATTCCACCTCCTGGTCTCCTTGATCCAGTCATTAAATAACCCTGTGGCTCATTAAAGAGAGCATTGGAGGTATTCTGACCCAGGCTTCGTCAAATTGAATAAAGCACAAACTGAATTTAAAAGTAAAAGCTTTTTAATGTGACACTGGGAATTACTTGCATTCCCAGCCAAAACTCATTATATACAGTTCCTCCAGATAAGAGCATGCTTTTCAGTGCTACTGAATGCTGCCAAGAAACAGAAGTCCAATTAAGATTAATATAAGCCAACCCCAAAATTTAGAAAAAAACCTACCAGAGTACAGAGCTTCACGAAGGACTCTGCTTCCTGCAGAGCTCTTCATCATTGAGGACTGACTTTTATCCCTTACGGGAGGGGCAATCACCTCCTGCCCTTACTCCTGAGTCTCCTTCTTCCTCAGCTGCTCTTACCTTCTTGCAGCTCTGTGTGCACATGCACACTGGGAACAGGCTCCCAGGGGTCCTCTGCTTTGCTGCTGCCAGACTCCAAAAGCTCTGAAGGCAGCACCCTACACTCAGACTGTCCTGGCCCCATCCCTACATCTGATGCAGGACCCTTGTCCAAGTCCTTACCAGACTCCTGGACTGGTTCCCTTTTGTCCTCAATGTCCAAAACCTCTGCCATCCACAACAGGAGGCTGCCAACAAACCACAACAGGAGGCCTTAGAGGTGGAAGGGTCCTGAAAGGCTTAGTAGAGGTCCAGGTCTGCCTGCATTGGACTTCCCAAGGCATCCCCTACCCCCTGAAAAACTCTGTTCTCTGTTTCCCACCCCTCAGGCTCTCCACAGGCCTTGGATTTGCTCCCCACATACCTCCTCCCCCTGCACTGTCCCTGAAGAGCTTGGGCCCCCTACCTACTCCCCCATGATCTATCACACACACACTTTAAAGGTCCCTGGAGCTCCTGACCTCACACTGGGGAAGGAGGGCATGTTACTCTGACCTTCAGTTTCCCTGAGTCACATAACCACCATTTAAGCACAATCACACTTCCTTTTGGCCACACTGAAATGGCAGCTGCTTCTGTGATATGGCCATGTGCCCCAGCATATCGAATAGAATAACAGAGTTGGAAGGGACCTTGGAGGTCTTCTAGTCCAACCCCCTGCTTAGGCAGGAAACCCTGTTCCACTTCCGACAAATGGTTATCGAACATCTTTTTTAAAACTTCCACTGTTGGAGCATGTACAACTTCTGGAGGCAAGTTGTTCCACTGGTTAATTGCTCTAACTGTCAGGAAATTTCTCCTTGTTCTGAGTTGTTTCTCTCAATTAGTATCCACCCATTGCTTCTCGTCCTGCCCACAGGTAGTTTGGAGAATAACTTGACTCCCTCTTTTTTGTGACTGCCCCTAAGAAATTGAAACATTGCTATCATGTCACCCCCTAGTTCTTTTTTTCATCACACTAGACATATCCAGTTCCAGCAACCATTCTTTATATGTTTTAGCCTCCAGTCCCCTAATCATCTTTGTTGCTCTTCTCTACATTCTTTCTAGAGTATCAACATCTTTTTTACATCATGGCAACCAAAACTGGATGCAGTATTCCAAGTGTGGCCTTACCAAGGCATTATAAAGTGGTATTAACATTTCGCATGATCTTCATTTTATCCCTCTCTTTATGCAGCCTAGAACTGTGTTGGCTTTTTTGGCAGCTGCAGCACACTGCTGGCTCATATTTAAATGGCTGTTCACTAGAACTCCAAGATCCCTCTCACAGTCACCACTATTGAGCAAGGTACCACATATGCTGTACCTGTGTATTTGATTTTCCTTGCCTAAATGTAAAACCTTACTTTTTTCACCATTGAATTTCATTTTGTTACATAGCAGCCAATGTTCAAATCTGTCAAGATCCTTCTGTATCTTAAGCTTATCTTCTGGAGTGTTGGAATATGAAGTGATCCATTCTGCTTCCCTAACACAGTCTGAGCAGTGCTGTGGAAAACTCTGGAGAGGAGGTCCAACGTTTGCAGAGATTTGGTGGGGTGGGGTGGGGTGGGAAGGAAGGCAGAGAGAGGCTTAGAGCATTATTCACTCATAAGAGTAAATGACTGCAGGGATGCTGCAGCAGCTGTCGCCTCAAAACCAGGTCATAAGTAGCATATGGACAGTCTGTAGTAATTTCAAACAGTTGCTAAGGAATTGGTCGTAATCCCAAAGGTGCTTTTTCAGGAGGCAACTGGACTTTCTTGCTTTTTCTTTTGAAGATGTTTCCCTTCTCATCCAAGAAGCTTCTTCATCTCTGACAGGACAGTGGGGAATGGAAGGATTCTGTGATTCATAACATTAAAAACCAAACAGAAAGCATTTACATAAAGGTAAATGCAACATAGTCAATAAGTTTGACAACTATTTTATTTTGCTGTTCAAGTTTCACCATTATTTATTAATAGTAGTGCTCTTATTCTTATCTAGCATGGCTTTAATTTCTACTTTCAAGTGCAAATGAGGAAGCATGATAGAATGTCCTCCCAAGCAAGTAGGTTGCATTTTGTGACATGGTTTGGGAGCAACCCTATTTTTTTTTCCATTGAGATTTACTAGAGAAACGATTTCTCTTAAATTACACTTGAAACTCATTATATATTTTGTGCTACAAGCATCTCTTCAGTCATGGAGGTAAACATGGGGTGGGCTACAAATACAGAGGAGAGAAAGAACTAAACACACATAGGGAAGTCGAGGAGTTATCCATAAATTTGTTTTCCACAAATCTAATCACAAAAGCATCAATGCAACATGTGGTGGGGTTTATTTAGTGAATAAGTATCCTTCCAAAGTACTTACATATATTTCTCCATAATATAGAAAAGGGAGAAAGAAACAGACAGAATTCTCTTTCACAACCTCCTTCCTCAAGGCAAAGAGCTATTATTTAGCATGTTTTCCCCGTCTACTGATGTAGGAGAAAATGGGCTGGCATCCCTATTTCTCTTCTGCAATCCAAATGGGCGGGCCTAATGTTTAGTTTTAAAGTACTGTACCTTCATAGTGATTGCTGCCGGCATAACTGTAAGAATGTATCAGCAGCACCAGCCAATTAAGTTGACTTCTAAAGCAACACCTGCACTGAGTGAGACCATAGCAGGACCACTCTCTCAGGTAAGGAACTCTTTCTTCTGGGAAAGAGTAATCTGTATTTTTGTTATTTATTTGTGCTGAGATTTTGGGGTATTGAAAGGAAAAGATGTTAGAAAATAAATGTGTATTTATTTTCTGCCAAAGGGCTAAGTACAGTAGACACCTTCCCCCCCCCCCCCCCGATAACTAAACTGGCAAAGGATACTGATTTCTTTCTTTCACATATTCTCTACTGTATCCCTACAGCCAGTATAGTCATAATGACAGGTTTGTATGAAAAATAAGTTGCATATCAGATCATCAATTTGGGAAACCCACAACCAGGCAAGAAACCCTGCTGGAAGTTTGCCTAGATTTGGAGGCTGCTCACAGAGTGGAAGGATGCAGTCTTCTGACATCTTTGAATTAATCTCTGTAAGATGAATAAATATGCCCTGGTGAAATGGGGAGCATCCAACTTCAAAGGAAACTCAGTGAACACAGAAGAGGCTGGGAAACTGTTATTTCATTTTTAACTTCTTCACCATGTAAAAAACTTGCTCAGATCTGTTCAAGGTCAATGTTACTATGGTTAAAATTAGTGGAGACCCAATGTCAGCAAAATTCTCTTTAAAACAATCCAGTTGGGACACTAAAAATTTCAGAGATGCAATTCCTAGAGAAGCTTTTTTGATGCAAGGAACCATCTCTCACACATCATGACTGACTGGGACCGGTTAATTCCACTCCAAGAATTCAGTTCCAAAGAATTCTTTGTGTTAAACTAATTTTCTTTAACCAGTAGAATGGATTCCCTTCAGAGATTGTGGGTGCTCCATCACAGGAAGCTTTTAAGAAGAGATTGGACAGCTTGTCTGGAATGGTTTGGAATGGTATAGGATTTCCTGTTTGAGCAAGGGGTTGGACTAGAAGACTTCTGAGGTCCCCTCCAACTCAGTTATTCTGTTCTGTTCTAACCACAGACTGGATATAACTTTTCACATGACACACTAACCTGGCCCATTAACTACTTGAGCAAATAGACTAGTTGCAGATTAAATGCACAAGTATAAAATCAGTAGTACCTGGCTCAAAAGTAGTGACTGAGAGGGATCTAGGTGTCCTACTGGACAACCAGCTGTCAAAAAACCCAGGCAATTCATTCCTAGGCTGCATCAACTGATCAGATCAAGGTCATGTGAAGAAATAGAAGCACTTTATACTGAACTGGTAACAGTGGTTGGTTTCAAAATATTTTCCTACCAGTTGGGTGAACATGTGCTTTGTGCACGCATGTGCCAAACGTGTGTGTGTGCTAAACACGTGTGTGCACCAAACGTGCACTTTGGGCACGCACAGAGCTAATGAGCTTCTCCAGCAATCTCTGTGTGTTACATAACTGATGCATGGCAACCCACTGTGCTGTGCCAATCAGCTGAGCTTGGAGAACAAAGTATAAAGCACAGCCTAGAGTCTGGACAGGCGGGTGGGCCAAAACAGCTGATCGTTGGAGCGAACCAATTCTTAGCTGATCCTCAGAGCTACCAGATCTCCCCCGAACTGGTAGCATACCACCACTGACTGGTAAGAACACACCTGGAGCACTACATCCAGTTCTGGGTACCACAATACAAAAAAAATGCAGAGACTTTAAAAAGAGTGCAGAGGTAAGCAATGGTGATAATAACGATTCTGGAGGCTAAGCCATACAAGGAATGATTGCTAGGTATGGCTAGTCTAAGAAAGAAAAGAAGTAGGAGTGACAAAATAGCAGTCTTCTATCTTGAGGGACTTCAGACTTGAGGGACTGTCACATAAAAGAGGGAGTTAACCTATTTTCCAAAGCACCTGAGGATAGGATAAGAAGTAATGGGTAGAAGGTTATCAAAGAGAGATCCAACCTAGAATTAAGGAGAAATTTCCTGACAGTGAGAACAATTAATTAGTGGTATGGGTTGCCTTCAGAACTTGTGAGTGCTCCAACATTGGAGGTTTTAAGGAAGAGATAAGACAAACATTTGTGTGGAATGGTATAGGGTTTCCTCTTTGAGCACAGAGTTAGATTAAAAGACTCCAAGATCCTTTCCAACCCTATTATTCTATGTTCTACATTCTAGTTGTCAACACTGAATTTTGTTGGATTTCAATTCCCACCATTCCTTACTGTTGTGGTATAAGATGCAGTTAGAATTCAGCAACATTTCATAGCTTATCCCTGACCTAAGTGACAATTGTATACAGATATATCTAGAAATAGGTTCCACTGAAAGCTATTGGATTTGACTATTTTGATTTTTAAAGATCACATTTTACAAAAAGCAAGATTAATTTTATATGTGTTGTTAACTTTTTCATTCAAGGATAATTGTCCTTTTGAAATTTTTTAAAGTGCTGATTTTAATTCTTATATTTTATTTATTCATTTACTATCTTTATTATTTATATAAATAACTCAAGGCAGCAAACATACACAATACTCCATCCTGCTCCTATTTCCACAACAATCTTGTGAGGTAAATTGGACTGAGAGAAAACCCAGAGTCACCCAGTCAGCTTTCTTGTCTAAGGTGAGACTAGAACTCATGGCCTCTTGGCTTCTAGCCTGGTGCCTTAACCACGAGGTGAAACTAGCATCAACTGTTCATTCAAAGTATCTGTTTCTAACTATGATGATGCCAAATGTGCATCTTTATGTCACAATGCAAGTTCTACACCTTCATGCACAGGTACATAAAAAGCAAAGTTTGCATTTCACCACCTACCACGGTATTGTATTTCAGAATTTCAATATTTACTAAAATAGTTCTTATTTGATGTATTGTGTACTACAGGGGTGTCAAGCTCTTGGCCTGCAGACTGGATGCGTCACATGCTGGCCACACCCACACCTGGTTTAGCGAAGGGGAAAAAAGTCATGATAAATCACATGACGCCACCATGATGATGCAGGTTTGACACCCCTGGTGTATGTACTACATTAAAAAAAATCCCAACTTACCTCTGTCTGTGTGTGTGTGTGTGTGTGTGTGTGTGTGTGTGTGTGTGTTTGTTATTTAACATATTCATATACATACTCTTTTTCCCTTCCAGGACTATTCTATAAATGCATCTCATGTCACAAGCACCGAACTCCAACACGATGAAATACACTGTCATTCTCAATGCAAGGTACTATGAACATTTAATTTTAGAAAAAGGTGAATTATAATATTTTTTGGACTATAAGATGCTCCAAACTATAAGATGCACCTAGCTTTTGGGGAGGAAAACAAGGGGAAAAAATCTGCCTCTGCCTCCCAGCAATATGCCTCCTTGCAGCAAACAGCAAACAGCCTGGTCAGCTCCAGCACAGCCTGATTTAGCAACTGATTGGATTGGCCTCCTGGAATGCCGCCTATCAGCTGTTCCAGACTGTAGGGATCGCCATTACCCATTGCGACTGTCGCCGCCTATTGCTGCCAACCGTCTATCTGCCTCTGCATGCCCCGTTTTTGATCTCTGCATGCTCCATTTTCAGCTTCAGCATGTCCTGTTTTCAGCCTGTTCCAGGTGACGGGAATCGCCGCTGCCTATTGCTGCTGAACATGGAGATAGGTGGAGGCGACTGCGATGGACAGCAGTGATCCCCACAGTCTGGAACAGCTGATTGTTGGTATTCTGGGAAGCCAATCCAACCACCAATCAGCTGCTTGTGCTAAATTAGGCTGTGCTGAAGCTGACCAGGCTGTTTGCTGTTTGCTGCAAGGAGGCAAATTGCTGGAGGCAGAAGCCGAAGGGTGGGGGCCGGTGGGTGGGTGGAGCTTTGGCAACATTCTCTCTATAAGATGCACAGAGATTTCCACCCACTTTTTTGGGGGGGAGCGGTGAATGGTAATAGAGTTTATTCTTATTATAGACCAAAAAATATGGTAAGTAATCACTAAAAAGAATGAAAACTGACTAAAGAACTATTTGAGCAGACTGATCATGGTAACCTTGTCTCCAACAGTTGTAATGAAATAAATACAAGTTATTTAGCTAATTTTTAATGTAACTGCTCTAGATATTAATTACTGTTATAATTTTGCCATTTCTTTACCATACACAACTCATACTCTGTCACGGATGTTACCACTCATTGCATTTTGATTGGATTCAGAATAGCATAGCATGTGCTAACTCACCAATTTGTGGTTCATTCAAAAAACAAGCCAGACAACATATCTTTACGATATCCTAATGAAGAATATCGTTCATTATGATAAGTCCTAATGAAGGACTTAAAAAATAGATGGATTAAATTATGCATTTATTCCATTTTTTGGTTCTATGAGCCAGCCAGCTAGGTTTGGTCGAAGTGATGTTTTAGATGTGAAGGTGTCCGGTATCAGCCAGTGAAACAGTCTGGCAGTCAACGCTGCTTGCCAGTTCTTGAGCTGAGAAATGGAGATACACCATGGCATGATAGCCAAAGCAGGGGAAAATCAGAGTTCACAAAATGTTGACCCCTTTCAAAAGAACGCCTTATTGGCTGGATAAATTTGAGTTTATTGGATTCAAGCTTTTTTTATCTTCTTTAACACTATTTGTTTCTTTTAGCAGCAAGGAAATAATGAGGAGGTCCTGAAGTTGGTAGGTTTGTGCCAAATACAGGCAAGGCTAAAAAAGAGTCACTAATTTTCTCCTTCAGTTTCTCATATGTATTTGATAGTATGACAGGGATTTATATTTAAGGTTTATTATGAGGATAGCTAAATAAAAATCATACAGTATTTTTATCCATTTATGATATCAATGGTACATAACAATTAAGTGCATAGGAAGTTACCCACTGACTTCTGCATACCAAAAATTCCACCCGCAGGAAGGAAAGGTTGGGAGAAGTGGGTGTAACTGACCTGTTATCATAATAACTATTATAACCAAATGACCTGATTAGAGGAAATGATGAATGCCAAACATAACATTTGTTCAATATGAATAAATATGAGCAATATTTTTCTTTAAAAAAATCAAAGTTAATAAGAAATACTTGTATACAGTTCTGTACGATGTCACATGAGGAATTCAGTCATTACTTCCATACTTGAGCTGCATTTGACTGGGAAAGATAATAATAAATCTCCTCATTCTGCATAAGGTGTTGTATGATTAATAGATTTAACAAAAGTAGGCAAACTCATGGAAATCATCTGGTCCTTTTAGCTGAGATGGCAACCAAATATCTACTAGACATGCAATAGGCAACAACTTACTTACATCCACTTCTCTCAAACTTTCTCAGCTGGGGTTCCATGAGAGATCATGACTGGACAAAAAAAATATTTTTTTTTTTACTTTGCACATTGCTATGCTGGCTGGAGAATTCTGGGAGTTGAAGTCCACACATTTTCCAGCCAACAAGATTGAGAAACACTAATTTAAAGGGTTGCTCCATGGTAATAAGATTGATAAAGTTGTGCTAATGTGCTCACTTTAGGAGAGAGAGAAATTAATTGTCATTTTTCAACAACTGATCTTCCTCCAAAGCATTATGATGAGTGCTGCTGAAAAGAAAGTCAATTTTGGAAGATGAAACACTAGACAACATTTCTCAAAAAGAAAGATAGAAAAAATATGCCAAATACCAAATCTATTTCTGTCTGGTTTGCTTTAGATTTGGATAATTGTATAAATCAAAGCTTTGGACAGTGCTGACACTCTTTGTAATCCAAAAAGGATTTTTATTAATCCTTTCTTCTCTCTTTTCCTTAGGAAATGGCAAAACGATTTCCATCCCCTAGATTTATTTTACAATATCAAGTAGTTCTATTTATGAAAACTGAAACTTGGATCCTCATCAGTGATAGCAATCTGACCAGATATATTTCATTTTTTCAAAATTAAACAGGCAATGTCTTTGGAAATACAAGCAAGCCAAATGTTTGGCCTCTTTATTCATCTATCAATGTTTTATCCCATCATAATCAAATGATTCCATGTGGCTTACATAATAATCTGATGCAGTCTGATTAAAAGACCAACAAGGCTAATCCAAAATGATATAAATAAGAGATCACAGTAAAGAACAAAAGACAGAGCAAAATAATTTAATATCACAATTTTCTACTCTTATGTTGTTTTTCAGCAAATGAAAACATTTCCTTGCAACTTGCTTACTGTTCGTGTAATACGACTGAGGAATCTCCGCCAGGCTGATGCACGTGAGTTATCTTTGTATTATTACAGTTTCAAATTTTATTAGTATGGATTAGCCACTTGTAGATGAAAAGCAACTTCAGAATTTCATTCTTCATTAATTTATTGCATAAGGAATTGCATCTATGTTCCAATAGCCTTTATGACTTTATGATTCGCAAATTCTAAAGTTAGATGAAAGGAATATTTGTAATCTGTATGGATAAGAAGACTAATCTTGAGGTCCCCTATGATTCTATGATTGAGAATAACCCAACAAAGGTCATGAAAAGATGTGAAGCAGAAAAAAATGTAAGAAAGTATGTTGGTTCTTGAAATCACAAATAGACTGACGATGCTAAGGCAAAAGATATTTGATGAGTCACATCATTCAACTTCTTTTTCACATAAGATTGACAAGTTTATCTTTAATGTGTGGACAATCTCTCTTTAGGAAACACAGAAAATCATTTTTTTTGTTAATATACTGATCCTTGCATTTGTTTTTGACTGCAGCTCTTATCATTCCAGATTATCAGCTATTTCTGCTGGGCTGTATAGTAATTACAGCCTGTATAGTAACTACAGCCTAGGGATTTTGTTGATGGGTTGATCTCTCTGACATAGAGATAGGAAATCAGATAGCTTTCAGATGTTTTGGCCTTCAATTTCTATCACTTCTTACGAACATGTCAATGAGAAGATCCTGAGAGCAATACAGTTCAAATCTTTTAGAAGTACAGTAAGTAGTTTGCATTAGATTATTGAACAATGCATGTAGAAATGAGCAGTGATATGCAATATTCATATATCAAGAAATCAATGAAATGTATGTTTCAATTAATCTCCTAAGCAAGCAGAAACTGACATAATTTTACACAGTAAAAGTGAAATACAGCATCATTTTGAATAGATATTTGTGTGTGTCTTTGGATGTGGGTGTGATGTGGAATTGTTTGCAATTCAAAGTAAAAAAGTTGGTGCAATTGGGAAACCTTTTCAATCAGTCTTTTAAACACCTCCTTTCTCGGGTGTTAACATGTTTCATATGACCACTATGGCTCTATTTCAGTGGTGGGATTCAAATTTTTTTACTACTGGTTCTGTGGGTGTGGCTTGGTGGCAGGGGAAGAATACTGTAAACTCTCCAGTGAGAGGTGGTATTTGCCGATTCTCCGAACTACTCAAAATTTCCACTACTGGTTCTCCAGAACTGGTCAGAACCTGCTAAATCCCACCACTAATCTATTCTTGTTCTTGGAATGTTTTCCCGCTCTTCTTTGAAGAACTCTTCCAGGTCAGAAATCTTTTTAGATTTCTTTGCATGTTTGAAATCTCCCTATAGATTTTTAATAATATTTAAGCCTGGGTAATGTGAAGTTTTACTTTCTTTCCTCTAAATATTTGATTTAGAAGCATGTTTTTGAGGTTGTCATGATAAAATATCCAATTTCTTTTTTACTTCAATTTCTTAACTGAATGTGGGATATTAGCCAATAGGATGTATTTATATATTGAATCCATTTTTCTTCTTCTTTCCCCTGGTGCAATATTTTCTTTGTCAATGATTACCACATAACCACAAAGCATAATAGAGCCACCCTATGCTGGATGTTTATCAAGAGCTTATTTTTTTTTCAAATATGTCACTCTTTTCCCTACAATATATGTTCTATAATTTAATAATTTAATTGGTCATTCCGAAGTACTTTGCTTCAAAATATTTCAAGCTTCTCAAGATTTCCCCTCCTGTACTTTAGGTCAGGGGTCCCTAATCCCAGGGTCCCTGGCCCACAACTGAGTCATGGCTTATTTGCAACTGGGCTCCATGAATGGTGGGCCAGTGTGTGTGCACACGCGAATGCACCTCAACTTTCAAAAGTCGAGTTATGTGTGAATGCCAGCCACCATTCATGCATCCCAGTTCATCTCTCCCCTGCTCTGCTAGAACGCCAAGCCATAAAGGTTGGGAACTGCTTCTTTAAATGATGACTTTCATGATGAGAACAGGGAAAGGATTTTATTCTGACAACTATGCCATGGAGACCACATTGTATAGGTAAAGCTGTACTTGTGGATAACTATTCCATGGACAGCTAAAATTTTCAGTGGATGATTATTCATGATCTGCTGGTTCTGTTTTACAGACTTAACAAGTTTTCTCCCAGAGATTTGACTTGGTCTTCCAAAACTTGCCTTGATCTTAATCCTGTCAATGTTAAGAAACAATGTTATTTATGAGTGGAATTGTTACTTAGAAATGCTAAAGATTTTTAATAGCCTTCTCCACTCTCCTTAAGTGAATTACTTAATTTTCAAATGATGAGTGAGCTCTTTTTTCTTATTACAACAGTAACCAGAGTTTGTTCACCAATGATTTCATTTTGGGCCTTATTAACAACTTTCCAATTTTTTTTTAAAGAAGTAACACAATCAACAGGAAAGATGTCCTAATTTATGAACCTGCCATGTTCAGTATTTTTGTACTGTACATAGCTAGTAAGGATGCATTGAAATTTGCAGAAAGATTTACAGTATGTATAAGTGATGTCAGCTTCTCTTTTTAGGAATGTGCAGAAACATAGAATTTGATCAGGGTGCTAAAACTTGCTCATGTAATTGCAGATTTGCAGGATAAGCAGATTTGTCTAGTACCATCCCTTTACCACCCTAGGGCTTGTTCCTCCCTATACTCCTTGAGAGCAAAGACAGATGTGCCGAGTGTTAGACTACTGAATTGTACACATACAGGTAGTCCTTCACTTATGACCATAACTGAGCCCTAATTCCTGTTGTTAAGTGAGATTTTTGTTAAGTGAGTTTTGCCTCATTTTACAACCTTTCTTGCCACAGTTGTTAAGTGAATCCCTGTTAGTAATCCAGTTGTTAAGTGAATCTAGCTTCCCCATTGACTTCACTTGTGAAATGGTTACAAAAGGTGATCATAGGACCTTGGGACACAGCAATGGTCATAAGTATGAACCAGTTGCCAAGCATCTGAATTTTGATCACGTGACCCTGGGGATGCTGCAATGGTCACAACTGTGAAAACTGGTCATAAGTCAAATTTTTCAGTGCCACTGTAACTTTGAATGGTCACTAAATGAACTCTTGTAAGTTGAGGACTATCTGTAATTGTTGTTAAGCTTCTTCATGAATTATGCTTCAATGATAAAACATACATATTTCCCCCCTTATTACTACTATTATTGCTATTAAAAAAACCTAGAACCCTTAATACATCCAAATACACCTGCCAATTACATATATAATTATCAAATACTGTATAATTCTGATGCTGCCATACATATATTATAGCTATTTCTTCTATTATTCAGACAATCTCTGTCAATATGTATAAACATCTGTCAAGGGCGAAGGGCATGTGATGAAACATGTATTGTGATGTCACAGTGATAATTCCATTCCTTTGTACTTGGCATTGTGATGTCTCATTGCAAGCAAAAAATGGTGGAATTTTACTGTGATATCACACTGCATGTTTCATCATATTGACTTCTTTGTGATTAGGAGTGCATGCTTATGATACATGAATGCACCATACAAGTAGACAGGAATGGATACAGGATGTGAACTTACAAGAACTATAATTTTCAGGAAACTGCATACATAGTATATTGTACACAATCTGTATTTTTTAAAAAGAAAAGATTGAGGGTTTCCAATTCATTAAATCCCCCTTGATAAATGAAAGAAACTCCAAAAGCAGGTTATTTAAAAACAGGTGGGGAAACTTCCCTTTGACACTTCCCTTTAAATAACTGAGGTGATAAAAGATAATAATAGATGTCATGTCACTGGTAGGTCAAAACATGTGATATAAGAGTTGCAGAATGCATTGATTTATTAGCATATTTTATGTTTTAAGGTGTCTCAAGATAACTGCTTTGTGATTATTACTTAAGAGCTTAGGGTGGACTCAGTGATATAATGATAGACTCTTGTATGACAGTCAATTTTTTTTATTTATGCTGCCTTGAATATGATTGGCAGCTGGCTTAGAAACTGGCAACATTATCCTTTTTTCCTCTTATACAGTAAGCCACTCTGATTGTTATGTGATCCTTTGCCTACCGACTGCAACAACTGAGAAGCTGAAGACTAAAACTGTAAATAATTGCAAGAACCCTGTTTGGAATGAAACCTTTTACTATAGAATTCAAAGACAAGTCAAGGTGAAAACCTTTTATCTTTTTTAACCACTGCTGAACAGCTTCCAAAATATATTTCATTATATCCAAATTTGTATGCGTTGTTTGATGTCTTGATATTTGTAGGTTTTGGGGTAGGGTTCTGTTTGCTTTTTACCATAATGCTTGTTTGTGTTATTTTTTTTTTTTAAAAAAAAAGATAACTGAGGGAGGATATGATGGCCTTTGCTATCTAGACTCTGAGTAGGAATTTATACGCACTTCTTAACTTGTGTCTAGTATTGGTACAATATTTCTCATCTTTACTTCTCAAATTAGGAAAAAGTGAAGTACTATATCTCTAGAATTAAACAAACAACATGAAAGGTTGTTTGTAACTAATGAAACCCCTGCCTGTTTTATTAAAATAACCTTTTTTCAGTGCCTAAAAAATTGCAGCTGCTTTAATGTTGCATTAATTCTAAACAATCAACTCCTAAAGCAACCACAATTTTGGTTCATGTTCATGTGGAAGCTTGAAGAAAGATTGGCAAGATTTAATGAATGGTAGGAATATGTCTCACTCATGATCATATGAATTCTGAAAAACCTCTTCCAATTCATTTTTAAATCATGCATAACCCTACTTAGTAATACATTTTGAAAACCACTGAAGTGTACCAGTGTTTATGTCAATATCACACAATAACTTCCAACTTCTACATTTGAACATTTTAAACATACCCACAGCACTTCAAGAAGAGAATAAATAAAATCTGATAATCGCAGTTTGCCACAATAAATATCAAAAAATTGGAAACAAATGGTGAACATGTATGATGGATGATATGAGTTTACTCACTAAAATCTGTATTCTCCTGATCTATTTGATGACATAGATTCTTACTTATGAAAGATGATTTCATAACTAATGTGTTCCAGTTTGTATTCCAGAGTTGGGTAGGTATACATTTTAATAAATGCCAAAAGACTATTCTTTGTGCTTGCTATTATAAACAAAAGATTACAAAGCATTCTGTGCTGTGCACCAAATATCAAAGAAGGAGTACATTCCATCTTTCTTACAGAAGATGCAGATAGGTCCTCTCCATAAATGGTCCAGCAGTTTTTAGAAATAAATCTTCCAAAACTGGGAGACTGCTTAGATCATTCATTTTATACACTGCACTTAAGAAAGATATCATACAAACCCAGAACAGACTTAGGTAAAGACAGCTAGGATGATCAGGGGATTAAAATCTGAACCATGTAATGAAGACTGCTGGAACTGAGCATTTTTACCTTTGAGAAGATTGAAAGCTCATCCTCATATTCCACTAAATATGGCATTAAGATGCCTTTTAGAAGACATGTCCACATTCTATTGCTTCCAACTCATTCCTAGTCCACCCTGGAGATGTCTTAAAGTGCCAATAAATAGAATGTATGTAGTTCAGGGTCAGGGGTGGGATTCAATTTTTTTAACAACTGGTTCTGTGGGTGTGGCTTAGTTGGTGGGTGTGGTTTAGTGGTCATGTTATCGGCTGGGCACGACCAGCTCAATGTCACTCACATCGAGGCACACATCTTCTCTCCTGGCCTCTCATGACTGTGGGGATGCTGCAACAGTTGTAAGTGTGAAAAATGGTCATAAGTCACTTTTTTCAGTGCCACTGTAACTTTGAATGGTCACTCCACACAAGCAAAGTACCAGCAAAGGAGGGGGGGAAAACTCTAGAGAAGTTCCTGAGACAGGAAGTCTAGTCCTGCCAAGAATGTAATAAGGGTCAACAGAGAGGCAGTTTCTGTAAGCAACACCAGAATGTTTCCTTCCTGCCTTCCTTACAAGATTAGACCAGTAATTTCTTCTAATAACCGGTTCTCCGAACTACTTAGAATGTTAACAACCGGTTCTAGCGAATAGGTATGAACTGGTAGAATCCCACCCCTGCTCAGGATTGAAATGTGGTCTTTGGTGCTCTCTGAACTTGGTTGTTTGCTTGCTGATGTTTGGCCTGCCATGGTTGGAGGGGATCCCAGTAACACAGGGAAAGCTACTGTATATAAACAGAGAACAAACCCCACTCCCTTCTAATAACATTGAAGTTTTTACCTAGTTGGGTAATGAAATGTCTTCAAGAAACCAAACTCAGAGAACTCCACAGTACCTTAAAGCCACATTTATCTATTCCAGTTTCAAAATCAGGATTTTTCACTTCTTCCAGCAGGAGTCATGCCATAAAGGTTATGGTAACCCAGTCATTTGACACTACCCTCCATTTTGACTTGGGCCACTATACAGATCCGATGCCTGCCTCCCACAGAAGCATCTGCCTATTTGTATACTTTATTATAAAATGGCAATAAAGCAGAAATGTCAAGCATATATGCTGAAGGAAATACAGTATCTGTATTTCAGCCCTAAGGTCTGCTTTATAGATACAGATAATGCCTACAATATAATATATTTCTTATTCTTCACAGAATGTGCTAGAGTTCTCTGTGTATGACTCAGATGCTGTTACTGAAGATGATCACCTTTTCACTATCAATTTTGATGTAGCTCGTCTTCCTGATAATGAGAAAGTTCTCATGACTTTTAAATGTGATCCACAGGTGAGAAATATTACACTGTAAGAACGAGTATACTATACATGTTAATCTCTAAACAGTTTGTGATCCACCACACTGAATAGAATCCACTTAGTCATCAGTAACTAGAAAAGTTTTTTTTCTTGACTGACTGATTGGCTACCATGACCGGAACTGTAACAAAATTTAGCTACTGGGCTACCACAACTTTTCTGAATCATAAAGGAAAGAAATCTTTCTCAATAATTAATTCATCAGTTATATCTGCAAAAATGCTGCTAATAAATGGTAACTCATTGTAAGTTGGGTGGCATGTAAATTTAATTATTATTATTAGGAAGATTTCATGCATCTTGTGAAAAAAAAAAACCCTCAGAATTTCACTCATGTTGAGCACCAGAAAAAGTGAGGGCAAGTCACCTGATTTCTGTTTTGATTTTTGATTTAGATTTTATCTATAATATTTTTCAAATCTGTCATATTTGTCACATATTCCACATTAATACTGTCTGATTTTCTTTAAAAAAACATTCACTTTTTAATAGAGTTCACTTTTGTCTACACTTTGCAGTGAAGTCTTATTTTAATTTCTAGTTGATTATTCAATTACATTTTATTTATTTATTTTATTTATTATTAAACATATTCACTGCCCATCTTGCTCTTTTATGAGGGCCAGCATAGAAAGGGAAGGTCAGGTGGAGAATTGCTTTGTTTGAGACTATCTATAGTAGATGTTGAATAAGTTTCACATTAGTTCAAAGTGAAGAACTCATGATTTCTACTAAAACATATGGTAAAATAAATTAAAAATATAATCATGAAAAAGTTCCAATTTTGTTTTCTGTTAACTTAGAAACAGTCGATAATTGTCTGTGTCTGATGTTACCTAATATTTCTACCTAATTGCATGCTATAATTTCCAAATTGTGTTTTAACTTTAAGAAATAAGCAAACTGGTGCCTTTGAAATATTTGGTACTTATATTCCATCTATTTTAGAAATCCTCTTTCTTGCCAAAATGTAAGAAAAATTGTAATTAGGAGAGCACAATACATGAATAAATAAAATCCTTCATATATTTGCTTACTATTGATGAAAACATAGCTGTGTTTGATAGAAAAGTGAATTGTTAGCTGACAAATTTCCAGCTTTTATGCTTACATTATTTTTCAATATGTCATCAACCAATTTTTAATGTGCTTAAAAATGATGTTAAAGGAAAGATTTTACACCCATTTCAAATTCAATTTTACTATTTTCTTTCTGGCAGACACAAGAAGAGCTGGAAGTTGAATTTATAGTGGAACCTGCGTAAGCATTTTCCATTCTTTATTTTCTGTATTACTCTGGCACACTGTCAGTATATACAAGAATTTCAGTTTTCAGTAGAAATAAATAAGCAGGTCTGTTTGGGAACTGTTTTTCACTAAATATTAATAAAATGCAATCAGGGATATAGTCCTGCTTATATATTGTTTTTTCTACTAAACAACAAGAAAAAAACAGTGTATAACTGTTAAATCTACCTCACACTGCTCTAGTAGCATAGAAAAGCAGAACAATATCAACCTTGTGGCAGAAAAACTCACTCAATAAACTGTAACAACTGAAGAGGATCCAATCAATTGTTTTAATAAAGCTAGAGAGTTACATGAAATAGAGCTCACTTGGTCTCAAATTAGCCACAAGCAAGGGCCATTGGGTTACATAAGGGTTATAGATCATGTTGTTCAAAGACAGTTCGATCATTTGTATATTTAAAAGACCCACATACAGAGAGGTAATTGTTTTACAAGATAACTACTAAGAAAGAGACATGTATTTCATGGTGTGAAAACAAATACATTCCTTGAAAGGCAATGTAATAGTTTTAACAGATGACTTACAAGAAGGGTCTAATTGTTATTTTGATAATCTCTGTAATAGTACAGAAGGAAGGGAAAGAGACAGATAAGGAATAACAGCAGTACTTATCCTTCAATTTACTGTCTGTTTAAGGTATGGAAACTATAATTAGTTAGAAACCATCAGCAAGAAATTCCATTTGTAAAGGTGCTACATAACTTCCGACACAAAGTCCTGTATAAATACTGTATTGATAAAAGGAAGCATATGAGTAATACATACATAATTAAATCAGCCTGAATTTAAATTGTATCTCTTCATAAGGGCTAAACTAAATATCAGAACTCTGAATCAGAAGAAGTACTAGTACAAGCAGTCTTTGTTTTTTATATGTCTAGATGGAACAATGACAAACCACAATAACTCATTAACAATTCAGGGCAACTATAGGAATTTTAAAATCTCAATATATGGATCATACTCTAAACATGTATTTTCAGTCTCTATTTGGATGAAAAGGAAACAATATTTGCAGGAATATTGGAATTATTTCTTTACATTTGTTTTCTAGGTGTGGTCCTCCAGAAACACTAATTACAAATGGAGTTCTTGTGGTAAATTTTGAATTTTATTTTTCATGACACTTATTGCAGTTTATCACTGTTGATAATACTGCTGTGATCTAAGTGAATGCGAGGTATGAGTACCCAACTCACATTTTGGCTGGGAGTATTCTGATACTTGATTCTGAAGCAATGCACTTTAACGATGATTGAATTTCCAGATATATTTGGCCATATAGTTTAATCCTTGTTGAAGCTCAACATAAGAACTGGATTTTTTTATAAGGATTGTAAAACACATATTATGTTCCTCTAAAAGGAAGATCACCTCTAAATTGAAATATGCTGGTTTAAGATATCTCTCCTATTTTCCCCATCTTTGCAAAAGATTTCCAGGGAAAAAGATTATTTTTGCTCTTCCTTTACCATTGGGGGAAAGAGTCATGGAATTAGAGGCCAGCCATTAATTGTCTCTGTGTGATACCCATCTTTGTATGTTTTAAAAGACATTGAGAAGAACTTAAATAGCAGGTAGGAAAGACACTGTCAGATCCAGATACATATTTTCTGTGGATCGTTTAAAACATTTCTCACTTTGAATAAAGAGAACACAAATTGTTTTGTTTTCAAAGAGTTGACTCAAAGGGCTTCAAGAGTTGACTCTTGTCAAGATCCTCAGAACATTCTGGCCTAACTAGAATAGATAATTTCTTTACCTCAGCTGACTACTAAACCAGCAGCCCACAACTTTTTGGACAACAGGGACTGGTTCCCGGGAGAAAGGTTTTTCTGGGGAAGCTGTGGTTTTGCAGCTGCCTGCATCCCACGGATGAGGCTTTGTTTGTTTGCATGGCCTGGTTGCTGGCATGCCATGGACCAGTGTCAGTCTATGGACCAGGGGTTGAGGACCCCTGAACTAAATTACTAAAATACCCCTCCATATTAACAATACTGTATGAATTTTCTTACAATGAGTCCAATGGATTTCATACTCTTATTGATCAAGAAAGGAAATTTCTTTTGATACTCTCTAATGTAGTTTGAGATTGGAAATGATAACAGTAATTATTTTGTCAATTATTAGATTATCTTTCAAATTTATATTTATTCTTTGTTATTAACAAATATTGTTAAATTATTTATTCTAACAAAAAGCTTTTGTTAGTTTTGTTTTGTTTATTCTAACAAAAAGCAACCTTTTAATTTTGAATCCCAGATCACTTACTAAATGCTTCTTCAAATTGTCTAGCTGGATTAATTTATCACTAGTATAAATTGTGACGTCTGAAGACTTAGTCAAGCAATCTTCCTTTATTTCTTTGTTCAATTGTTTTTTTAAACTGCCCATCTATCTCACAATTCTTTTCCTCTTATTTGATCACAGAAAAATAGATTTCTGAAGATTTACCTTTTGGGTTCTTATTCAAGAGTTCCCTGTTCTGACTTGGAGAGAATTTAAATATCCTAGTGTTTGTATATTTGGATGTGTGTTTTTTTTTTTTTTAGCTTTGGATAGTATTCTCCTTAATCCCTCTTGATTCATGAACAGGTCACATTTTAGATTATCTTATGATATGGCCTGATATTTAAAGAGAAAGAAAAGGTTGATCTGTTGACCTGTTGTTCCATTTTCTCTCCAGAGGTTATCAGCACTTATTGTGCTTGATATGGTGACTCCAATTTCTCCCATATACTTTTCACAACTTGTTGACAGGGAAACTAGGATCAGCAGAGGTTTGATAATTTCTTTTAATGCTACCACTAAGTTAGCTGTTCTTTTCTGTCTTCTGCCATGGTTAAACTAGCACCTGTTAAGAATCTCCTTGGCCAACTATGGCATGCAGGGGTGGGTTTCTACCAGTTCACACCTATTCGCTAGAACCAGTTGTTAACATTCTAACCAGTTCAGAGAACCGGTTGTTAGAAGAAATTATTAGTCTAATCCTGTAAGGAAGGCAGGAAGGAAACATTCTGGTGTTGCTTACAGAAACTGCCTCTCTGTTAACCCTTGTTACATTCTTGGAAGGACTAGACTTCCTGTCTCAGGAACTTCTCTAGAGTTTTCCCCCCTCCTTTGCTGGTACTTTGCTTGTGTGAAGTAACCATTCAAAGTTACAATGGCACTGAAAAAAGTGACTTATGACCATTTTTCACACTTACGACTGTTGCAGCATCCCCACAGTCATGAGAGGCCAGGCGAGGAGATGCGTGCCTCGATGTGAGTGACATTGAGTTGGCCATGCCCAGCCAATAACATGACCACCAAGCCATGTCCACCAGCTAAGCCACACCCACAGAACCGGTTGTTGAAAAATTTGAATCCCACCCCTGGTTCAAATCATATGTTTAGAATGGAAGTTTTATATGTCCCACTAAATTAAATACAAGTATTTTCCCATCTGTCCATCCCCTTATTTTACCCTACCTGTTCAAGCAAAATAAGTGTATTCCTGATCTGCTATCCTCCAGCAGTTAAATGATATCACCAGCTTTTTTATTATTATTAAAGAACAGATATACAGTATCTTCAGCAATGGCATTGAGACTTCTTCCTTTCTTAACGTAGATCAGTGCAATCCACACATCATAAGGCTGCCAAGGTTTAGACATATTTAAGTAGATTATCTTGTCTATATTATGTTGGCCATTATTTTACATCTAAGATTGCAACCAGGTTCTCTTCCAGTTCATCTGGCTCATATTTCCTCTCCTCTTCTTTTTTCCCCCTGCAGTGTCTGAAGAAGCAACATCCAAAGCAGTATTGTGAACCTCATATGTTTCATATGTTTCAAATCATTTAATAGCACTTTTTAATTATCTACCATCTATGTTTGGTCTTTTGGCTTTTTTTGGCAGTTAGTTTACATTTCAGAGAATCAAATTTTAATTATTCCACTGGAGTTCCCATATGATCAGCATAGCATTTTTCTGGTTTTACTTTTATGTTTTTCAGGGAAGGAAATTGGTTTGATGATGATGATGATGATGATGTGTTCCTTTGGGTTCAATTCTTTTTTTTTTTTTTTTACTCTATATCCCACCCTGGGAACTTTCTTTTCTCTTTTAGTTTTGATCATATATTTTTCCACTAAAACCCTTTGTGGTTGTGATGTGGGATTTGATGGTTCTGGTGGATGATACACTCATATGAAACTATTGGCAATCCATAATTTCAGTCTAGAAGCATTTATTTGAATATAAAGCATTTGAATCATGACAGCAGCTCCTTGTTGCTAATGGCCTACCTACCTATATTCTTTACCCTCCTATTGAAAGCAAAAACAACTTTTATTTGAAGGGTGACAAAGAAAATCAGTGCAAGGAATCAGTAAAGAAACCAGTAGAAGTTTCCTATTGTTCTCATAACCAAAACTCAATTATATTGATGTATCTTCAAGTTATTTTTTCTTTACCTGTTAAGTTTTGTACAGGTGTACTGGTACTGTTCAAAGTTATCTCACAAAACAGTTTTAAATCTAAAAGTGATAATTTATGTTGCTTTTGTTCATTACTTCTGTTTATTACAGTGTCGTGAAATTTGTACATTGGAAGCTGAGGTGGATCAAAGCAAGCGACATAAATCACGTGAGTTTATATAAAATTACTGCATAGTCATAACGGAAATGTTTTCATTACTGTGCTAAACAACAGAGCAAAAAAAATTCAGAGGACTCAGGAAATTGTCCATGATTCATGAGGTCTCTTCACATAATTCCAGCGATCTTGGCATATTGATTATGGCTGTTAGCCAATTAGGTCAATGTATTATTTTGTTAGAGATGGGGTTACTAATAGTGAGGAAGAATAATTTTCATGAGGTCACCCAGATTGTCCATGACCAAAGTGAGGGAAATTAGGTGGTTTGTTAGTGAATTGTAAAGTGGTGGGAACCTAGCTTATTAGTCTACCCTTCTTTTCTGTACGTTTTCCCTTATACCATCCCCCCATCATTGTCTAGACAAACTGCTGTCTGCTCACACTAAAGAAAATTATTGATTTATTAACTTTCAAAAAAGCCACAAAATAATTCAGATTGCAACATTCTAGCATTACAATTCTAAAGCAACACTGAACTATAAAAACACACAATATTCAAGGTAGCTAAAATATCTACAGGTACATTTTGTTTTACATTCATGATTAATATCCATAAGGTTGTAGAATTTCCTTCAAAATCATTCAGTTATCTGATTTACTTAAAATGTGCTTTATTTGAGAATATCGATAAGACATTTTTACAAAGATTCTCCTCCTCCACCACCATGTTGGAAATGTTGATTAATATGAATATTTTAATGTTCACAAAATGCTCCAGGATTCATTGATGAAGTAGTGTCACTTGGTGCACTGTAGGAAATGTGCCTTTTCTATCATGGTTCCTACCTTGTAGAACAATATCCTCCTAGAATATGAACTTCCCCAACCTGTTGATCTTCTGGAAGACCATAAAGACCTAGTTTTACCCCACAGTCTGGGGCCATAATGTTAACAGAACTCTGAAATGAGCAAGCCTATGTGATATGTTTGTTGTTGCTGTTGTTAGTTGCAAAATCATTATCCGACCCATCACAACCCCATGGACAACCTTCTTCCAGGCCTTTCTGTCCTCTATCACCTTCAGGAGTCCATTTAAGTTCATGCTGATTGCTTCAGTGATTCCATCCAGCCACCTCATTCTCTGCCATCCCCTTCTTCTATTATGTTAGCAATGTGTTTTTTAAAAAGGGCCTTTAACTTAGCCTTTTCTTTCACTGATTTATACATTTTTATGATGGTTTTGAGAAACAGCAGGCTTGGTATAGTGGTTAACACACCAGATCTGAAGCCAGGACATCACTTGTTCTAGTACTTCCTTCGGGACAAAACTAGTTGAGCGACCTTGAGCTAGTCACTCTATCTCAGTCCTACAAAGAAAAGAAGGGCATACCAACCAAACTTTGTGAAGAAAATTGCAAAGACTACTCCAGGAAATCAAAGAGAGAGAGGGTGGGAGACAGAGGGAGAAAGGATGAGACAGAGAGGGGGAGGGGGAGAGGGAGAGGGAGAGAGAGAGAGAGAGAGGAGGGAGGGGAGTGCAAGAGGAAGGGAGGGAGGGAGAAAAAATAAAAAATAATGAATTTTAATTTTAAGTCTGGTTGGCACCCAGATCACTTTTGGTAAATGGATGACTATAGAAATTTCCTTAAAGGTTTTTCCAGAATATCTTGATATACCGAATATTTTAATTTTAACTATTAATTAATTATTAATAATTTTGTTATTTCACTTTTAATTATTCTATTTAAGAATTTATATTATTTATATTGAAATGTTTCATTGTATTTTTCCTAATGAAAACCTCTGCTGTAACGATCTTTTTTCATATTCTGTACCTTCTGTTTTTAGAGAAAGACCTTTCACTTTCTATAAAAGGATCATGTGAAGGTACACAAACATTTAAGTTGGGTTCAGATGCAGTTCTCACACCTCCATGTCCCACTACGTTCCATTATATCAAGTACAAGGATCCATCATTGAATGTTAAACTACCAAAGACAAAGCCACGTTATAACCCTGTATGTCAGTCTAATTCATTAATCACAATCATTACAAATGTCATTTCATTAGAACAAGCTTTTTATGTAAAAACATTTATACTTATAGATATTTTTCTTTAGCGTTCCTGTTCTTGTTCCACCAAGGAAGATGTTCCAATTGTGAAGCTGAATTCCCTGCCTATGGGAGAGAAAGTGCCAATAGTGGAAGTGAGTGCCTTCTTTAAATACTAGAAATAATAAGTATTTATTTGTGAATTTGGAAAACACTTCAGTTAAGATGTAGACAAATGATCAAAAGGGACAGCCAATGCAACAATAATAAAATAATATATTTAAAAATACAATTATATCATTATACTTTTGAAAATAATATAAGTTTCCTAAAATTACTGGGAACTCCAAAAATCTTCCAGAACAGCCAACTTTTCACAAGCTTTGGAAAGCCATAAGAATTGCAGCCATCTGTGCCTCAAAGATGAAGCAGTTTCAGAGGAAGGAAATATCTACCAAGAATTTTAGAGTCCCTTTCTATTGCACCTATTGATAGGTGGGGACTATCAGAAATATGGAACTGTGATGAGAGCCCGACAGATGAGAATGTAATTAAGAAAATACTAGAACGTGCAGAAATTGATAGACTAACGCTTATTATTAAGGACAAAGAAGAAACTAAATATTTTTTGACATGGGACTTATTTTATCAATGGTTAGACAATAAAAACAGAAGTTAAAAAGACATAAAAAGGATAAATGTTAAAATAAAAAATATGTTAAAATGGACAAGCTAAATATTATTGTTATTACAGTATTAATGTTATTGTAATCACTTTGATTATGATCGCCTAAAAACAATTATACCCAGACAACGCACTGTTTGCTTGAAATGGAATTTTTATATATTATATTAATAAAATAAATTTAAAAAAAATTAAAAAGAAATATTAATGTCCTTGGATTAAGCAGGCATAATCTATGTGGGACAAGAGGTCCTGAAGATAAATAGGCCCTGAGTCACATGAGATTTTTTAAGATCTATGATAACCAACTGCTTGAATTGCATTTGGAAGTATATTGAATTGCAGCTACTTGCAATAACTATATTATAGAAGTATGCAGAGAAGTTTCAAGGGCAGCCCCATGTAAAATGAATTATAATTATTCATAAGAAAAAATACAAGATCATAAGTGACCATTTTGTTCTGGGTAAGGCTACAAGACTGACCTAATCTTCAAAACTACCCTAAACTATTTTAGTTTTCTCTTTCCCAGAATTCATTACTTGTACCTTCTTGCCTATCACTACTGTCATCCTACCCTTGATCTCTCTTTGTCTTAGCTAATTACACCCGCACTCATAATCATCCAGTCACCAATTAGTCAACATTTCAACTATATGCTCTCAAATGCTGTAAATGTTAGCCTTTCCAGGAGCAGACTAGCTTTCTTTTATTCTATTTCCCCTTACCTCCCTTCATATCTTTACTCATTGGGAGAAAATTCCTTCACCTTTTCCTTCTTACAGCTTCTCATTTACGAAATGACAATTCAGTTCTCTTCTTTTTATGTAGTTGGTGGCTCACTCTTCTCTCAATTCACTCACAATTCCATATTGGGCAATACAGTTGGTATTCCTCCTTCAGTTGTATTGACTCATTCTTCTCCATAGCATGCATGACTGGCAATTCCACCTGGCAATTTCAAGTTTTTCTACCCTGTTTTGCCACCACCACCCAAATCTCTCTTTCCTCTTAACTTCCTTAACATCTTTTCAAAGAAAACTTTAATGTCTTCTGTTCTCCCACCTTTTGCATATTTGGATCCAAACAATGTGATTCCCTAACTCTCTAAGTCATTTTGGCTGCATATTTTACTGAGTACCATTGGAGAGCAAAAGAGGATTTTGTTCAGCTAGATCCTGTGAGTTCTGGGCAAGATGAACTTAATGCCAGGGAATCAGTTTCTTGGAGCAACAATCTCTTTTTCAAGCATGAATAACAAACTTCTATCTAACCCACATTTTAGATTGCTTTAGGCAAAATGATGAAACCCTTCATTGTGCACTTAAAGCACTCCTTTGCAGAAAATATGCTGACTTTCTGTGCAAAGCTGAGATGCCTATCTTCACAAAGTGTAGGTTTTGAGAAGATCTTCCACCATTAAGTTGGTTTTCTTCCTACTCAGTTGCTGCTTCAGAAGAAACTTTGCAACACCTGCAGGATGGGAAGATTTCCAATGAAACTTCAGCTCATCTCGTCATTTTCTGTCCTACTGGATTTCTTACTTTCCATTGTAACAAGTGACAATCACATTTTTAAATCATTTCCTCATCCTTCCTGGGTAGATTCAAGAGATTACTTTGCAATTCCAATGCATTTTTCCTTTTCCACTTACTACAAAATAAAAACCACACACAATAACAAAATTTACCAGGTGTTAGATGGAGCAATGATTTATTAAATACCACTAATCAGCCAAAGATGACCAGAAAGACTGCTGGCTAAATTCCAGGATATAATGGTAAATAGATCAGTGGATCACTGAATGTGAACCCTAATTACTAGTGAGTAACTCAGGATAGAGCTAGAGACTGAGCTAGAGCTAAAAGCAGAGACAGAGACAAAGACAAAGACAGAACTAGAGAGGGAGACAGAGATGAAGATTGTGAGAAAGATAAATGTACAGGCAGAGATATCCTTCCAAATTTAAAAAGTTTATCATTCTAAATAGTTCAATATTAGTTTCTTTTGATTATTAGTTTATTTTATAGGCAAGAACAGAAGCTAAAGAAGATGGGCCCAATGGGTTACTCAAATAAAAAGCAAAGGCTGCTAAATAGAAGACAGATGTTTCAGATTTAGAACCAGAGGGAAGTAGCTTAGGTAGCTGATAGAATATGGGACTGTTTCAGAGGTGGTATTGAGCAGGTTCTGACAGTTCTGGAGAACCAGTAGCAGAAATTTTGAGTTGTTCGGAGATCTGGCAAATCCCACCTCTGACTGGAGATTTTACAGTATTCTTCCCCTGCTACGCCCACCAAGCCATGCCCACAGAACCTGTAGTAAAAAAAAATAAAAATAGAATCCCACCACTGAGCTGTTTGCATTTTCCAGATGTTAAAGGTATTTATCACATGCATTCAGTCTTATCTATCCTGCTATATTTGCAAATGCTATCCCATCTCCAGGACTGGATTAAGGTTGAACATCCAGTTCAGTTTGATTACTTCTGTTTAGAAATTACAAATTAACTAGTCCTGAAAGCTAGTCATACTTTGCTATTCTGAGTACATAATCATAAGGAATAGCTTTCACTTCCTTTTTTATTTCCTTATTTACAGTCATCTTAGTACATTTACAACAAATTTTAGGTCTGAATAGTCACTGAGAAATATTTCCATTGGATTATGACACAGAAAATGCAGAATTATGTTTTATAACCATTTTTTCCCCTTGGAATTTTTGGAGTGCAATGAGGACAAACCAAAATATTTTAGAATAGATGTTCTGGAAACTTTTATAGCAGTCTAGAAATATAGCAATTAAAAATTAGAGGTAGGCAGTTCATATATTATAATCATGTTAATTAGCTCATCACATAGTTAGGATAATTTCCTCTAGTCTTGTTTAAAAGTGGTGAAACCCCCCAAAATGATCCTTCATGAAATAAAAAATATTATGCCATTATTGGCTTACTACTTGTAGCAGCTGCAGTTCTGGATTTTAAACTTACTGTCAGCCTCAGGACTTGTCAACCCACTCCTTGTTGCTTTGCACAGAAATTAAGTTATTCAAATTATGTCTGGGAAATACTCTGAGTCACTGTGTTTTGAAGAAAAGTAACTTTTATAATTATTTTAATAGCAGTTTAAAGACTGCAGAAGTTCTTTTTATTTAAAGTGAAAATATATTCTCTCTGTAATTTTTACATGTTTACATTCTGTTTTTCAGGAAAAAAAGTACAATTTGCACGTAAAAGTGAATGACTGGTAAGAAGCATCAATAATTAATACTGCTGTTACTTTTCATATCTGGGCTGCCAGATAACTGTTGGAGTTAAAGGCAAAACAAAAGTGGGGTTAGTAGTAATTGAGTAGAAATTTCCGGGAAAGTAGACCATCAAATAAGATATAGTTAAATACTACATAATCAGATAACTTTTAGCACTGTATAGAAGAATTAAAAAAAAAACTAATACAATAAATAATTGGTAAAATTGTGCACATAATAAGAAGGTTCATCTACCATTAAAGCGAGATTTTTTTAAAAACAAATCACTTCTCAGGTGCTGAACCACCAACATATACCAAACAAATCAAATAAAGAAACAGACATTCAAATTAAAAATAGCATATTTTAAATTTCCAAACATTGCTGAAATCTTTAAAACCCCAAGAGAACAAAAAAGAAAGAAAAACCATCCAGCTCAACTGAAAAGTAATTTCAGAGTCATGTTAAAACAAAAATAAGGGCGCATTTTATTTTATGAATACCTAATACCTTCAGAGCTTAAGAATGATTCAATGTTAAATCTTCATAAAAAATTGTATGGCCATGAAGAGGACCTTATCCAAGGTTAATGATATCAGGAGAGAGACTTTGGGGAGGAGAAACATTTCCCACAGAACCCCACTTTCCCCTTTACTCTTTGGGCTACTTTGTATGAAGAAAGGACATATAAAATCTTCTTCCTTGCCAAACGAGATAGGAAGCTCCATGTGTGGACTTTCTTGCATGAAACTTTTTTAGGGTGGATAAAAGAGAAGAAAGTTTCATGCAGGGGGAAATGTAGCAACTGGATGCAGAAATTTATGCACCACATCCAGCCCCCCCTCCCGACACTTCCTTTAGGCGATACTAATATCAAATAGTATTTATTAATGTGTGCCACCATTAATGAATGTTACTAAAATCAAATAATAAATTATGAAGCATTCACTATAAGGTTAGCACTATGGAGTCTTAGTTCACATGTATCTTAGATGTAGGGCAATACAATTCTTTCTACTTGACTCCATTTTGAAAAGTTTGTGAAGAGGGAATTCCCTTTTCATTACAGGAGGCCATTTTGCCATTCTTCTTAAGGTACCTTTTATGATGTCTATGTCTCAGTGCTGTGTAAAAGTATTTTTGAGATGTGCAATGTATTGTGTGGAGTACTTGAGCAGAAAACAGCTATTTCATAGACTGTGACAGTGATCAGTCACTTTAAATCATCTCTTGTTTTATTACATTTTTGTGTGATCATTGTATATTGAGATAAAGTTTCTAAGCTATTTTTTTTTTTTATGTCTTAGTAATTGTTCCTGCCCAGGAGACTTAGATGTTCGCTTGGGGTATGATCTGTGTTCACAAGAGCAAGAGTTCTTGTGTAAGCGAAAAAGAATAGTTGCTCAAGCTTTGAAGCAGGTTCTCCAGCTAGATTATGATTTGCAAGATCACGAGGTATGTGGGTTGCTAACAGATGTTTCTTAACATTAAAGAAAATCAATTTATTCTATTTCCGATAAGCTTTCCCCCAGTCATTACCTGTTTGCTTATCAGTTTTGGATTATCTTTTTTATCATTTTTTTCTGAATTGTTTAGTTTACTGCAAACTGAGTTTTTAAATAAAAAATGGGATATAAACATATTTCCAATAATTAAACAATACACTTTCTTTGAATGTATTTTTACTGTTATTTGAAGGAGCAAGTTCTCAAGAACTGACACAGTGTTTTTGGTGTTATAAAAAACTTGATTTCCCTTTTTTCAAGTGACTGAAAGCCAGGGATATACGTCTTCTTTAGATATTAAAGTGTTTCTCAAACTTGGTAACTTTAAGATTATCTGGACTTCAATACCCAGAATTCCCCAGCCAGCATGTCTTAAAACTGCCAAGTTTGAGAAATCTGAGGTAGAACATATGAAGGAACACTTAGGTAAGTGCAAGTCTAACCCTTGTCCTCCAAATATCACACATTTATTATCCAGGTTCTATTTTGTGCTTATTTTTTATTTGCCATGTCCTTGTTTTACCCAGGTTCCTGTGGTGGCAATCATGACAACTGGAGGTGGGACAAGGTCATACACAACAACATTTGGCTCTATGAGAGCACTCAAAAAGCTGAATCTTATGGACTGTGTAACATACATGTCTGGCTTGTCTGGAACTTCATGGCAAGTGAAAATTCATGATAGATTGTTGGGAATAATTTAATACAAGAAAAGTAAAGTGGTAATAATTCTAAAATAGCTGTGCATTTAAACAAGTCTATAGTAATGTTATGTAGACATTCTTATATTCATGTCACCTTATCAATTATGATATTGATATTTATTTTTATTTTTCTCACTTTTATTTTTCTCCTATGCTTTTATTATATAGTGTGTACAACAACTTCCAATCTCTTTGGCACCTTTATTTCTATAAGGGCATTCAAAACATTTATTAATACATCAAATCACTTCATCTGCATTTTTCAAATAGATGCACATACACAACTACTCTATAAATGCTAGCATGCTAAATGTTTTGTATCTTCATGTTCTGTATCTTTTTAGAATGGCCAATGCACATTTTCCTTTATGTAGCAATAGCAATAGCATTAGACTTATATACCGTCTCATAGTGCTTTATAGAAATCTCGGAGCAGTTTGCAATTGTTAACATATTGGTCCTAATAATCTGGGTCCTCATTTTTACCAACCTCAGAAGGATGGAAGGCAGAGTCAAATTTGAACCAGTCAGGATCGAACTCCAGACTGTGAGCAGAGATTTGCCTACAATACTATATTCTAGCATTATGCCACCATGGCATGGTAAAATATTACATTTGGTTTCAGAAGCGCTCTTATACATAATATATGAAACATGCTTTAAATAAAATGAACATACTTCCTTGGTGGTGTTCCACAGTACAACTTTTCCAAAATTGAGAAAGTGGTGTGGCTAGGAACTTCCTGCTAGCTTTTGCTGGTTGGTCAGTGCTAGACTAGGACCAGTCATTCATGGCTTTGACTTTTATAGTAAATTTCTGAAATCCTGTGGATCACTTCAAAAATGAATTAGAAAAGAAAGCTCAAAATATGATGATCAGTCTCATACGTGGTACCCTCAAAATCTGGCACCTAATTGTTTAAAATCAGACAACTCCTTCGTTAACTCATCTAGCAATTGTTTATATTTAGAACCACTGTTCTTCACTCAGTCAATACACATGGAAATAAGAGGCTTTCTCAATAATCTTTTAAAGATCTCTTTTTAAAAATCTTTGATTTTTAATCAAATTTGGATGTTTTTGTGTTTATATATAGTTAAAACCAAATTTGTATTTTTATACTGGTCATTTTCATCTTATTAGAAAAGCACTAGTAGCATCATAGAGAGCAATTTGCAAGTCTGAAAAATGTGTTATATTATTGTTGGCTTGTTTAGAACTATCTAAATTTATAAGGAGCTAGGCCAATCCTCCAGCTGAAATGAAACATTTAGTGTAGGAAACCTAATTAAAAATTTCAATCAGATTTTCACTGAATTTATCCAGTGAAAAGGACTCTGTTTCTTCTGCTGAGTTGCTCATACCAATGGAAAGTTATTTTCCTAATACCTAGTCAAATCTATAAAAGCAAATTGTAGTTTGTTGGCATAAACTTAATGAGAATTTGACTGCAGAAATACTGCAGAGAAATTAGGAATATACTGCTGCCTAGTCTCAGAATATCATTTTATACACATTTATAAGTACTTTTATTTTTTTGGTATATTTCTCATTGATTGCATTGTGTCTTTTCAGGGCCATGGCACATCTCTACAGGGATGCTTACTGGTCCCAGAACGATCTACATGAAAAAATACAGGAGGCCAAGAAACAAGTGACTAAAAGCAAGTTGGAAATGTTCACCGCGAACCGTATGAAATACTACTATCAACAGTTGAATCAAAGGAAACAGGAGGGCTACCCGATAACTTTTATAGATCTCTGGGGACTCATCATAGAGTATTTGTTAAATGATGGGGTATAGTCTGATATATTATTTTTTACTTCCTAAGAATTATGAATACCTGTTATACAAATATAAAAAGTAATGTTGCGATAATTCACTAATTAGAACACCAATTGCTAGTTTATTAAATACCACTATTTGCTAAACATTGGAAGTAAATATTATGTTACATTAATAGTAAAAACATTAATTTGAGTTGCAGATACCCAAGGTGGTATCAAGCAAGTATGCCATTCTTACTCTCCTGAGTAAAAAAAAAAAAACTTTATTCATTTCATCTTCTGTTTCACCCATTCATGTTCAATTATTATATTTAGTTTTATTCTATACTGGGTTGATTTGGTAACTTTAATATTAAGATGATTTTCCACTTGTATTTATGTATTTTTGGTTGTTACATTACGTACCTATTCCATAACTTTTCATTTTTTTCTCCTTTACAATTAGAAAGATAATCACAGGCTTTCAGAGCAGAAAGAATCTTTGATAAATGGACAAAACCCCTTGCCCATCTATGTTACTATTAACATCAAGGACAAGTATAGCACTCAAGACTTCAAAGGTGACTGATAACACTAAAGATAAAGGTTGCTTTTTATTATTATTATTATAACAAAATGAATTTTGCTTTTAGATATATTTGGAGCCACAGAATATGAATGACAGGATTACATCTTCTGGTATTAGCATAGATGGCAGTCTCTAACCAACCTTGAATGATCTCCAAGTAGCTAAGCAAAATCAAACTTGGTTAAATTTGAATTGTAGACTAGGTGGCAAAATAAAAGAAATCCCAGAAGGAGGCAATGGTAAACCACTTCAATTTTATTGCCAATGAAGTTAAACCCATATTCCATGAAGTCACTAGGAGGCAAGCTTGAGTTTAAGAAAATATTTATATGAGGGTAGAGTACGTTTCTTAAAATCTACCTCCTATAGAAATCTGACCTCTCAACTGGCTGCCACAGTTTTGCCAATATTAACATCCACCCATCCATCCATTTATGAAATATAGATAATCCTATCTCTCATATATATTTGTAATGAAGCTGATTTGATGGGATGAACTGCAGTGTTCATTTTAGGTGAGTAATCTAAAAATAAAGGCTGGAAATCCAACAATTAATTCCACTTATTTGAAGATGGATTCTATTGAAGTGTGGTTACATTTTACTGATATATATTTAGAAGTTATAATCAAAATGGTGTGCTTGTTCCTATTTTTTCCTACATTATTACTATTATTAGTATTATGTCAGACTTCGCAATTGCTTGAGCAAGTCCTTTCAATTTTCTTGGAAAGATTTTCAGATACAGTTTGCCATTACCTTGTTTTTAGGGCTGGGAAAGAGTAATTGGCCAAGGTCAACCACCTAGCTTTGTGCCTAAGGAGGGCCTAGAACTCATAGTCTTTTGGGTTCAAGCTTTAACCATTAAACCAAACTGGTTTTTTCTCAACATATTCTTAAGTAATTGGGCAAATCATTTCAGTTATTTCTGGCTGCCATCCTTTGTGACAAAGCATTAAAGCAGCAAAGATTTTTTTAAAAAATATTTTGTATATTTTCATTTCAGAAAGGTATGGTTCCACTGATTAAAAAAGAAGCAAACAAATAAACAAAAAATCTCATGAGCGTATTTCAGCCTTGGCTTTTCTAAGCAAATAAATATACCTCATATTGTCATAAACAGTAAGGTCCTTCATTTAACTGTTTGTCTGTACATGTATGTAGGGATAAAATGGAAAGAAAGAGCCCTTTCATTGGAAATCTGGGTTTAAAAAAATCTGGGTTCAACAAGAAATACGCTTTTGTTACTGAGAACCAAGAAAAAATTCAAAACCCAAGGTGGTTAACTTTTCATTATTTTGTTTTATTTTTCTTTTAATTTGTTCAATTTATTATAATCCAAGTGGCTATAGGCAACAAACAACTTATTAAAGCAATGCACTTCAAATTTATTTAAAATTTAAATACATTTCAATGTAAACTTAAATACATTTTAATTTAAACTTTAATTTAAACACAAGGCAGCTGATCTTCTCTCTAATTATGTCTATAATAATTCTATAAAATAGATTGGTTGACTACCAGTCTATGGTTGGGATAGAATGGTTAGAGGATGACAGATCCAAATTAAGCAAGCAAGCTTCAATTGTTTAGCACAATAGTTAACCAAAGCATCCTATTTACATTCTAATTCCAGTAACATTGTTTTCTGTGTATATACTGTTTATAGTTCTGGAGATTTCCCACAGGACTTTACATTTGTCTTCACCTACAACTGTTTGGGTGCAGTAAATGAAGCAAAATGATTCAGGATGGTGATCAATAAAAATGTTTGTACGGCAAGTAGAAGGATAATTTTAGGTTTCTCTACCCAAATGCCATCTCTCTTTGCACAATGGAAATTATTTTTGCTTTGCAGGTTTGTTTACACTTTTTACAATTAGGACTGCTCAGGTATTATTTTTTCCTTATTTTTTCCCCAGAATGGCTAGAATTTACACCCTATGAGGTGGGATTTCTGAAGTATGGAGCATTTGTGCATCCTGAGGACTTTGGAAGTGAATTTTTCATGGGCCACCTGATAAAGAAGCTTCCAGAAACCCGGTTGTGTTATCTTCATGGTGATGTGATCGATTATCTAATAGAATGTCAAAGTATTATTATTCAGCACCTCATGGGTGGGCCTCTGATCTGATTCTTGATTTAAGGACAGTCAACACAAGTCTTGCAGATGTTATAGAATTCCAACCTCCATTAGGCCTAGCTATATGGTCAATGGTAAGGGATGAGGAGAGTTGGAAGACCACTCATTATTACTCTTGGCTGTTCAAAGATAATTAACAAGAACCTATCAGTTTTTTTGTTTAGACCTTGGACAAAATAAATTAATTATCAGAGTTGCCTTGAATGTCAAGATGGGCAGCAAATATATTTGAAAGGGGTGGGGAAAGAATAATAGACTTCTGGCTTTATACTGAAGCCAAATAACATTCAACCAAATCACATAAGCTTCCAAAAGAAAATACAGGCTGAGAACATAGACCCCTCTAGGTAACCATGATAATGAAGAAATGATGATGAAGAAACATTTATTTATTTGTGATGATATGAGTATGAATGTCCCAGCTTTCTGCATGTGAATATATATCCAAACCTAGCACATAAAATATTCATGAGTATGAGTGTCCTTCTATTTCCATTCAGAACACACTAAGGTAGTAAATATTTCATTAAATATTTGCAGTAGCCTCCAGCTTGATCACTTCCTTCTATTTGCAATTGTTTCCAAATCTTTAAGTGCCCATTTTCACATAGGCATTCCAAACAGAGATTTAGACAAGCCTCTGCTATGGAGAAATCAAGAATGAGGAACTAGGGAAGACCCAGATTCAAGTCCAGGCTCAGTCGGGAAAGACTACTTAGTGACTTTAGATTTATCACTGTCTTTGGGGCTGATGTTATGAGTGAAGAATGGAGAGGTGGCTTATACATAATGCTTTGGGTTCTTAGAGAAAAAGAAACAAAACTAAAACTAACACATGAAGGGAAATCATCTGGGTCAGATGAATGACAGGACAATTCTCAACTGAACTGTTTTAGGTTGCCAGTAAAGATATCATTCTCCTCCCCCATAGGTATGTGGAGTAGCATATTTTCACTCAACTTGTTGTATATTTGGAATAGAGTTAACAGTTCAGAAGAATTCTGGCATCAGTGGACTCAAGACAAATTTATAGATATTGGTGAGTATCTTTCTTGACAATCATTTAGTGTTTTATCTTATGATTCTTAACTCTTGATGAATGTATCTTTTCTTTTATGTATACTGAGAGCATGTGCATCAAGACAAATTCCTTGTCACACTTGGCCAATAAAGAATTCTATTCTACTCTACTCTACTCTACTCTACTCTACTCTACTCTACTCTACTCTATTCTATTCTTCTTGCTTCTGCTTTGTCAGTTTTTCCACTATTAAACAAATATAGGTGGGACAAAAACCTGACAAGATTTTATAGTTGATGTGGGGCTTGATTGGTTTAGGCTATGTAGACTAAGCCATTGTGATTTGTAAAATATGGTTTGGTGTGTTTCAGGAAGGAGCTGCAGAAGCCAACTGTGGTTTTATTCAGTAAATCATTGCTACATAAATCACAGCTTAGCAGCATGTGTGAATCTATTCTACATTCAGTCCACAAATGGGTTGTTTTGAGGATATTTTTCTTTAAATGATTTCAATAAACACAAGCCTATCTTAGCAAAAGACACTGGTACTGTAGCCTTAAAAGAGAAATGAACCTCATGAGAAATATAATCCTAATATCAGGACAGCCATACTGCTATTTATCTTTAGATAGAAATGTAAAATGTAAAGTTAGAGATGGATCAGAAATGATGGCTGCATGCTTGCTCATGAAACCCAAGATCAGTTGCATGGTCAGAAGGGATCAAACTGGACAAGATGGTGGACATAAAATCACAGTACAAGACCCATTCATTGTGCATGTGCTTTCAATGCCAATGCATGTAGACCTTGGCAATGTTGGTTCAGGAATTCTGGGAGCTGAAGTCCATAAGTCATATAGTCACCAAAATTGGAGATCCCTGCCTTAGGGTGAATAACAAAAAATATTTTTTTAACAGAAAATATTTCCAAGTTTAAATTTATTTCTATTGTCAGAACATAGGGGCTTATTCTGAAACTGAAATGAAAATTTATCTACTTTGTATATACAGTATACACTAATCTTTTTTTAAAAAAAATACTTTTTATTAGAGTTTCACAATAGTAAAAGATAATACAAACTTAATAAAAAAGGAAAAAAAGATTCAAAAAATAATATTTAAAGAAGTGACTCCTGGTCTTCTTTGAACCAAGTACAGGTAAATTAATAGTTCCTCACTCCCTGTGAGTTTACATACATGATTTACTTATTCCCAATGTGTCCTCTCCTCCTTACGCATTCATAGATACAAAAATCATTGCCATTTCTGTCCAAACATCCACAAAAAGTCTCTAAAGAGTTTCCAGAACTTTATAAAACATTCCATATTTTAACCCTGATCAAATAAGCCAACTTTAAATCAATTTCTTTTGCTTCTAACAAGATTAATCTCTAGTTCATCAAGTGGTCATCATAGAATTGAATCTCTATCCAGACTTTCCTTCGCCCATCTTATTTAAAAAAAAATTAAAAATCTACCAATAAGTACTTGCCTGGGTCTGTTTTCATTTCTTGATTTGCCTTCAACTCTTTTGAAAAGGTCGTACAGGTCTGAATTGGGAAAAATACCTTTCTTATCCTTTGTGCTTTGTTGCAGATGAAGACCCACACTTACCTACAAAACCTTATGAGCTAAAAAGCCGCATGTTTGTCCCACCTGGATATCTAGCCATGAAACTTCGTGGGGTTTTAACAGATCGCCTAGCTGTTGCACAGTATCCCAATTTTCTGAAGGGTTTCCAGATGCATGACTGCTACATGGAGAATACACATTTTCATAGATGGAAAGGTGAACAGCACATATGATTTGTAACTATCATTAACATGGTGTTAGGATTAGACTTTTAAAATGTATTTTTACATGACTGCATTTGGGTTTAAAATGTTAGGCTGAAGGTATACACTGTCAAGTTTGGGTCCAAATTTGGGTTCAAAATGCATGTCAAGGGCATATCTTCCCAGATTAAAAACTGTTAGTATGATTTTTGTATGATTCTTTTGTATATTAACTCCCTTCCACTGCATTAAGCGAAGTAACTAATGAGTAGCAAATTTTAAAAAGACTTTGGGACCACACCAAAAACTTTGTTGGAATACATAATAATATTACAATGTTATATATCATTTATATATGCTACTTTAGGCTATGATCCAGAAGTGGAGGTCTAGAGTTGCCTCACAGTGAGATGAGCAACAAACTTAATAAATAATAATAAGGTTTAAAAATTTAATGGTTTCCCAGAACCACTCATGATTGAGTCAAGAGGTCAGTGTTCATCTCTGATTCTCAGCATAGGGAGCATTTTTTACGAAATGCTTCCATAATCATGTGACCAGGATGAAAATATAGAATGTGATAAGCTTTTCTGCTACAGTGGTACCTATTTATCTACTCACATTTGCATGTTTTCAATCTGCTTGGTTGGCCGGAGGTGGGGCAAGCAATGGGACCTCACTCAGTTGGCCTACACTTGGGTGTTGCACCTGGGATGTCAACTTTCTAGCTGACAAGCCCATCATCTTAACCATCAGACAAAGATTTCAGAAAAAAAAGAAACAAGTCCAGTTACCATTAGAACATACAAATATACATTCAGAACCTTAATAATTATTGGTTTTATATAAACATTGAGTTCTACTGGCCTCCAATAAATACATACATTTTAAAAGCAGTGCTGTTTTTCCTTACACCAAGATATATATACTTCAACTACCATTTATTGATATGCAATACTTATTTTACCCAATATTAGTAAAATTAATATAAACAGACAATTTACACACTGCACAATTTCTAGAATAATTTCTGGATTTCCTTATAACTCATGGTCTGGGATTGTTGAATTTAAAATTTAAATTTCAGAATTAAATAGACATACATTGCTGGGAGGAGCACACAGCAAATCATAAGCTATATTTTGGTAGACTCCAAGGATGAGTAAAACTCCTCAAAGAACTTTGAATTTAATGCAATTAAATCACATTGTTTCCAGATGTTAAAGCAATGTGTTTCTTTTCCAGCTACTACATTGGATTGTTGTCCCAATCAACTAACAGAATATGATGATCACCTTGGCCTGGTGGATGCTGGATTTTTCATCAATACAAGTTGCCCACCACTCTTAAGGCTAGAGAGGAAAGTGGATGTCATCCTGCATTTGAGCTACAGTGCAGGTTCACAAACATTGGTAATAAATTTTATTTATTGCTTGATTTCTTAAGTCTGCTATATATGGCAGAAGCTGTACAATGCATTTAATAGATATAACAATATCAATGAAATTTGTCCACACGTGTTATATTTTTAATAGTAAAAGAAAAGATTGAGGACATACGTGAAAATATACCATATTTATGAAATTTTATGTTTGTGTGTTTTGAAAGAATTTCCATAAAACTCAATGAGTCTGCTTGAGTAATCCTGCTCAATGGGAATAGGATTACACTTTTAAAAGATGAAAACTGGACAAAAAAAGAGAGTAAATATTAGCCCTTTCAGTAAGGGGTGTCCATAAGAGGAGAGAAGTAGCCACAGTTAGAGTCCTACTCCTTTTTTTTACATATATTACATGTGAGACACATATAAACAAGGACAAAGGCTTTGATTGCACAATCACAATCTGTATCACAGTCACAGTCATAGCTACCAACCTGGACATTCCTGCTGCCAGTCATGAAAAAACAATCTCCTTAACTGCTATTAGTTGCTTCTCTCTGCTTCTAGTACTATATTATTTATTAATTTATCTCATTTCTCAAATTATACTTCCTCCTGAGGTGAGGGTGGACCCAGCCTGGCAGCCTCTGCAAAACCCTGAAAACATTACTTTGAGAATTAATTTGGGGATCACATGATGGCATGGAGCCTACTAGAAATTAACTCTCTGGACTCTCTGTGAGGTTGCTAGCATTTTGTATATCTGTATTCAAATTGATTTCAAATTTATCCAGATTGACTAGTTCTTCTTCTGTTACTTTCTTAATAGTCCATTTACCCATCATTTCTAAAAACTCAAAATTTTCCCCAAACTTCCATCAGAAAACCCACGATTTCCATTCTTTTTTAACCCCATCCTCAACCTCCCTCTAGTATCCAACTTTACATTCCAGTATCTTGTTTTGACTAAAGAAAGTCCAAATAATTATAATTTCCCACTGGAGGAATATTTCCCATAGTTTAAAATTACAATTCCAAGTCTGTCTGAGCCCTTAATCTATTGTTAACTTTCTAGAATTCATATTCTAAATACTCTTTTGCTGTTAAAATAAAAAAAAGTAATACCTCTCACAAACTTTTAAAATAATATTTAAAAATCATTTATCTAAAGAGAAGGCAACTCACCCAGTCAGCACTCTATAACTTGGCATTCCAAAGGGAGTTAATCCTCTTAAAGCAACAAAAATAAAAGCAAGCCCAAAGTGGTGAAGAAGTGAGGCTTGGTCAAGCTTTAGGTCCTTAAAAGTGGCTGGGTTCATGATTATGAGCAGAAATGGATCCTTCCACAGCTCTGAGATTCTCTGCTCATAAAGTGTCATTGTCTATAGGAGTCATTGTCTATAGGAGGCAGTATTGATCTCAGTCATATGGCCAGCATGATATCACGGAGTGCTGTTACTTTCCCACCAAAGTAGTACCTATTTATCTGCTCACATTTGCATGCTTTCAAACTGCGAGATTGGCAGGAGCTGGGGCGAGGATGAGAGCTCATTCCACCTTGAGTGTCAAATTTAGGCTGCCAGCTTTCCAGCCAACAATCAATCAAATGTTTATTGTCAATGCCCAGCATGTCTCCAATGAAATTGAAATGAGCCTCCTTGGTGCTGGCCCTGCAAGCCTATCATAGAAATCACTGACACCATACTCTCATATATCAAAAAATGTATGGATAATGTAACAGTGGACAAGTGCATCAGAGTCTTCAGGAGTTGCAAACCTGGATGTCAGCAGAGACACAGACACTTCTGAGAGTTTGGAATTCTGCCTTTAAGGCAAGTGACAGATATAAATAGAATGATGCCAGGTCAAATCTACAGAGAGGCATCAATACAGCTAAACAAAAATATAAATAAAAGGATGAGAAGTGGGGAACCATCTAGCAGACAACAACCCGAGGCAGATGTGGCAGGGACTGCAGCATCTAACCAACTATAAGGGCAATATGATGAAGACAGTCAACTCTGATGCCTCATTGATAGACGAGTTGAACACCTTCTTCACCCACAATGAAGTCAAGAGATCTGACCCTATAGCTCCAGCCACCGGCCCTCCAACTCCCAGCCACTCACCTTGCATGAACACCAAGTGAGAGCTGTATTGAACAAGCCTAGTGTCTTAACAGTCGAGCCATTATGATGCCCTGATCATAAAGTGACCACAAAAAATTCAAAACTTGTGGTTCACTCACAAGAAGCAGCTGTGCAGAGTAGACAAGGGCAAACTCAAAGATTTCTCCTTAATCCAGAAAGGATTTTGATCATAATCCCAATGTAACACCATCCCACTGCAAAAAGGAGCATCTAATTTGCCAAGCCTCTCAACCAGAAATTGTTTTAATATATTTTTGATTATTACTATATATACCATCCAGAGTATCTATGTGAAGTGGGAAGCTATACAAATGTGATTAAATAAGTAATAAAGAAGTGATATTTTTGTGTAACATATTTCAGCCTTAGGTTAAGCAACTGTCTGAAGTGCTTCAATTCCTAAAGCCCTGATCTCCAAATAGTAGCAACAAATTGGATTATGTGTTTAAATCTCTAAATCAAGATCACAAACACAATATTAGAAAATAGGCCCATGCTTGAAGACAGGCTATTTCATTGCAAATTGTCACTTGTATACAAATGTAAGATTATTCAATCTATGTAAATCATAAAATCCTAAACTCAGATATTGTTGATTTTTATGATTGTATTGTATTGCTACAACTTTTACTTGTTATCAGTTCTAATACTGAGAAGAGAAAGATTTCACCATGAACTTATTCTGTTGAATTTAATTTCTAATTCTTGGATTTGCAAACTCAAGTTAAACTTTAAACTGTTTAACTGGTACTGTATGATTGATGTTTTATTGTAGTGCAATATAATAATATTCACAATTGTTTGCTTTCATTTCTCATAAAATCTCTTTCTTTTATTTTTATATGAGCATAGCCTCTAGAAGATGCTTGCAAGTACTACAAAGAACAAGGGATCCCATTTCCAAATGTTGTCTTAACAGATGAAGACAGGAAACACCTGAAAGAATGCTACTATTTCAATCAGTCAGAGATATCTGGTTGCCCCATCTTGGTTTTCTTTCCATTAGTGAATGATACTTTCCAATATTATAGTGCACCTGGTAAGTTATTGGTATTAATCAGGCAACTGGCTTTGGTTTATTTGGTCATCATCATCAATATTAATTACCTTCCAGATAATCAGGAAAGAAGCTGCAATTCCTAACCCTGCAAAATTTATCATTGATTAGATTAGGGACATTGTGAAGTGAGGGAAGGGGACACATTTTCTGGTGCTCTTATTCTCATATCTTCTGATACACTTTGACTGGTATCTTTACCTTTCTGGCACTGTGGTTCTATGTCTATGGACCAGTCAAATTCAAAAGCCAATAGACAGTGATAAAGGGAAGAGGGCATTATTGAATTTTTTTTGTCTGAACTTGAAGCCCTCTCTTTTACCTCAGAAACACAAATCTGAAGAGGCTGAATTCTCCTGAAAAGCTGTATCTGAGGCCATATGACAGCAGCCTTTATTTGGCAAAAATAAGATTGTGCCAATGGGTACAGGATCAAATGTGTACTCATTTATATTAAACTAGATAAGAGTTAAAGAATAAAGTCCAGATGCTAAAATCTTTTCATAAAATGTATTTTTCCCCTCCCAAAATAAGCCAATAATAAAAATAACCTTCAATTTGTTGTTATTTATTCAAGGTGAGAGGCGCTCCGAAGCCGATATGGCTGGTGGCAACATTGACGTTTCCACTTGCAAAACCCCATATTCCACTTACTGCCTGAAATATTCAGATGAAGATTTTGACAAGCTTGTGAACCTAAGTGAATACAACATCCTGAATAACCAGCACCTGATTTGTCAAGCTTTGCATGCAGCGATAGAACGGAAGAGGCAGCACTGCTGCAAGAATTAAACTCCTTTCTATGTGTCATTATAAATGGATTATGGTTGTCTTTTTCTTCCCCTTCTCAAATTAATTATTTTCTACATTAGCAAAGCATTATTGTATTTTAAAGACAAACAAGTGTGTCATATAATGACACAGCATCACCCCAGCCCTGTGGACATTTTTGTCAATATGTCAGTGTTGTAGGTATGCCTCTTTAGATATTCAACTATAATCATGTTCATAAGTGTGAAATGCATTGTATATTTTGTCCTGACATCCACCTATCACACCATTTGAAATTTTGATATGTTAAGTCTGAAAAGATAGACTTAAGATAGTTATTTGCATCAAGAATGACAGTGGAATGGGTGGTCAGGAGCACTCTGCTGCTCTATGCATATGCAGAATGAAAAATGTTATGAACCTTGTTACAGTGCAATCCTAAGGCTTCCTCTGAATTAAAAAGTACAGTTTTTTTTATTTTTTTAACAATATGAGCACCCAGTAATCAAACTGAAAATTTGTGGTTAGTGGATAAAGCTATCAGTTATGATAGTCTTTTTGCCAAAAGGAAAATCAGTTTAAGGCTAGCCAGAATAGTTTGCCTTGCCTGCAAAATAAATAAGTAACCTGTTGTTCCTTGTCCTGACTTCCAACTGTTCTCCTTTCATTCTGGCTTGATAAAAGAACCCATATGTACAAACCCTGATTTAGCAGCATTTTAAAAGAGCAAGGTTTGTCACTGTCCTTTATTTCCACCAACACTTTTTTTTTTACTTTGGAGAAAAAGAAGAGAGTGAAGGTGAGTGAATCTGCAGAGACAGGACAAGTCAGTTACTTAGTGGTTTGGCACCAGAACAGAGGTGCAATTGGCAACTGCTGACCAGATGATATTTCCCAAGGTTTGCAAATATTTAAACAGGCCTTGCTCTGCAATAAGCAGCCTATCTATGTATCATCCGTGTATGTGTATCTCTGGTTGCTGGAGTTGAAAATGACTTGATGACACACACAGGTAATAGTCAACTTATCATTACAACTGCAACCAGAATTTCCATTGCTAAGTAAGGTGGTTATTTATCGTGCCCAATTCTACTATCTTTTTTCCCTCAGTAGCAAATCACTACAGTTAAGTGAATTATGTAGTCATTAAGTTAATCTGCTTCAGGATTCTTTTCTTTCCCTATCATATTAAATGAGTTGATGGATAAACTTAGTTTGGCTCTTCTGCTATGTCCCGTCTGACATAGGTGATACGTTGGTAGAATATGTTATTGTGAGTGTTCTGTATAACTTGGAAGGTTCCAAGTAGTCAATTCTGATTGGCCAAAAGGCCAGTAGTGGATTGGTTCAATAGGAACCAATCCAAGAAGCCGTTCAAAGGCAGCAAGATTAAATTAATGTCATTGGCTACAAGCCAGCAGGCAAGCCTCAATATAAAAGGCTGCCACAGTTTGAGCCAATGTTCCGTTACTGTTGCTGTTAACCGAATAAAGAGTTGTTAGTTGGAACCTGGTCTCATGCGCTTCTTTCCGGACGGAACACTGGTGATGAAGGTGGGATCGTCCTGAAGTGGAGACCGAGCACGCAGCGAGAGAAAAAAAAAAAAACAGGCTAGACGAGTTGGCTGGAAATAACGCGCCGCCTACACTATTTAACCCCAATGAGGAAGATTGGGAGTCTTATATTGATCGCTTCCTGATGTTTCTGGAGAGCAATGAAATGGAAGACATTTCCGATCAGCGAAAGAGGGCTGTCTTCCTAACACATTGTGGGCCAGCTGTATTTAAGATGGCAAAGGCATTGGCGAAGCCCAGAGACGTGAAACAAATGACCTGGTCTGATCTTAACCGAATGCTGAAAGCTCACTACGCGCCAGTTGTCTTGAACCTCATCAAGAGACATGAATTCTAAAAGAGAGACCAGAGGGAAGACAAAACCATTGCTGATTTTGTGGCAGCACTGTGCCATATTGGAGGAGCCTGTGAATTCCAGAATATGGATGAGGCAATGCAAGATCGTGTTGTGTTAGGTCTTAAGGACTCTACCCTACAAAGCAAACTCTTAAACAGACCTAACATAATGGTAGCAGAGGCAATCGTGGAAGCAACCGCTGCAGAAGCCGCAAAGAAATCAGCGGCCAGAGTGAAGATGATGAACGCCAGTGCTGACATGATGGCCTCTCCAAAGGAAAGAAACTCCAGTGGAGGAAGGAAGCAAGCTGTCACAACCACACACCACAAAGACCTAGACGAATCATCAGACACTAACAAAGATGATGATGAGGTCCACCACCTTTATGCAAACCAAAAAAGGCGCGAAAGAAAGAAAAATTGGCGGGAATGTGCTGGGTGCGGTGGAAGCCACCCCCGAGCCGAGTGCAGGTTCCTTGATGCCATCTGTCGGGCTTGCAAAAAGAGGGGACATATTGAAAGAGTCTGCCGAAATCGAAGAAACAGCAGCCCTAGCAGACACGGTAATTCCCTACCAAGAACTGACTCGAGGCAAGCTGACAGAAAATGGGAGTGCAGCAAGGGAACCAGCAACCAAGAAAACACACATCAGACTGTCACTATAGGAAGCGCACAGACAGAAAGCGGAAAAAAGGTCAGAATTGTAGTGTCTATTGAAGGAAGACCTTGTGAGATGGAGGTCGACTCAGGATCTTTTCTGTCGATAGTGTCATGGAACACAATTAGACATCTGATTCCAAACATCAGACAAAACAAACTCAAAAAACAAAAATTAACTCTCAAAGATTACCAGGGAAATAGGATTCCTGTTGTAGGTCTGGGGCAAAGTAACTTACAAACAACACGCTGAAGTCCTGCCATTGACTACAGTTGACCGAGACCATCCCAGCCTTCTGGGCATCGAATGGTTCGCACCATTGGGCATCGGAATGACTGGAGTGAGCCGAATAGTTGCAAGCGATTGGGAAGAGAACCTGCTACATTAATTCCAGGACGTCTTCGACGGAACTCTAGGCAGGTACTGGGGAACCCCAATATCCTTTAGCCTAGATCCCCAGATAGCACTGAGAAGACTAAAAGCCAGACAGGTCCCCTTTGCATTAAAACCCAAAATAGATGAGCAATTAAATAAATTGATTGCACAAGGGGTCATAGAACCAATTGACCACACTAGGTGGGAGACACCAATAGTAACACCTGTAAAACCTGACGGGTCTGTGTGCATCTGCAGAGACTACAAGGCTACCCTGAACCATGCGCTACAGCAAACTGCATACCCGGTACCAGTAGTGCAGCACTTACTGCACTCACTTGGGGGAGGAAATTTTTTTGCTAAACTTGATTTGGCCCAGGGGTATCAGCAACTTCCAGTAGACCCCATAACGGCTGAGGCACAAACAATAGTAACGCATAGAGGGGCCTTCAAATGTAACAGACTTCAATTCAGAGTGAGCGTTGGCCCAGGCGTCTTCCAAAGCCTCATGGAACACCTATTAAATGGAATAAAAGAGGTCATTCCGTACTTTGATGATGTCCTAATTTCAGCAAAAAAAAAGTTAAAAAAGAAAAATTCTGCCTGACCACTGACCGCGTCGAAATTTTAGGATATTTGATTGACGAACAAGGTATCCACCCAACAGAAAAAAAAGTCAAAGCAATTAAAAAGGCACCATGACCTAGAAATAAGACGGACTTACAGGCACTCTTAGGTCTGATCAATTTTTATAATGTATTCCTCCCCCACAAAGCAACAATAGCAGAACCATTGTACCAGTTGCTAGATAAAAAAACTGTTTGGACTTGGGGTCACAAAGAACAAAGGTCCTTTCAAAATATAAAAGACTTGTTAACCTCAGACACCGTTCTTATTCAGTTTAGTCATACTCTACCCTTGATGGTCACCTGTGACGCCTCACCATTCGGAGTCGGTGCTATCTTGAGCCACCAGTTACCTGATGGGAGAGAGGCACCCATCGCTTTTTATTCAAAATCACTATCCAAAGCGGAATGCGACTATAGTCAACTAGACAGAGAAGCCCTGGCAATTGTCGCCAGAGTAAAACGCTTACATGAATACCTATACGGGAGAACATTCTCAATTGTGACTGACCATAAACCATTACTAGGGATTTTGGCTGGGGATAAACCCACACCGAACATTCTATCCCCACAGATGACTAGGTGGTCAAAATTCCCGAACACCTTTACCAACCATAGAGGACGACCCGGCTCCAGCCACCGCCACCCTACAACTAGAAACCTACCCTGAACTTCCATTGATTGCGGATGATGTTGCCAGAGCCACGGCAAAAGACTCATTGACTGCCCGCATTTTGACTTGGGTAGGTAAAGGCTGGCTGGAAGGCCAAAAGACTGAAAACTTTAAACCTTTCCAGACTAGACAAACTAAACTGTCAATACAAAAGGGTGTTTGTTGTGGGGAGATCGGGTGGTGATTCCATCCAAACTTCAAGAAGAGGTGTTAGGCATGTTACATGAGGGCCACCCAGGCATAGTTAAAATGAAAAGCCTGGCCAGGAGCTATGTCTGGTCGCCTGGCTTAGACAAGGACATTGAACGCTGGGTTGCAACATGCCACAAGTGTCAGAGAGCTAGACCCACATCACCACAAGCTCCCATACGGGACTGGGAGACCCCACAAGGCCCTTGGTCTCGAATCCATATTGATTTTGCGGGACCAACTAGAGGCAATACATTTTTAATAGTTGTGGATGCCTATTCGAATTGGTTTGAAGTCATCTTAATGTCCTCCACCACAACCGACGCTGTTATAAAACAGCAAAACAAATTATTTGCAACTCATGGTTTACCTGATTTGTTGGTATCTGACAACGGGCCACAACTAACAGCAATACAATTCGAACAATACTTAGCCTCTTTGGGTATACGCCATGCACTAACCACGCCAGCTCACCCAGCGGCAAATGGTGGGCCAAGCGAATGGTCCGGTTCACAAAAGAAGGCCTTGAGAAAATGGACCATGGGGATGTCCAGGACAAACTAAACCACTTACTTACACTACAACACATCACTCCCAGTAGCACAATTCTCAAGAGTCCAGCAGAATTATTAATGGGGAGAAAACTCAGATCCCATTTAGATAGGTTGCACTCCAATTATACTTGCGAACCCCCCCCCGACTCTTCCAGCCGATACCGCACTTTCGACATCGGCGACCTAGTCTATGCAAAGAATTTTACTGGGGACCCTCTTTGGCTTCCAACCACAATCTCACAAGTAACAGGCCCCCGGTCCTACCGACGAACCATGGACAATGGAAGAGAGTGGAAGCGGCACATAGACCAGCTTCGTTCCCATAACATCAAGCGCAAAACAACCGTGCAACCTCAAATAATAAATTTCGATGAAAACAAAACCAAGGGGGGGAGGGAATACAAATAAATAAAAAAGGATGTGAAAATGAACCATTAAAATCACAACCAGAAAATCTAACCAACCAAAAAGAGCACTTATGGTTAGATGAGACCATCGGAAGAAGTCCTGGTGAAAGGGAAGCCGACCTGGAAGGTGCCAGCCAGGCCAGCTCAACCAGCCCAGCTGAACCGGGAGGGAGCGGCAGAACCACTTCGACCGGTCTGAGAAACTCAACCGGGAGTGGCAGTGCCGACTCACCCTTCCAGGCGGTTCCATGGGGAAAAGCCGGAGAGACAACGATCCCGACCGAACCGCTCAAAGTTCTAGGCAAGAATGAGCTGCACAGGTCAACTAGGACCAGAAAAAGCCCCACCTACCTGCACGACTACGTCACTCACGTAGGACTGAACTAAAGGGGGATGGGTGTTCTGTATAACTTGGAAGGTTCCAAGTAGTCAATTCTGATTGGCCAAAAGGCCAGTAGTGGATTGGTTCAATAGGAACCAATCCAAGAAGCCACTCAAAGGCGGCAAGATTAAATTAATGTCATTGGCTACAAGCCGGCAGGCAAGCCTCTATATAAAGGGCTGCCGTGACTTGAGCCAATGTTCCGTTCCTGTTGCTGTTAACCGAATAAAGAGTTGTTAGTTGGAATCCGGTCTCACGCGCTTCTTTCTGGATGGAACAGTGAGCATAGTTTTCAATCTCATCAGAGCATCACAAGCCCCTCACACAAGAGAAATGGATACCTATGGAGAGTATTATGGTTGGTGCACAGACAGCCAGATGTTTAGACTGGGTTTGCCATTTTTGTCCACCTATCAAGTTCTTCCCAAGGGATTTGTTGCTATCATTATGATTGTCATTAATATTGTAGACGTTATTGGCATGATTTTGCAGTTCTAACAATGATGCTATAATGAACCATATCAGATGTTTGTGTTCCTTGATATCTGTGAACAATTGGGCAATGGGACTGAGGAGCTATAGATGGGCAACAACTAGATAAGACAAACATGTCTTTGAAAATTACATCACTTTGAGTTGCTATTATAAACAAGAATCAACAAACCGAGGTACCTAAGGTGAATGTTTGAACATTGGAAAATAATTTATCCAATATTTATTCCCAAATATTATTGAATAACAATTAGCAGACTTGAGCAGACCAGAAGTAAAATATTCAGGGACGCAGAACTAGCAGAGATTTGGGAAAACTGTGAAAATGGAAGAGCCCAAAATAATAGTAGAATAGTAGAAGGATCTCCAATAGTAACAGTTGCAAATATAAAAGAAAAAACTCATATTAACTGTATAAATGATAATTTGGAAGAAATAATAATAAAGCCAGTACAGATTAACACTGAAATAACCAGTAATTTGACCTCTCTAATCCATCCAACAAGAAGAATTAGAAGATTATGGCATATGTAGAATTATGACAAAGGGATAAGCCATAAATGATAAATTATGATTACTGATAAGACACAGACTGCCAGCATTGAAAGGAGTGCTCCTAAAAGACAAGATAAGGAAGAAACAGAAATAAATAATTTAAAGAATATGAAAGAGCAAAAAACTTATGGTTCAAGACAATCCTCATAAATAATATTGGCTTAGCACCAGAAAAATAAAGAAACTTTAGAAACCATAAAACAACAAATAGTAGCAAGACTGGGAAAAATTTAATTGAATGAGTTTAAGCAAAACCAGTTATTAGAACAAAAGACAATTCTAAATATAGACAGTATACTTATATTCCATTTATACTTTTATCCAAGTATAAATGGAAATAGAAATTCTGAAAATGGAAAACAAATGAAAACAATCAGTTATAGTCAAAAAGACTATAATAAAAATGCTAGATGGATAAAGTAATTTAAAAGTGAATTTAGTAAAAATCAAATGGACAAAATAATAATGTCGCAGTAATGATTAAAAATCAAGTGAAAAGGATTAAAAATTGGACTTCTGGCAATCAATAATTGCATGACTTTTGGCTCAAATATCTGATAACTTACATATGACCCTAGATAAATAGCTTAATGAAATATTGCATAAATAAAATATTGAATAAAATATGCTTCAATGACTGATTCTGATTCAAAAGACCCAGCAAATGGGCCAACACCAGGAAACTATACACTGGGGTCCCCAAACTTGGCAACTTTAAGACTTGTGGACTTCAATTCCTAGAATTCCTCAGGCAGGAGCTGAAGTCCATAAGTCTTAAAGTTGCCAAGTTTGGAGACCTCTGCTTGCCTGCAATGTTTAAAATACTCAAAGGCATAATAAGACAACATTCAAAATTATTTAGAAGAAAATAGAATAAAAAGGAAAGGAAAGGAAAACCAGTAGTACAAAAATCAACTTTTGATTGGTAACATAGTTCTGGACAATTAGAAAAGCTGAAAAACTAATTTACATATGGTTTGGATTAATTAAAGAAAAAGTGTTTTTATTCATTTCCACATAGTTGGATCATCAAATGTTTGGAAGGAAGTGGTGTCAGTAAAAACATTAGAATGCTTATAGAAAAAATAATGGAAGACATGTAAAAGACATGATTGGTGGATGGAAATGATTACTCTTGTCATTCTATTTTGATGATCTTGACGAAAACAAATCTTGGCTACCAGACAATAAAAAATACTACCAAATATCACATTAGCTTTATATGGATCATATGAAGCTTTATGGAAAATTAGAAATAGAAATTCAGTCATTGATAAATGATACATTTATCAATGATCAATTTGTCATTGATACATGACTGTTACATCCTCTAACCCCCATTCCTTTAACCTCAAACTAACCACTATTGACCTCACCCCATTCCTAAGAGGTCTGTAAGGAGCGTGCATAAGTGCATCATCGTGCCTACCATCCCTGTCCTATTGCCCCATTTATTCATATCTATTTCCTGTATTCTTACTCATGTTTATACTTATATCTATTACCTTGTAAGCGATTGACAAATCAGACAAACAAACAAATAAATAATAAATATAAGAATTTTTAGCACAGTTATAAAAGACAAAATTAAATGAGGGAAATACAATCAAAATCATCAATACCTGGACCATATCTATATCATCATACACTGCTGCAATTATAAACTGGACATAAGCTGAACTGGATAAACAAGAAAGCTAATAACTACTATACAGGTGAAACAAACAGTCAAAAAAGAATAGCATACATTGGCTGATTGCATAAAAGACAGTTGAGAAAGCAAGCACTGATGCAATTAAAAAATGGAAACTTACTGTACTTGCAGGAAACAAAATATGACTATTGAAATAATGCAATAAAAATAAGAAGAGAATGCTGGCAAGGAAAAAGATGGTCAATTTCTTCAAAGGATTAAAGGGAAAGTGGATAAAGATAACACCTGGCAATGACTTACAACTGGAATTTTAAAAGAAATTAAGGCTTGATTTCAGATGTAAAAAACAAGCTATTTGAAATAATGTGTTCAAGGCTAGAATTGAACAGTCATAAAACAGTAAATTGTGCAAAGAAAAAAAAGAAATGCTAGATCTTATACTCAGGTTGTACAAGAAAATTACACAAATTGATTATAAACAGCATAACACAATTGCCAAAATGATTCACTGGAACATCTGTAAAAATTTACATGTACCAGTAATGAAAATTTGATGGGAATATATAGTTGAAAAATAAATCATAAAAATTAGTAGGTTAAAATATTGGGTGATTTCCAAATATAGTACAGTAGAGGCTTGGCTCATAGCATATCAGATGCAACTATGTTTAAAAGGTGAAAATTTGATATTGGCAATATCAAAAAATAGTAGAATAGAAGACAAAAAATTGGAGAAGATCAAAAGGTATCCAGATCTGAAATTTGAAGTTGAAAGATCCTGGCATAAACCAGTTGTGGTGGTTATTAGCACTCTGGGTGCCAAAAAAAAAAAAAAAAAATCTTGGACAGCACTTAGAAAATTTGTGTATTGACAAAATTTCTTATCAATCAATTGCAAAAGGTCACATTATTGGGTTCTTCATATCTATTACACTGATACATTATGACATCCTAGTTTCTTGGGAAGAATTCTATGTGTATGGATGTGTAAAGCCAACACTAATTAAAGAACTGGCAGCTATTATTTCAAGAAGAGATTGGACTGCCATTTGCCAGAAATGGTGTAGGGTCTCCTGCTTGGGCGGAGGGTTGGACTTGATGACCTACAAGGTCCCTTCCAACTCTGATTATCTTTATCTGTTATTATTGTTGTTTCAATAATAATAATAACTATGGCTCCAGCTGAGAAACCACTGGGCAGAATTTTAAGAATCAGTTGCTTATTAGTGTTGGGTTTTTTTTTTTCAAAACCTAAATAAAAAGTACTATAGAAGAAGAGAAACATATTTAACATCCAGCTGGGTAACCATTTTTATCTTTTCAACTAATGTTTTTTCCATGAAGAAAAGTAGTTTTAGAATCAATATCAATCAAGTTGGGAAGGAAAGACATATTGATCTGTTCATGCTGTTAGCAAGGGTTTCTTCAAAGGTATGTCATGACTTGGCATTTGCTATAATAGTGATGTAAAGCAGGAATTTTATTTTTTTGTTCCAGAAGAGAAGGCGTGGCTCTGAATCATTTTTGAACTATCTACTTATGCTGGTTCAAAAGCTGTACATCTCTGTGAATATTCACAGTATTGCCCTCACATGTCCTCAAGAACACTCAGCCTACACAGTTTTGCCAGATTCACAACATGGAAGTGTCTGGAGATTTACCTTTTTGGGTAAGCATCTTCTTTATTTCTATTTGTATCCTGATATGTGGTAGATGTCCTTTTTTATGTACTATAGACATTCAGCATGGTGAGGGCCAATTGAAAGCACATGTTTTAGCAATTGTAGCTTTCTCCTTCCCACCCATCTCTTGTGGAAACTATTAGATTGTGGGAAAGAGTCAAATTGTGATTGACCAAATGTGAGCAGGGTAAAATTATCAAATGTTGTTCGCCATCATGCCTCTGAATATTAGATTTATTTGTCTATTTCTTTATTTAAAGGTATAGGAACCAACTCCAGTAGAGTCCAGTTACTGGGTTCAGAACAGTACTACTGAGTTGATTGACCCTATTAAGCTAAATAATAAATCTGACTGTGATGGGTCACTATGGAAAATCAGATGCTGGTGGTGGCACAGTGGTTAGAATGCATTATCATAAGCTAAATCTGCCCACATGCCAGGAGTTCAATCCTGATGGGCTCAAGGCTAATTAGTTTTTCTGAGGTTGGTAAAATGAGGACTCAGATTGTTGGGGGCAAAATACTGGCTCTGAAAACTCCTTAGAAAGTGATGAGTTCACAGAAAGTGATGAGTGATCAGTTCTCCAGAATGATACTGCCACCTTGGTATTATGCAATGATAGTTTTATTAAATTTTGTATCACTGTAGATACAAAAATTACCTGCATGCCAACAACAACAACTCAGAAAATTTACAAATATAATGGGCCACAAGGCAGTTTATTTCATTTAAACCTTTTGTAAATTTTGCACAGCTTGTTCAAATAATGAATTATTTAAATGTGATCATTTTTTCCTCTGTGCTCTATGAAGGGTTAGACTCTAATTGTGTACCATGTTGCAAAGATAATGTTATTTCATTAACTAATGCATGGATAACTAATAAGAATGGATAAATGCATATCACATATCACCTTGATGTGTATTGCAACAAAACTAGAATAAATGAATGGCAATTACACAAAAGTTGTGTATGTTGACAATGAGAAAAACTCTCCTAACGATCAGAATTGTTAACAGAAAGGATGAGGGTGTTTTCTACTAAAAATACTTTAGCAGATAGCAATAGCAACAGCACTTAGACTTATATACCGCTTTATAGTGCTTTATAGCCTTCTCTAAGCAATTTACAAAGTCAGCTGGGTTCTCATTTTATGGACCTTGGAAGAATAGAAGGCTGAATCAGCCTAGGGGATTCAAGCCTAACCATTTTAATATTTGCTAAAAGTATTCAACTTTACTTTGATTTTTTGAGATCTACTATATGACATTTTTCTGCTCAGTACTTCTCTCTTCCAACCATTCCAACTTCTAATATGTAGGTAACACTTTAATATTGTTTTCAATACATGATTATTATGCAGGGAGAGGTAGCACCTTGTTGTTTCCTTACCATAAGAGTGATCAGAGCAAAGAATCTCCGGAAAGCAGATATGTGTGAGTACCCTTTGTGTATTCCCCCCCCCCCTTCAGAATAGTAGTATAAACTGGCATTGGGATTATTTTGCTGAAGGAGATTCACTGAGAATTGTTCTTCACCATTTCTTAACTTAAACAAAGAAAATCAAGATATTGAAGCTTAGTTACTGAATATATTCTTCCTGTAGGACAAGCTCTTAAGATCCTTGCATTTTAAAATTCTGATTATATGGAGGGGAGTTGAGTTTAGAAAATGCATGCCAGAAAGCATGTTTCTCTGACTCTTTCATTTTTCTCCTTAATAGTCTTTTACACTGCAAGGAGTGGTACTCTAACTTACAGTTTAAAGCAAACATAGAACCTGCAACCTGCAATTGTTGTTCCAGTGCAACTTTCAGAAGTGCCAGCTAGCAAGATAAATTTGCCAATAAGGATAATATTTGTAGCTTATGGTTGAAATGAGGGGTCCTTGATGCTCTCTAAGTTTTCTTGTTTTCTTACAGATGTTTCATTACCGAAACTAGATAATATCATCAGTGCTAGTAAGGGTTGGGTTTTCCTCTCAATTAATAGACATGTAGACATAAACATCTACATACTGTGCAAAAGAGACAATGAACAAGTCAAAAAAAGAAGCAAAATAAGCAAAATACCTCCCCATCATCAATCAGCACCCAGATGAGTCTAGATTAACATCAGACCAAGAGTCAAGAAGTAAACAATACCCCAATCAAAGAACTGCCAAATAAGATAACAGTAACCAGTCCAGCCAAAGGACCTCCAAGTCCTCTCCCACCAACAATGACAGGGGAAACCATCATCATCATTGTTAGCCCTTCAGTTGTGTCCAATCCTCAGCCACTCTATGGATCAACACTCTCCATGCCATTTTGTCCCACACTGCCATGGTCATCCCAGCATCATCCTTTAAAACAGGGGTCTCCAACCTTGGCGACTTTAAGACATGTGGACTTCAACTCCCAGATTTCTCATCCAGCTGGCTGAGGAATTCTGGGAGTTGAAGTCCACAAGTCTTAAAGTCACCAAGGTTGGAGATCCCTGCTTTACAGTGTCCAGTCAGCAAATATTAGGAAGGCCCCTTCTCTTTTATCTGTTGATCCACTCCCAGGACGACTGACTTTTCAAGCGAGTCAGCTCTCATGACACATCCGAAGTAAGACAGCTTCTTTTTGGTGATCTTGGCTTCAAGTGATACTTTGGGTGAGGTTTGGTCCAGGACTACTTTGTTATTTTTGCAGTCCATGGGATGCATAACAGTCACCTCCAGCACTTCAATTCAAACATTTCCGCCTTTCTCCTATCTGCTTTTTTCAGTCCAGGTTTTGCAGTCATAAGTAGGAATTGGAACAATTATTGTATTAGGGCATGCCAACATAAATAGAGGGCAAACCCCACTCAGTTTACACATAGATGCACTACATTATGACTAAAGAAATTCTCCTGCTTTTAATCTTCTTGCAATCTTCTTTTAATCTCCTGCTTTTAATCTTCTTACAGATAATCCTCAATTTACCACCAAAATTGAGCACAAAATTTATGTTACTAAGTGAGGCAGTTGTTAAGTGAATTTTGCCCCACGTTACAACCTTTCTTGCCACAGTTGTTAAGTAAATCACTGCAGTTGTTAAGTTAGTAACATGGCTGATTAGTGAAGCTGACTTCTCCATTAACTGTGCTGTTCGCAAAAGGGGATCCTATGATTCGGAACACTGCAACCATCATAAATATGGGTCAGTTTCCAAGCATCTGAATTTTAATCATGTGACCATGGGAATACTACAACAGTTGTAAGTGTGAAAAATTGTCATGTCATTTTTTCCCCCCAGGGCCATTGTAAATTTGAATGGTCACTAAATGAACTGTTGTAAGTCAAGGACAATCTCTCCATCATTCTGCTATACCCTCTAACATTAGATTGCAAATGTAGGCCAGATCAAAGGAGGGAGGATTAAGATATATTATGTATACAGAAAAATATACTGTTGCTGTTCCTCTTCAGGTATACCAATGTTGCCTTGATCTTCTCTGTAATCTTCGAGTAATATCACCCATCACTTAATTATTTATACTTTGATCTTTCACACTAGTAAGCCATCCTGACTGCTACTCGAAGCTACAACTGCCAACTGCTTCTCCTGCACAATACCAAACAAAGACCATTCAGAACTGCAAAGACCCTGTCTGGAATGAAACCTTTTGTTTCATGGTGCAGTCGAAAGTAAAGGTAAGCAACTCATTCTTAATTTTAGTTTCAGTGGCTGTGTGATCACAGCAGGGCAAGAGAGGTGAATGATCAGGAAAACTATGGATAGTCAAAAGTTAGTATAGTCTGAGACTCATGTGCCAAGCTCATTCCTTTCCTTTACAAAGACTTGAAGGCAATTTTCATTTATATTTCAAATGCTGTATCTTAAGTTTGTGAATTCTATGTCGTTGGTGTATTGGATCCAAGCACTGACTGACGGGATGCTCGGTGGTGCAAAAGAGGATAACAATGGAAATTATAACAGGGCAATACAAGCCCCATTCCTTTTCACTAATCAGCACGAAACCTCACTCATGCACAAAAGGGGCAAAGCTTGCAACATGAAGCCAAATGCAGCCTTAATTTCTTTGATAAAAAATAACAAGCTTCTGGTGTTTTTATCAGAGAAATCCAAGAAATCCATCATTTCTCATCCCAGAAGTTTCTTCATTTCCAACTGGATGGTGGGGAATGGAAGAATTTATATTCCTATGACCTGCTGTCTGAAAGGAATATAAATCCTTCCATTCCTCACCATCAATCAGAGTTGAAGAAGCTTCTTGGATAGGAAGCAGGACATATTCAAAGAAAAACAAGAAAGTCCAGTTGCCGCTTGAAAAGCACCTGTGGTACTTCTGTAGATCCCCTTAATCAATGTATTTGTAGCCTCCATTTCCAAAACTTGACATATTGAGTGCCTGTTAGACCTACCACGCAAAGAGTATTTACTTCCATAGTTCTACAGAATTGCTTTCTCATCAGTTCAACCAGATTCCTATTTTTAATAACAGCAAAAAATGAAATGTACAGCACATCTCATCATACACTTCCTTTTACCTAAAGAATTTTCAATCTTTCAATCTCTTCTTGCCCAATGCTATCCCCATTCAAATGTATATTCTACCCTCTATGACATATCTACTTAACAACCTTTTATTTCTTTTACCAGAATGTGTTGGAGCTGAGTGTTCATGATGATGATGTCTGTCAAGATGACCATCTTTTCACTGTACACTTTGATATAGCAAAACTCCCACTGAATGAAAAAGTGCTCATGAATTTTAACTGCAACCAAAAGGTCTGTATAACCTTAATGAACATTTTAACAGAGCAATTTTGTGTGTTTACTCAAGAATAAACAATTATTTTGCATGCACATGCATACACCAAACTGATGTAACCATTTTACATCCTGAACAAATATACAAACTAGAATGCAAGTTATCCTTTTATTTTCACACTTTACTAACAGAAGAGTGAAACTGTAGTAAAAAAATGCACATGTAAAAATATATTATGGGTAGGTTTATATTGTGAAAAATGCCTTGCAAAAAATTATGTTAGGGAAAATTGGTACAAAACTACACAGATTTTTGAGCACATAAAAAACCACAATTGTTTTGGTTTGCAGGCTTTTAGGTAGTAACTGAAGAGAATATTTGCTTACAGAAATCTGTTTCTATCTTATTTTTTGTTTGTGTAATTCTAGCATCATTTTACCATCATTGAAAACCATTTTATAATGTTTCTACAAAGATGTCTGGTATATAGTTTTAAAAATAAATATAAATACATTTTGAAGTACAGGAGCTCAATATGATAACTTCTAAAATAAAAATCCTCTGGAAAGAATTGTAGCATTTGTTAACAATCAGTTATACACCAGAGAGCTAGAGAGAGAGAGAGATGACCTTGAGTCTTTCCTTTCTTGAGGCTAGCATATCTTTTTGTGGAATGGAATGGAGAATGGAGAATGGAATGGAGTTAGGAGACAGCTAACTTGAGTTCTTGCACATCATTCTCAGAGCAATGGAAATGATATCAATGATATCCAAATGTAAACCATGCAACCATACAAACCTGCATATACAGCCCAACATTTCATTTTACATGCTGGTGATATTAAGTTCATAAGAAATTTAAAATAACATATTTTTATTTACTATTCTAATCTTAGCTCCTTTTGATGTGCCTGTTCACCCGCTATGATTTAGTGTTACAAGTGTATCCTGCAACTATAGTTAAAATCCAGATAATATTATGCTTGAACATAACACTAATACAAAGAACAGGCATCTTTGTGCCAGTTGTGGTGAGATTACAACTCTCAGAATTCCTAAAAAAACTTTTTAGAATGGTTTCAGTAGGAAATTTACACTTACTTTCTTCTAATTTCAGGAAAATGAGGAGCTGGAATTAGAATTTGAGTTGCTACATAGGTGGGTAAAATCAGAATCTAAATAATCTCTACAGAATCTACTATGTCCCTGCTTCTCATCTATATGAAATACTGGGCAATATTTTCCTACACTGATAGTAAGATCTGACAATATTCTACCATTTAGCAATCCTGCTCTGCATTTTGACAAAACCTCATAAGAAACTTTGCATTTTAAACATCCTGAGCTACTACTGGTTTCCCTTATTGTTTTCAACATTTCTAGAAATTGCTTTTTTTTTAACAATAACTTTAAATATCCTGCCTTGCTGAATAAATAAAGTAATTATATATGATTTTTTTAAGATCAAGATTTTCTGAAACAATCATTACAAATGGAGTTCTTCTGGTAAGTATTTTATCTACTTTCTTTCCTCTGCTACTTTTTCTAAAAAGGGAATGAAATGAAATGAATGCAATTTCCAACTGATATCTTTTCTTTTTCCTAACTGATACCTGAAACTTTTGATTAAGGAAGCATTATTTCTTCAAGTATCTCACACTTAAACCTTAGGATTTTCACAGTCGATCTTCTATCCTGTTTGTCAAAATGAATAATATTTTAGGATTATGGCAGTATTCCATTTCCTGAAAATTTAATTATCTCAGTAATGTGCAATTATGCACAATTGTATACAGTTATGCACAGAGTGTATCCTGTATACCACATAGGATATATAACATCATATAAAAATAGAGGTTTTAAATGTGTAAAGAATATAGCTGATAGAACAGTGGAATAGTTTAATAAATATAAAAATATGTTTAATTACTATTACTAGATTTTAAATGTGTGTGTATGTATTTTATGTATAGTTAAATACATATATGTGTTTTTTTTAAGCTTTCACAGGTACTTACATGTGTGCTGTTCAGCTTCCTTCGGGTATTATCCCACGTCATTGTAGTGCTGTTAAAGTTGTAGCAACGTTTCAGCAGAATCCCTGATGATGGCAGATGGGATTCTGCTGAAACGTTGCTACAACTTTAACAGCACTACAATGACGTGGGATAATACCCGAAGGAAGCTGAACAGCACATACATATATATATATATATATATATATACATACATACAAAACACTTGCCTTTAAATATTTTTAACAGGTGAGTTTCAGTAATTGCTCTCAGCCATATCATGTTATAGGAAAAGGGTATCATTCCCTCATACACACCTTCCCCAAACAATGCTGGTTGGCATACATCTTATCATTCAGAGGGAAAACCGATGGCAGGAATTTTACACTTTAATTTTGAATTTAGTGTCCTCTTGTATTTCCTTGTATTTGTATAGTCTCGACAAGTATGCTGTTTGGAGGTCGAGGTGGAGAAGAAAAAGACGTGGAACTCAAGTAAAATTGCTTTTTCTGTAAACTCAGAGAAGTTTTAGTAATCATCTGTAACATCTGTAATCATGCAGGGTGTGGCTCCCACCCTAATGGTATTAAAAAAAACCTGGCTCTTCTTCCAGGCCTTGGGGTAGGGTGGCTGCCAGGTCCCTGACATTTCTGATATTACATGGAGTTTCTCCTGTATATTTATTGATTGATTTAATTAATTAATTAATTAATTAAACTTTTATGTCACCCATCTCACTGAGGCGGCATTAAGCAACTTTATGATGTTTGTCATTACTTATCTGCTCCAATGTCTCCTACACTGTGCTCCAAGACCCTCAAAATTTTTCCAGCCAAAACAATATTAAAATCCCTAGCACATGGAAAGCAGCAGCTGCAGCTGCAGCAAATGTGTCACTTTTAATTTTTGATATGGTACTTATCAATAAATATAACTCATACAAACAGAAGGTCTGCTGGGGGTCCTCTATGGTGTTTTTTTTTTTTTTTAAGTGGGAAGGATTCTTGAGAGGAAAAAAGTTTAAGAAACACTGATCTACTCTTTTAAACTGGAAAGTGAATTGCTCTGGAGTTGGGTGGCCAGTAAATCTAACAAATAAATACGATTCATCAAGAATGATGTCTTTAACCTATGACAGTTCTACTCAGTATTTCTAAGAAAGGAATATCATCATTTGAAATTGGTGAAGTACTAGGTAACACTTTATATTGTATTTACTCTACAAAAACATGGAGCAAGATTTTTCTTTCTACAGTACGTCACTACTTATGAATTGGGATTGGTGGGTAGTCTTAGATCTGCTGAGAAGAATAAAAGACCATGATGTGACTAAATGAACTGTGGAGTTCTCTGCTGAAAAGTATGGATAGCTTAATTTGGAAGGGTTCCTTGCCTACTTCCTTGGTGAATCCTAAGTTTTTGGGTGAAGTCTTAACAGAACTCCTTTATTTCCTGTCACTCTTAGTCCTTTTCTCTTTCTTTCTCATCCTCCCTCTTCTCTTCTTCTGTCTTCTTTCTTTCCTTCCTTCCTTCCATTTTTAATTAAGGATAACCTTCTTTTAATGTGGCATAATCTTACCTAGCACATTATTGTTTTATCAGCAACTACTGATCCATTCAGTGGCATCTTCTGACTGGATTGCTGTAATGCACTCTAGAGGGATTCTTCCATTCTTCCAAATCCAGACTAATTTTGTTTCTTAAAAAGTGCCATTAAAACATATGCAATTGCTTTTGTGAACACTCTTTTCCTTTTCTTTTATAGAAAAAAGACTATATCTTATTGCGAAAGGATCTCATGAAGAACATAAGGAATTTAGTTTGGGGTTTAACTACTATATGAAAACTACATTTCACTATATTAAATATAAACATCCAACATTGGATATTAGATTACCAAAGGAGGATCTAGATCATTTATTTGTGAGTTTATTATCAAATGTCATTTTCTTATTAAATATTCTGTTTGTCATTCTTACTGTACCAGTTTTGTATAAATGTATACTGAAGAATAGCAAAACTTGCATATTGATAGAAGATAATATTTATTGCTTAGGGTTCAACTGTGGGTTCCTTTGGACTCTCTGAGCTTGGTTGTTTTCTTGGAGACATTTCATTACTCATCTAGGTAACATCAGCGCAAGAGAGGGGATTTGTTCTCAGTTTATATTCTTGCAGCTTGTCCTGTAAGTGGTGATGACTGTGGTCTTGATGGTTCTGTTATTAGATTGTTGTTTACTGTTGTTTGTTTGAGTTGGTAATTTCTTGACTGGGCTACAGTACTTAATTGTTGATCTAATATTAATGTTGGTGTTAATCTCTGCTTATCTGGCTGTTGATTGCTTACATAGCATGCAACTTTCTATTCTTTTGGGTACAGAAGTGTAATTATCTTTCCAGGGGCCATGTTCTTATAATAAAGAAGAAAAATCTGTAAAAGTGGAAGTAAATTCAATTCCGCAGAGCAAGAAAATAGTATTAGCTGAGGTAAGAGTAGAATTTTGCTGAATATTACATTAAACTGCTTCCGTGTTTTAAATTGATTTCTTCCACAATCTGGGGTGGAAGGGAAGTGGAAAGGTAATTTATCTCTGCCATAGCACATGTTCTGACTGAATTGTTGTTATGATGGTATTATCTGCATGATAAAAATCTCAAGTGTGCATGAAAATAATCTGGAATAGGAGATCTGCACCAATTCCTATCAATTGTTTTTTTTTTTTAAAAAAATCTGTTTTTGCAATATAAAAGTTCTAAAACGAACAATGCAGGTATGCATTTTTACCAAAGATGCTCAATAAATTGCATGCTTGGAATCATGTAATAAGTTATTAGTTAAGTAAAGCAACAGAATGCAGAACCATAGAATTTAATCAGAAGATTTTGTTGTTTTGGTGAATAGACTGTGTGAGGACTCATGCAGAGGAAAGGGATAATATTTTACTTTTTTGGCTGCAGTCCTCTGTACTTTTCTACTTTTCTTCTGTTGAATCCTACGGACTTCAGACATCGCAGTGGAAAAATCAACATACCATCTCAATATAATCAATTGCATTTTGAACTTCAATTCCAGGTTCTTTGTATCAAACAAATTTTTCTGATTTATCTCAGAAAACAACACTCAAGTTAGAAACATCATTGTATTAATGACCAAGTATGATAAAAATAGTAGACAGGAATTGCTATCACCAACTTATACTTCAAATGTAAAATTAAACTTAAACACTCTTAAACTGAAAATTCTTCAAGATTTTGAGAAAAGGTGTACTAGAATGTTGTAATATGCAGATGGATGTAAATACAATTCATTCTTTCATTAAAAACTGCATAGTTGTTTGACTGTGTTTGTGTCTGTGTCTGTATATCTTCATGTCAATCTGGACTCCTAGTGACTGCCTGGGCAAGTCTCCGCAGTTTTCTTAGCATGGTTTCTTAGAAGTTGTTTGCCACTGTGCCCTTCCAAGGGTGATAGAGAGTGATTAGCCTAAGGTCACCCAGCTGACTTTATGCCTAACACTAGACTAGAAGTCACAGTCTCCTGGTTTCTAGCTTGTAGTGATGCCTTAATCACTACATCAAACTTGTTCTCAGCTGACTACAAATTTTATTTGGTTGACAACTTATATCCTGCTGCAAACTGTGTTGACTAACTGTTTAAAATATCCATGAAATATTCACATGGTCTCAAAAATGAGCTCTTAAATCATAAGCATAAGTATTTGTTATCATACGTCCCATCAGAATAATATGGACTATCCAGTAAGCAATTTAATGCATTCTGGCTCAGCAGGTAAAATGCATATATCCACTTTTTTACATGTGTGCCAGAAATTATACATGATTCCTGGAATGAAAAAATGTTAACAATGTAAAGAAACCTATATTTGCATTCTGAATTTTCAGAATAAGAAACTTGCTTTGCATGTGAAGACAGAAGACTGGTAAGACATGTCTCGGATGATAATGGCTACAATTTTAATTTTTCTGTTTATTTCTGTTCTAATATGTTTTATTTCTCCAATCTTTGTTTGGGGACATGTTCCTAAAGCAGTTAGGAGTGTTTGTATTATTTAAGGCCAAATATTTTTCATTTCTGTTGTGATTATATGTGCATGTAATATACATGTATGGATGTGGCATGAATTCCAATGTCACTTTTCATAGCAAAAGAGACAATGTAGCTAGTGGCATTCTGTTTTGTACACATGATAATTAAAATAAATACTATGGAAAAAACATTGTATAAATATTGTCATTTGCCATTTAAAAACAAATTACTTTATAAATTGTTCTTCTCATGTCACATTTATTAAGTAGTCACTATAGGTTTACTGTGGAAAAAAAACCAAGCTGTCACTCAAGATTTCCTTGATCATTAGCATTTTCAGGTAATGAAGAAAATTCCAAATATGAAGATGGAACAGATATGCTGACATTTATTTCCTTATGTGTTTAATTCAGTAAGTCCAATCTTGATCTCCGTTTGGGATATGACCTCTGTTCACAAGAGCAAGATTTTTTACACAAAAGAAAGAACATTGTCACCGGTGCCTTGAAGAAGGTTCTCAAACTAGAAAAGGACCTGCAGGACCATGAGGTATGTATGATTCAGAAGGTCAGTTATTCCTGAAGGATTCCAATTGACTACATATAGACATCATGATGAGGATTAATCTCATCTCTTGTTGTTTGTGTGTCTCCATTTTTTCAGCTGCTCATGCAGTAATAAGAATTACGACTTGTGGGCAAGCACTCACCAAATTTCTGAAACAAAGTTAGAAACAATATTCCCTAATTTCAGAATATGAAACACTTGGTTAACCATTTGGAAATGGTCAACCAAAACAATTCAATGAAATAACCAGTTGGTGGAAATGGTGGATTCCCTCTCATTGGAGATTACACAGTTATTTCTGGGGAAAACATTAATGTGGATTCCTGCATTGTATAAGAGGTCAAACCTAATGGCAGAAGTGGCTGCCTTGAATTCTATAGATTTTAAAAAAAATTTTTTTTATTGATTTTTAGAAACAAACATAGACAAGCACAACACAGAACATGAAAACATAAAACCTCTTTTCTGAAAGCAGCCTGATCCCGGGTTACATCTCTTTGTACAGACACCAATTCAAATCCATGCTCATTTTTACATACTATTCCATATCTTATTACCATTCTATATTTTCTATATGGCTTCTCTTCTCTTTTAACTTTCTTAATTTTATTTTTATTTGTTTCATCTCAAATCAGATCATTATATTTCTATTCTTTGTCTGTCCTATTTCAGCTATCTATTATCTTTTCTCCTTAAACAAAATTCCTCCTGTAGTCACTAATTGGAGTATGACGCCTTTATATCTTTCCCCTAAAATTATAACACTTAATATAAAACGTAACTTCCATTCGGATTCTGCATAGTACATTAAAGCTAGACGCTACATTTTGAAAAGAAAAAGAAAAGTATAAATATATAAAATACTTAAAACAACGATCCATACCAGTTCAGTTCTGTCATTAATGTTAATATTCATTTAAATTTTAAACATTTAACACATTACTTTTCAAATAAGTATCATGCTACTATGGCAATGCTTGTAGACTTTCCATGATTACTTCCCTCTCACTTCACTTGCATTTTAAAACATTATGTCATTAAATGTTCCAATTCCTTTCTAAATTAGTTCTCTCATTTAATTCATTCCATTTATTTTATTCAGAACTGTTTCACTAAATAATACGTTGTTTCCAATTTTGTAATATTATTTCTAAATACAAATATAACAATACAATCATATGTACCTTTGCAGAATCCCTTTTTCAATTAAATTTTTACCCATTATCTCTAAATAAGTCCTGTTTCTTTACATCTTGCTTCACACCGTTCTCTTCTCTCCTCCTTTGCTTCTTCTCTTTGCCCTTTTTATCCCCTTGTCTCTCCACTTCAATTTCCCTTTTCTGTATTCTGTATTCCCTTTTTGTATTGCTTTATCACGTTATATCAACTTTTCACCTTATTTTCCCTGTTTTGATTGTTTCTTTAGATCTCAAATTCTCCATTCTCTTTCCCCTTTCTTCCCCAAGTAAAGTTACTTGTTTGATAAAGATGGCTTCTTCTTTGTCCCAATCTTCTTGTTGCGTAATCTTTTCTTGTAGTTTCTCATAGGTAAAGATCGCCATTTCTAAGAATTGAAAAACGGAACCAAGAGAGCCCTTCCCTTCTTGTTTTTTAAATTCTATTTTCAGTTCATCCACAAGTCATGCCATTGTAGAGTTTTTTTTCTTCTTTTAAAACAAACACCCAAGTGTTTTTAATCCTTCCAATATAATTCCAAAAGTCCCAAAGTCACCAAACAATCCAAATACACGCAAGCTGTTTCTTTTTACACTTTCTTCCTTTTTTCACTTTCTCTTCCTGGGGTTAGTATTTAGTTACAAAGTTCCAGTTAAAATGTATGCTAAAATGTTTAAAAATTTTAAAATTTAAAATCCTAAAATGTTTTAGCAGTCCTGTTAACATTTAACTTTAGATTCTTTAGATTCCAGGCTATCTCCTCCTTCCAAATCCTGTTCTTATTCTCTTCCTCTCCCTTTCCACTTACAGCAAAAGAAAATTTTCTTTCTCTTTTTTTTTTTTTGCCACTTATATTCAGAAATCTTTATTATCCCCTTGGCATTAAATTTTCCAGTTTAAATACCTGTTGATGCCAAAGCAGATTTTTCCGATTTCTCATTGATCTCTGTTCGCTGTCAACGTAAGGAAGGAGAGTGAAAAAAAAATAACTTTCCCTTTTCACTTTCATTTGCTGCTTCCGAGTCTTCGTTGGGAGCAGTGTATCTTTTTTTTTTTTAAGTTTAAATTCCAGGATGCCTTAATTGTTTCTTCTTATTCTGGTCAGCCAAAATTTTCACTTCAGCACTTTCTTCCTCCTGCACATTCTTTTCCGGATGAGTGCTTCTTTGAGGCGGCCATTTCTGACCGCCGCTCTACCACCTTCAGGAAAGGGCGTTTAGCCAGCTGGGCAGGAAAGATGCGGCTTTCCTTGACCCTGCTGGAGTCTCCCCTGTCTTCACCGACCTCTACAGGGTGGCTTAGCCCCAAAGCCAGCTGGCTCAGGGCGCTCTGGTGGCAGGCCCAGGCAGAAACTGGGCTCAATCGCAGATTCCTGCCTGCCGCCGAAACCTGCAAACCAGAACTTCAATTCTATAGAATTCTTTATTGGCCAAATGTGATTGGACATACAGGGAATTTGTCTTGGTATGTATGCTCTCAGTGTACATAAAAGAAAAGATACATTCATCAAGAATCATAAGGTACAACACTTAATGATAGTCATAGGGTATAATAAACAATAAAATCATACTAGGAAACAGCCCATATAAATCATAAGGATACAAGCAGCAAAGTTACAATCATATAGTCACAAGTGGGAGCGGATGGGTGATAAGGAGTGATGAGAAGATTAATAGTAATAGGAGTGCAGACTTTGTAAATAGTTGGACAGTGTTGAGGGAATTTTTTGTTTAGCAGAGTGATGGTGTTCAGGAAAAGACTGTCCTTGTGTCTAAGTTATTCTGGTGTGCAGTGCTCTGTAGTATCATTTTGAGGGTAGGAATTGAAACAATTTATATCCAGGATGTGAGGGGTCTATGAGGTTAGAACTGAAGGCAGCCGATTCTAGCTTTTGTCAACATGTTGGATTAATCAATACTGAGGTTCATTTTCAAATGTCTTGTGGTTAATTTATTAAGCAAAGCACTTGCCTGCCATTAATTTAAATAAATAAACACACTATGCCTTATAAAGAAAACATTGTAAACAAATTAAAGTTAAGATTGACAGTAATGTAAGGTTTGAGAAGTAACTTTAAAATTAGCTTCCCGCATGGGAAGCAAGTGCTCCCAATTTCTTCTTCTGCCTTTTACAAGTCTGTCTTAATTCTAGTTTTAAATCTGATATCTCTAACAATTATATTATAATCATGCCATATTACTTATCATGTATTTAAACCAAATGTTTTAGTTGAGGTTAAAGGGCTGCAAATTTATAGGTTATAAATTTATAGGTAAATTCAATCTGTACAAGGACTAATAAAGCAGGCTTTATAACTAATAATAGGGGGGAAAGATTTATTTACAGCAAATATATAATATGGAAAGGCAAAGATTACAATCTAATCTGCCTTTTATATTCAGAAATCTTTATTATCCCCTTAGCATTAAATTTTCCAGTTTAAATACCTGTTGATGCCAAAGTAGATTTTTCCTTCTAGGAAGTGAGTCAAAGGAACGTGTACTCTATATGCATCTAAGAAAACAGATGGAAGTGATCACAAATAACTTTATTATACACAAACAGCCGGCACAATGATAGACAAAGAGGAGACAAAGACACTCAACTCTGTGCTCACCTTACTGCCACCTTGTGCCCTGGAAATAATCAAGTGCTGAAAAGTCAGTAATATTGGAGTTACACTGTAATTAGATACCAATCTTCTATATATATAGAATATGTGTAACTCAGGGTTGAACTGTGGAGTCCTTGGAATTTTCTAAGATTGCTTCTTTTCTTGAAGATGTTTCATTAGCCATATAAGCAGCATTTGTAGATTGGTGGGAGTGTTATTTCCATTTTGGTAATTCCTTGATTAGGCTGTTGTTTATTGCTTGATTGTTTACCTGGAGTTAATCATACCAATCCCTTCCTATGTTAGTGAGGGGTGTTCTAATCTTTTTGTTTCCTTTTTAGCTTTTTTATAGTTTCTTTTTTAGTGGTGTGTAAATGTTGTTTATCTCTATTTGCCAAGCTGCCAGGAATTCACTAGCTTTTCCTGGATTTAGATTGTTCTAGGATGCTCACAATTTCCTTGTTGAATCTATGGTTAAGTCTGTCCATGTTGTGAAAGTAAGAAATTTTCACCATGTCTTTTCATTACGAGATTATGCTTTTTTGGTTTACCTAAGTTGTTTTGGAGGACTTTAGTTAATTTGTGTGCTACAGTGATGGATTGTTGCTGTAACAGCCTGTTGGTTGTTTCTGAGATGTTTTTGATATACGGCAGTGCTTTTCATAGCTTGGATTAGTTGTACTGTAGTCAATTGAAAAGTCAGATAACATTTTTATGAAGTATTATGGCATCAGTGGGTGATGGTGGGTTTCCAAATTTTTTCCTACCAGTTCTATAAGAGTGCACACAAGTTAAATTCAACATTAAAACATTATTGGAACTGTACACTTAAAAGTGGGAAAAGGGTAAAGAAGAAAAGATAAACAAGACTTTAAAATCTGGACAATTGGGAAGGGGTAAATTGAAAATTAGAAAGTCTGAAAAGTACAAATTTATAGCACTTAAAGATCAGAAACTTAGGGGACTTGGAGGAATAATTTTATCACTGACTAAATTTTATTAGCAATTGATATTTTTTGGAGTTTCTAGATATTGGGATACTGGAATATTAGAGGTATGTTAATTGTTACAAAATGACCCAGCAGGAGATAATCAAGTTCTATGAAGAAATGTTAGAAATTACTACAGAGAACTATAAGAAGTTGATGGCAATATTTAAAGATAAAATGTGAAAGTAGAAGGGTCTGTACAAATGGTGGGAAAAGAAGAATATAACACACAAAAGACAGCTGGGAAATTAGAAGGAGTGGCAGAGAAGGCAAAGCAAAATAAACTACAAGAAGGTAAAAATAAATTTAAAGCAGATTAAAAAAATTGAAAAGATAGTAATAATAAATACTAAAAAACAGACAGACCATCCCTCGAGTGCCTACAGCAGAATAGAGGGGGGGAAGGATAATTTTTTCAAAAATAATGGAAGGGTTATGGATGGATATTCAAAAGATGCAGCAGAAGGAAATAAAGAGCAAAGCAGAAGGAACAATTAACCTGTGCAAAAATGCATGCAAGACACATAGTATTCCAAAAGAGAAACATAAAAGAAACACAAAAAAATCAATAAATGATGAAATTCTAAAAAGGCTGAGAGATGATGGATAGAGAGACAATATTTTTTTTAAACAGAATTGGAGGGGACCTTGGAGGTCTTCTAGTCCAACCCCCTGCTTAGGCAGAAAACCTTGTTCCACTTCAGACAAATGGTTATCAAATATCTTTTTAAAAACTTCCGGTGTTGGAGCATTCACAACTTCTGGAGGCAAGTTGTTCCATTGGTTAATTGTTCTAACTGTCAGGAAATTTCTCCTTAGTTCTAAGTTGCTTCTCTCCTTGATTAGTTTCCACCCATTGCTTCTTATTCATGCCCTTAGATGCTTTCGAGAATAGCTTGACTCCCTTTTCCTTGTGGCAGCTCCTGAGATACTGGAAGACTGCTATCATGTCTCCCTTAGTCCTTCTTTTCATTAAACTAGCCATGCCCAGTTCTTGCAACCGTTCTTCATATGTTTTAGCTCCAGTCCCCTAATCATCTTTGTTGGTCTTCTCTGCACTCTTTCTAGAGTCTCAACATCTTTTTTACATCGTGGCGACCAAAACTGAATGCAGTATTCCAAGTATAGCCTTACCAAAGCATTATAAAGTGGTATTAACACTTTACGTGATCTTGATTCTACCAACCAATAGAAATCTCATTGATAACTAGTTTTATTGGTGTTTATAGAAAATTGAGGTCTTGAAAATGTGGTGGAATACTGAGTGATGCTTAAAATATCAAAATATTAGTGACTTAATAGGGGTTAATAAGTATACCGTATGAAGACATGTTATGTTTATATATACTTTTGGAGGAAGTGATAAAAATCATAAAGAGAGACTAGTATTGTTTAAAGATAATGAGGTAAGTATAGAAGAACCCCAACAAATGGGAAAAATAAAGAAATAAATATAAATCTGGAAAATAGTAGAATATATACTGATATATAAAAGAATATATTATAATTATAATGAGCACATTAAGGTCAGAAGTTGGAAGATAAAAATTTTGTATGTAATTGTATTATTACTGTGAGCACTGTGTTAAAAATATGTTAACCCAGTCATTGCACTGTCCACAAAATATGTTGGTTGTTAAAGGAAAAACTGCAAATAAAACATATATAAAAAACCCCAATTAATTAAATAATTATTTTAAATAATAAAAACAAACAAGCAAACTCACAACACTTAATTTTCACTATGTAAACTTAATTATAACATTTATAGTTTCAAGGAAAAGATGCAATCATTGCTTGGTTTAATCAGCTCTTTTTCTGGGTTAATAAGAATACCAAAAATAAACAAGGATGCCAATTAAGGAACTGATTTAGAATACTGTAAATATTGTTGCTTGAATGTTTCCTTTTTTGTAGTCTACCTTCCATGGGCTTTGATTCTTGGAAATACTTCCTGCTTTTCAAGTAGCACCAGCATTTTCCTTTCTTATTGCCACTGAGATTTTCCTTCTCACAATATCTACACATACACTCACACACATAATTTCATAAATGGCAAAATGATGCCCATATAGAATCCTCTGGAGTGTCTTCTTTAATGGACACAATGTCCTCTCTCCCCACCTCCAGGCAGCATAGCAGCAAAGGATATTGTTAAAAGGAAACATGGGAAGGTACAGAAGAAGCCTAAGTCTAAATCCTGAATTTCATTGTCTCCTTTCAAAATTGAGAGTTACTTGCTTGTTTATTTTTTGAGGTCCCGATAGTTGCAGTCATGACAACAGGGGGCAGTATGCGATCACTGACTGCATGCTTTGGAAGTCTCCGAGGTCTTCAGAAGCTCAATCTCCTAGACTGTGCTACATACATGAGTGGATTGTCGGGCACAACCTGGTAAGACATATTTGATGCTAGAAAAATAAACTTTGCTCCATTCCATCTCTGTGCTCTTTAATTACCTCGCTAGGACATGAAATTATTGACCTACTTGAGGAATAATTCTGTGTACTTGCTGCTTTTTTAAAAAGAACCTGCTTTCATTGTAACTTTATTTGAATTAAGAAAAGAGATCCACTTGAGGTCTGGGGATATAAATGTGCCAAGGAGATTTGGGGCTGAAATATATATTTAAAAAAATCATTTTTGATCTAATTACCTGTCTACAATTAATTGTAAGTGTTCAATAGAAGTTCTGTATTGATAAACAAAACAGGTGGTCCTTTTAAAATGACCTTTCTGATGAAGTTATTAAGAGGAACTGGCTTCCCCCCACTGAATTTCTTTGCCAAAAGCACCCTGGGAAAGTTGCAAATAGCAATCAAGTGAACCTGGAATATTGCAACCATCATAAATACATGCCAGTTGCTAAGCAATCAAACTCTGATTATGTGACCCACAGGATGCTGCAATGATCCTGTGTGCTCTCAACAACATTTTTCAGCACTGTCATAACTTTGAATAATCATTAAACAAATGGTCATAAGCCAAGGACTATCTTGACTTAAATTCCCATAATTCCTGACTACATTAGCTCTGCTGGCTGACTCTAACATGGATTTCTTTGTTTGGAATATAATTATTGTATAATAGGGGAGCTGTTGCTTTAATGGGGTATCTTAAAGGAATATTGCAGTATATTTGCTATTTAATCCAGCAAGATATTGTTTATATTCTTGAATTGTTTTTCTTAGGACCATGGCAAAGTTGTACAAAGATGCACAATGGTCAAAAAAAAATCTAGATGAGCAAATCAATGAGGCTAAACGACATGTAACTAAGAGCAAACTGAATGGTTTTTCCATGGAACGTTTGAAATATTACAACAGGCAATTGCGACTTCGGAAAGAAGAAGGACAAAAAACATCGTGCATAGATCTGTGGGGTCTCCTTATTGAATATATGTTGAATGATGGGGTAGAGTACTTTTTAAATAGTATGATTTGAAACTACTGGTTCTTAGCCATATTCTGTATGACTTCGAATCCTAAGGAGCCTTGCCCATTGTTTTTCTCCTGCAAGCAGATCAATGTTCGGCTGGATGGTATAAATAACATTTGCTGTTCCTAGAATAATAGTCTATAAGGATTGCAGGGTACCTTGGAGATCATCTAATCCAAACCTTGTCCAGTGCAGAAGGTGAATATCCAGTTTCTTTTGAAACACTTCAAAGAACAGAAGATCCACCAGGCAGTCTGGTCCATTATTAAACAGTTCTTACCTTTAGGAAAGATTGTCTAATGTCCAAGTGAAATCTACTTCATTATCATTGTAACCATTTATTTCCTGTCCTGTCTTCTGGAAAAAATGTGCTCTGTTTTCCACGTGTCAGTCCTTCAGATGCTTGAAAAGAACTATCACTTGAACTATCACTTTTCAACTATCACTTGAAAAGAACTATCACTATGATATTTCCACAATCTTCTCTTTTTCAAACTATATCCAGTGCCTTAAGCCATTCCTCATAATGGTTTTCCTTTCAAGCTCCTTATTGTCTCGTTTCTTTCACTCCTTCTTCATATGTGGTGCCTAGAATTGAATGTAACATTCTAGGTCAGTGGTGGCTAACTTTTTTGGGCTCCTGTGCCAAAAATTGTGCACATGCTTGCATGCTTGCTCTCATGTGCCAGCAACCAGAAGGCAATGAGTTCCCCTATGTCCCCTATGCATGCATGCGGAATCCCCACCCACCGACCCCACCCCCTTACCTGCACTGTTCTTCACAGCTGATTTTGGACTGGTTTGAGGCCTTGTTTGGCCTCCCAAAGGCTTGAGGAAGGTTTCTGCATGCTTCTCCAAGTTTTGTAGGCCGAAATCTAGCCTCGTTTAATCACTTTCTCAGACCTGCCAACCCCTAATAAAGGAAAATCTGGAGACCCATGAAAAAAAATCTGGAGATTCTATAAAAAATAGTGAGATTCTATTTTTTTTCCCCCCGATCAAGATTAAACAAACCCCTTTTCCATCGAGGAAAGTCATTAACAGTTTATTTAAATGTTTTATTTGTGTTCCCTGTTGTAAGAAGATGCAGCTTTCTTTGATGATTCTAATAGGTCATCACTAGGACGAAACTTATAGCAAGGTGTCATTTCTTCTGGATAAGCCAACTTCATGGCCAAAATGTTAGATAAGGTGCCATCAAGGTGCCATTCTTTTTCTTTTAACATCAGACATGGGTATATTTTAATGAATTTTACTACGGAACTTTACTAAATGCAGAGAAACTGGACACAAAGTTGCATGTGACGATCGCAAACACGAAAGCGGTCACGTGAATGACTAACCAATCAGAGCGTGTTATATCCGGTGGTAGAAAAAGCAAAATGGAGGCACCCAGAGTAAAAAGAAATGTGCTGTATGTATATATGACTGTATGGTAATATCGATATTGCGTGATCTGAGAAGTGGCATCATGTCGTTTGTGTGAGAATCAGATTTATGCGCGTATAAGCCGACCCCCAAATTTGAAAAAAAAAAAAAAAAGCATTTTAAATTCGGCGTGAGATTGAGGAGCCTTGTTGTGAGACCGTGAGAAATGACAAAAAATCGTGAGACTCACGGCAGAACCATGAGAGTTGGCAGGGCTGCTTTCTGTTTTTCCAAAAATACCGGAAATGACGAAACAGGGCTAGATTTTGGCCTATAAAGCTTATAGAAGCCTGAAGAAGCCTTCCTCAAGCCTTTGGGAGGCCAAAAAAGGCCTCAAACCAGCCAAAAATCAGCTGTGAGGCACCACATGCGCAGTGAGATACATTTGCCTGCAGCTCACGTGCTGGCACAAATGGCTCTGCACGCCACCTGTGGCACATGTGCCATAGGTTCGCCATCACAGTTCTAGGTGCAATCTAACCAAAGCAGAATATTGAAGAAGGATGAGGTCTCTTGATATTGACACTATACTTCTGTTGATGAAGCCCAGGATTGCATTTGCTTCATTCTGCTATCTTAAATTTAATTGTATAATTGCAATCCATCAAGATATACAGGTCCTTTTGGATATATATGTAGTCTTTGTTTAGTAACTACAAATAGTTCCAGAGAAAGGGTCAGTAAGTGTTGCAACTACCTTGGATAGTGACTGTTCACAAATACAGTAGAAGTAAACAGTAATAACTCATTTTCTGACCAGTGCACACAATCGCATCATCAAAAGCCTTCAGTGCAAAACTGATTAAGATCAGATCAGTTTCACGCAGCAGCTGTTGGGGGATTTAATCAGTCAATTAAGGTCACTTAATTAATTTATTACCAGTCATTGAATATTTCAGCTTTAACAACAACACAAGAGCACACAACAGATATAAACTAAATGTAAACCACTCCAAACTCGATTGCAGGAAGTATGATTTCAGCAACAGAGTGGTCAATGTCTGGAACTCACTACCTGATTCTGTTGTCACCTGCTCAAATCCCCACTCCTTTACCCTCAAACTAACCTCTATTGACCTCACCCCATTCCTAAGAGGTCTGTACGAGGCATGCATAAGCACACAATCATGCCTACCATCCTTGTCTTATTGACCCCAATTATTTTTCCTATTTCTTGTAATTAAGCTTATGTTTATTTTTGTTTCTGTTATATTGTAAGCTTTTGACAAATAAAATAAATAAATAAAATAAACTTGCAGTTAGCACTTTTTAAGAAAAAAAGTGGGGATTTGCATCACAGAGTAAAGTACTTAGGAAGAGATTGCTTACTTAAGCAATTTCTCTGCCTTGTGAGGGGAGCAAAAGAAGGGTCAGATATAGGACTCTTTATGAGAGTTTTAACTGAATGAGGCAGGTAGCCAGGGGGCACCTGTACTGCTGCTCAATGCTGCCTCTTTGATTTTCCTACTCAGATATAGGACTTTGCATTTGTCCCTGCTGAGAGGCTGACTTTTGTTCACAGTTTTGCATTCTTAGTATCTTCTTGAAATTTAATACCATTATTACGGTCTTTTCTATTTTTATTTCTGTTGTCTGTAAATTTGATAATCCTATTATCTAATCCCTCATATAAGTAATTCATAAAAATATTGAACAGCACAGAAATTAGAAAGCCAAAGGACAAGAAATCAAGGACAAAATAGAAAGAAAAGAAATACAAAGTGCAAGAAAAAAGTAAACATTTAAAGAAGTGAATCCCAATTTCCATGCAGCAAGACAAATTTAATATTCCCCCACTCTCCATAAGATTTCATATACCCCACCTCTTCCCATAACACTCCCCCCTTTGTAATTTCAAAATTGGTTATCATTTTAATGTAAATGGCAAAAAGTCCATAAACTTAAAGTGTCTCCAAATTTTTTTTATAAATATTTCTTATTTTAACCCTGATCAAACAAGTGGTATTTATATTAATTTACTTCTAACAATCATGGTCCTTAAATCATTGTGTAGCTATTGTAGGACTGAATCTACATCTTTAGAAACTCTTTTTTGTAATTCCAGTAATAGGCCTTTGTCCCATATCATCTCTTGGCTTATCATTTGCATTTCCATTGTCACCTCTGTTTTATAATCCACAATTTCTGTATTTTCCATTGTTTCTGCATCAGTTTGAGTTTGTTTCGCCTCTTCATTCTTTTAGTTGGTTGGTAGGTTGGTTTGTTTTGTTTGTTTGTTTATTTATTTATTTATTTCTCTTTCTTTTTTCCCCTTTACAGTCTTCTTTAAAGCTGTGTTTGCAAATGCAGAGTTTATTGTTGCACTTTAGTTATAAGTTTCTTCCCCAATTCTTCAATTATCCTTTGAAATGACTTATGTGTCATACTGTTATTTGACATTTTATAAATTTCACTGCTTTTCTTTTAATTCATTAATCCCTTTTCCCCCTCAGGTTTAAAATTTTAAACCAATTGTCTCTTTCTTGATAGATTAAACAAGATATATTCTCAGGAAGATAATAATTTGTTTATTTCAAAATTTAGCAAAAATCCTAATATTCTAAAATAATCTGGTCTCTTAATACATTTATATCTTTCTTGAATTAAATTCTTATTTAGCTTTTTGCCATTTATTTTATATTCTTTAAGCAGGTAATTATTATTTTTTCTCTGTATTGCAGAATTACTCAACAGGTAGTTTTCTAAACTTGTTGTTTGAATGGCTTCCTGTAACTTTAAAATGATTAGAAAGCCAATCATAGATAGATAAAGGAATCAGATGAACCTAGTATGGTTGAAAGTTTGAGAGCTTCCCTCTTCTCCCAACATTCTGACCGATGGATTGACTGCTGTCCTGATGTCTTCTTGCAATGGGCTGCTGTCTGAAGCACAAACCCATACTGTCATTTCCCCTCCTTCAGCAACATCTGGTTCACCTTTCTCTCCCATTCTATGCTTTGAACATTAAGATTTCATGGTATTCCAGTGGCATTTCTCTTGGAAACCGAATTGATATGTGGATTTCAATATTTGTAATATATACAATTTCAGAACAGGTTATATATTTTTATTACAAAATAATAACTTATTTTCTATCATTAACTGGTTTTATGTTCTCTTTTAAAATACAGAAAGACAGCCATAAACTTTCTGATCAGCAACAAGCAGTGAATGAGGGGCAGAATCCTTTCCCTATTTACACTGCCATCAATGTAAAGGAGAAGTACAGCACTATGGATTTCAAGGGTAATACCAAATTCAAAGTGGCAATACCAAGAGATCTTTGATTAGCTAGATATAGGTCTCTTGATGCTTTTATGAAACAGGCAGAGAAAATAAATTGCACATTAGTAATCTCAGATTGAAAGCCACCTCTTGGCCCTTGGATGCAAATGTGACATAGTATCTTAAGTCCAAAGACATTGTGCATTTTAATGATTCATTTTAATATTTTATTGCCTGTTTATAGTTTTATTGTTTCACTGTGGATCTTTTAATTTATTTACCATGACTCTGGTGACCTATAAATCCAATAAATAATAAATGATGAGTATGATAAATAGCAATAGCACTTAGACTTATATACCACTTCACAGTATTTTACAACTATCTCTAAGCAGTTTACAGAGTCAGCATATAGCCCCGAACAATCTGGGTCCTCATTTTACCCACCTCGGAAGGGCCTGATGAGATTCGAACTGCCAAATTGCTGGCAGCCAGGGGTTAGCAGAAGTAGCCTGTAGTACTGCATTCTAACCACTGCACCACTGTGATTCTTTATATATGTGAATAAATATTCATATACCAATAATTAGATATGGACATTTTAGTTTTATAATAATACACAAGATTAGTCTAATATTTTGAAATCTTCAGCTGGAGTCTACTGTGCCTGTTTAATCCATTCAGTTCCAAATTCCAGAAGAAACTCCAGGCTAAGAAACAGAAGCTGGTGCACCATTGCTCAGTAAATTGTCAGTGATGAGACTGCTTTTGCATTTGGGGCATCCCAGCATTTGGGGCATCCCAGTTTTAGAATGAAATAACATATGTCGTCATATTATTAACCCTTACATTTTTAATTGAATAAAGAGCAGCTGCAAAAATAATAAATAGCAAGTTATTTATAGCTGGGCTACAGGCCTTCCATGCTTCCAAATAGATATTTAAGGCCACACCATTACTTGTGTTATAACATTTAAATCTGTCCTGATGACTGTATATATGCACCCATACTGTTGGCAAACAATAAAACAGGTTTGTCATTGATGTCAGGTCTTTTTTCAAACTCCATGTGTGACCTACAGCCCTGGATTTTCTTACTTTTTTAGATTGAATTTTTGAACCAATACAAATAACAGCAATTAAGAACAAATCTGATACGTGCCACATCATTTAAGCCTTTATTAAAGAAAAAAAGACCTATAATTAAAACAGAACAAACAATATTAACAAAGTAGGGAAGGAATAAGACAAACAATGTGTGTGTGTGTGTGTGTGCGTGTGTGTGTGTGTGCGTGTGTGTATGTGTATACCTGTTATGTGCAGATGCCTGATCTTGCCTAATACTGGAGATAATGCACCAAAGAGGCTCTTGCTTTCATTTTTGTGGCTGTAATTCTTTCTATAGAATGGATGGAATTCACACCTTATGAAGTGGGAATACTAAAATATGGAGCTTTTGTTCGGACTGAAGATTTTGGTAGTGAATTCTTCATGGGGCATCTAATGAAAAGGCTACCAGAGACTCGGATCTCTTATTTGCAAGGTAATAAATGAATGATTTTATAGAAAATTAACATTTTTAATTTAAAAAAATAAAATATAGCTGAAAATTGGAATGTACTTCAATTCCATCCAAATGGAATTATAGTATACTCTATTCAATAATAATCATTATATAACTGTTCAACTGATTGTTAACATAAAGCAGATGCTAACATGAATTTTTCATATTCATATTAAGAAGAACATCTTAATGAGTGGTTCAAAGTCATAAAATTGAGTGTGAGCTAACAAAACTCTTCCTTAACCAAGATAAAACACCAAGATAAAACACCACCATCAACAACCACAATGATTGCAGTGGTAGCTGGAGAAAATGTCGTGATATATTAAGGGAATATTAGTAAACTACACACATAATTAAAAAGAGAAAATAATTTGATTCTACCTTGATAGTTTTCTACTGTCTCCAAGAGTTGTTTAATGATTACTGAGATGGGAAAGGAGACAAAAATACATTTATGTACATTCTTCTGGGCAGGCATGTGGAGCAGCATATTTTCCTTTAATCTACTGTATTTCTGGAATATAAGTCACAGTTCCGAGGATTTTTGGCACAAATGGACTCAAGATCAAATTGTCAATATTGGTAGGTTGCTCTCATACCAATCTTATCTTTTGTTACTAATGGGCTTTTTTTGGTGGGGGGTGGTGGTGTCTAATATTTGGTTTATTCAGGGAACGTTAAAACAAAAAATGCCAATGTTTTTTTTAAAAACAAAAGAATAAAAAACCAGAATAAACAATACATTAAAAAGGTGTCTTTTAAAAAAGACTAACTAACACCTGCATAATATTCTCCCTAGTTGAATGCTGTTTAATATAATACAGCATTGTTAATTTCCCACTACTTGCAAAACAGGCCAAAAACATTTGAAACTAAATCTGTTTCAGATTGTTAACCTGTCATCTAAATATTATATTAATAAACAATGAATATAGCAATAAGAATAACAAAAGTTAACAAGAAAAATAATAATATATACAAGTATAAAAATAATACAAATTATTAATAATAAAAGAAAGGCAAAATTGAAATTCCAAAGTCTTTGGTTAACAAACTGTTTTTGCAATCAACTCATACAAAATTTACTAGGGCTTCAATCCCAAATTATCCCAAATATTAATCTTAATTGGTCCCTGAACCAAGAAATAACCATGTTTGTTTCTTAATACCATATCTTATCAATTGTTGATTGATTGAATACATTAAGCATGTTACTAATATTTTTAAACTATATGTATACAAGGCAGGAAGAAAAACTCAGAAATCATAAAATATTGCATTTCTAAAAGATTTTTTAGTTCCTATGACATAATTTACCGCATATTTAGATAAATGAAATAGTCCATAGTTGAACAAGGCTTCTTTCAAAATTGGCACTACCATCACATTGGATTTATTTTCTTTTTGATGATTAAATATTTACACAGTAGTCCTCAATGTATAACCACAATGGAGCCCAAAATTTCTGTTACTAAGAATGATGGTTATTGAGTTTGCCCCCATTTTCTTGCCGCAGTTGTTAAATGAATCCCTGCAGTTGTTAAGTTAGTAACATAGTTGTTAAGTGAATCTGGCTTCCCCACTGACTTTGCTTGTCAGAAGATCACAAAAGGTGATCACAGGACACTGCAACCATCATAAATATATGCCAGTTGCCAAGCATCCAAATTCTGATCACCCCACGGGGAGGCTGCAAGTTTTGTAATCATGAAACGGATCAGAAGTCACTTTTTTCTCTTTCACTGTAACTTTGTACAGTCAGTAAATGAATGTTTGTAGGTTGAGGACTATCTTTACTTTTGCAAAGGATTAAAAATCTAAGCCAAATGTAGACAAATGACATGTTTCTTTCATCATAATTTCTTTTCTATAGATGAAGAGCCTGATTTAACTATTGATCCCCATCTCTACACCCCACCTGGACCACTATCCTGTGCTTTTCGAGATGTCCTAACAAATCGCTTATCAGTTGCCCAATACCACAATTTCATCAAAGGTCTCCAGCTAGACAATAGTTACCTTGAGAATGAAAACTTCTGTAGATGGAAAGGTAATTTCATTGGTTTCTTAAATGAGTATTTAAATACAAGAATAGATTTAGTAAGTTAGCTGAACTTCCATGGTGTCTAAAAATAAAGCAGAGCTACATCCAGTTAGTACTTTAAATTAGAAACTCTTATAAAAACAACTGGCTAATCAGGAAAATGAAAATAAATATTCAGAAATAGCAATAGCACTTAGACTTATATACTGCTTTACAGTGCTTTACAGCCTGTTTAAGCAGTTTACAGAGTCAGCCTATTGCCCCCAACAATCTGGGTTCCTCATTTTACCCACCTCAGAAGGATGGAAGGCTGAGTCAACCTTGAGCCTGGTGAGATTTGAACTGACAAATTGCAGACAGCTGACAGTCAGCAGGAATAGCCTGCAGTACTGCACTGTAACCTGTCAAGCCTGAATTTGGTTAGGTAGGGGAATCATATGAATTCAGTTTGACACACTTGAAAGCTGGAAGAGGGAGAGCTGAGGTGGATGGAGCTCCAGCCAAAACAACATAGCTGGACAATGAGTCAGCCACGTTCCAACAACTGCTCGGTCAGAACTGCTCGGTCAGAGGAAGGAGGAGAGAAGTTGCCAGGAAACCATTTCACCTCCTGTTTGAATAATGTGACATATTGTTTTGGAAAATTGAGAAAATTATAGTTATAGTGACATGGAAACCTGGGAAACTTTCAGTACTGGCTTTCCACCAGTTAGTGCCAAGATGGTGAATCAAACTTATTCTTCGAGGAATTGAAATGAAATGCCTTGGATTTCATTTTATAAAGGTTGCATTAATTAGAACCTGACATAACCACTGCACCACTGTGGTTTTCTTCCAGAAAGAAGGCAATAGCAGAGCACTTCTGCATTGTTGACAAGAAATCACAGTTTGTGTATTGGTGAAGCTTTCATAGTTTAAGCCACACTAGTTGCAGGTAGGCCTTGACTGACAACAGTTCATTTAGTGATTGTTCAAAGTCACCATGGCACTGAAAAAAGTGACTTATGACCATATTTTTCACATTTACAACCATTGCAGCATCCCCATCATCATGAGATCAAAATTCAGTTATTTGGCAACTGACTTGTGTTTATGATGGTTGCAGGTCCCTGGATCATGTTATCACCTATTGTAAACATTTGATTCGCAAAGTCAATGGGGAAGCCATATTCACTTAGCAAACATGTTACTAATTTAGCAACTATAGTGATTCATTGAACAACTGTGACAAGAAAGGTTTTAAATGGGGCAAAACTCACTTAATAACTGTCTCACTTTGGAATCAATTGTTGTGGTAAGTCCAGGACTACCTATATAGATTAAATGGGCCTTAGCATGACTGTGCCTCTAATCAGGATCAACATCAGTTCAATTTTTTTTTAATACCAGTTCTTTGGGCATGGCTTGGTGGGTGTGGCAAGGGAAGGATACTGTAAAATCTCTAGTCAGAGGTGGTATTTGCCAGTTCTCTGAACTACTCCAAATTTCTGCTACCGGTTTTCCAGAACTGATCAGAACCTGTTGAATATCATCTCTGATTAACATATACCTTTTCAGTTCATTCTAAAGTTGAAAAAACAGATGGAGTGAACTGAAAATATATATATGTTCCACTTTAAAGTTGAAAAAAACAAGTAAAGTATTTTTGGTTTAGTTATGCCCCAAACACACAAACATGGTGAGACTCATGAACCACATAAAATCCAAATTATTATTTAAACAACCGCATGTCTGTCTTCTCAAGCAGCAAATTCCAGCAATTTAGTACACATAAGGGCTGCTTGAAAATCTAATCAGAACCGACCTTTGGTGACATCACATTGTGGCGGTTCAGGACAAATCTGTTCTGATCTCCTGAGCTGGGATTTTCACCTCTGGATGGCCTTTTGTGGTGGTGTCCGATCCTGGAGGGATCAACAAGGTGAGGAGAAATTCTTGCAGGCAGTTTGGGAGGTTGAGATCCCGAAATGCCGAAGAAGAGAGCCCGAAGTCTGAGGTGAAAGAAGTCAACCTGTGTGGCCAGACCTGGAGACGTGACAAGCTATCTAGCAGGAAGCAGCTAAATGACAGTGGATGAAGGGGTGGCGATCATGTGAGGTTGGAAGCTTTATTTGGATTACAATTGAGATAGACAATTGTTTGAATGGACAATTAAGAGGACTAAGGAAACCCAGGGTGAAAGGGGAAGAGTGGAAATTGGCAGCAGTGTTCTAATCTACCATCCCTAATGCTAGGATAATAGTGAAATTAACAGTGAAAATAAGAAAATAAGAGGAATCTCGACAGAAAATCAGAGTGTGGTTTGAGAGTTGAGAAGTTATTTTTGGAAGGTTCTGTTTCCCTTTGACAGTTGAAATGAATTTGTTAAAAGCAAGTGAACTGAAAAAAACCCTGATCTGATAAGAACCCAAACGTAAAGAAGAGTGACTTAAACTCTAAACTCTGGTAAATCGTTTCATTGTGAATGAAGAGACTCATAAACTTGTAACTGGAAAAATATTGTTTTGACCTACAAGAACATTGATATATTTTTAATTAGATTATTGTTATATTATAAATAGAAGGAACATTGTGTCAGATAACTTATATAATTCTATTTACTGATTTACTTCGTAGGTGATCACTTTAAATTTCCTATTTTTCTTATATAGATTCTTTTCTTTGGTACCCTTATAATATACAATTCTTATTTTAAGTATTGAAGTGCCGGTATAATTAAGAGTTATATATTAAAGATATCATAGTAATGTATTTGGACAACCTTAATTGATTTTGATAAAAGGAAGATGGTAATTAATTTCCCTACTGAACCATTTTCCCAATAATTTATTGTGATAGAATGAAATTGTTATAGTATTTATTATTACAATACCACAGATATTTTTTCTCTAACATAGATTGCTATGAGTTAAAAATTGATTAAGTGTATACTGATTGTGATGGAATTTGGTGAGCAGTTAATCAAAGGTGATATTGTCTGATAAATGTCTGTATTGAAATATATTGGTTGATATTGATTAGGAAAACTTCAGCATTAATAATTAAGAGACTCTACTAGAAAATCATAAAATTGATGTTAATTTGGGATCGTATGTACAGGATAATAGATGAACAAGCTAAAATTCTAAAAGATATGACAAGTATCACCACAACTAAGACAGGGAAAAAACCTGTGCCAACGGTGGCATTATCCAGTCCAGTAGTTTCAACTCAACAAACAATTGAAGGAATGTTGGGCCCTGAGAAATTGACTGCCACAACCAGCGCCCAATCAGTTCAAGCCTCCCTATTAGCAATCCAGAATACAATGCTAATACTACAAGAATCTATGACCAAAAATCACATTGAAAGTAAAGCAGACCAGGAAGCAATGAAAACTGAGCTGAAATCAGAAATAGGGGAAATGAAAACTGAAATCAGAAACCTGGATGAAAAAATAGGCTTGATCCAGGAATCAACTAAGAAAAATGAAGAAAAAAATCAAGATAATTGAACAACAATCCGAACAAAATGATACAAAGCTAGAACTCATGGACCATAAAATTACAACTCACCACAAGGAAATTCTAGTGGCTTTAATCTACCTTGAGATAGATAGAACCTTTTATTATTTGAGATTTCAGAATGTGGAGGAAACTAGGGAGGAGGATTTAACATCAGTGATGGCTAAACTTCTAGCAGGTTTCCTTCAAAGAGATAAAGATGAGATGATAAATGAATTTGATGATCTACAGAGTCTATATCAGTTATACGAGATGGCACAGACTTCCTCGAGAGGTCAATATCAGCTTTGCCAGAAGGAAAGTCAGAGATATTATTTACAAGATTTCAAGAGAAGAGACAATAAAATATAAGGATAAAGAAGTAATAGTATTGAAACAAATACCAATAATAGTCCAGGAACAGAGAAAGGACTCTCGATTCCTCACTAATTATTTAAATAAAAAAAATATTTCTTATAGATGGATTACCCCAGAAGATATTCTGACATCCTGGAATGAAAAAAGAATGAAAATTGATAACCTAAGTAAAGCGCAAGAATTCTTTGAACAGCTGGGTGGATTGGAGGAGGAAACAAACAGCAGAGACGAATTGGAAATGCCAAATCAAGAAGAAATACAACAAAGAACTAAGGAACCAGAGAAAAACCAAAACAAAGATGATAGAGGTGAAAGACCCACTCAAGAAGAAACAGGAATCAAAACCAGAAGTCAAAGAATAGCCAAAACCAATGAGAAGTAACATTTAAAATAAGAAAGAATGGGGAAAGGATAAATACTGACTTCTATAAATATTAATGGTTTAAATAATTCATCAAAAAGGAAAAAAGTACTTTTGAAACTGGATATAATATATAATCAAGAGATTCATATTAAACCACAAGATCAGAAATATTTACAAAACAAAAAATTAGGGAAACTATACACATCGCTAGCAGAGGAAAAAAGGAGAGGATTAGCATTATATATCAAAGAAGAATTAGAATCAAAACTGATTTATAATGATAAGGTTGGAAGAATATTAATTATTGAGGTGGTTTTCAAATCAAAAAGATCTTATGAGTAGGGATATACGCCCCCAATACAAATCACATGAGTTCTATAAAACTCAATATGCAAAATTAATAGAATCAGGCAACCCTATGATCTGCATAAGTGGCGACTTTAATGCAATTTCTAACAATAAACAGGATTATGCCAGTGACCAATAATATCAAAAAACCTGAAATACATTGCCTAAATGTTTTTTCGATATGGCTGAGGAATTAGATTTAGTAGATACATGGAGGAAATTCAATCCAGGAGTGACCCAGTTTACTTTCTGCTCCAATCCACATAAATCCTGGTCACGGTTAGATATGGCATGGATGAATAATGATCTGCTCAAGGATATAAAAAATATAGAAATATTAACCAACACTTGGGCAGATCATAACCCATTGCAAATAACTTGGAAAAATCAAATTTACAAGAAAGCTAGGTGGACACAATCCACATCTATTGAAAGAAAAAGGATACACTCAAAAAATTAAGGAAGAATTAGAGGTATTTTTTTTATTTAATAAAAAACAAGATACCTCGTTGCAAATTCTTTGGGACACAATGAAGGCGTAACTAAGGGGTATATCGATAGCCTATACAGCCAATAGAAATAAAGAAAAGTAGAAGAAACAAAACTTGTTAATAAAAAAACTAAAAGATTTAGAAGATAGATTAATGAAAACCCCAGGGGATGAACAAATTAAAAAGGACTTGATATTACTTAAGCATGAATTGAATATATTAGACCAGGAAGATTTAATTAAAACAATGTTATACACAAAACAAAATTATTTTGAACATGCAAATAAACCCGGAAGATGGCTAGCATATAAATTGAAAAAAGAAAATAAAAAAAGAACTATATACCAATTGCAAGATAATACTGTTATATTAGAGACGGAATTGGAGAAAAAGAAAACAATTGCAAGAGACTATTTCAAGAATTTATATAACCAAGAAGAAATAGACGCAAACAAATTAGAGGAATATTTGAAAGAAAGTACATTACAGCTATTAACGGAAGATTAAAGAGAGATCTCAAATAAGGAAATAACTTTAGATGAGTTAAAAGAAGCAATTAAAAGACAAAAGAGCAATAAAACTCCAGGCCCAGATTGGTTGCCAAGCGAATTATACAAAGAGATTGGCGAACCACTAGAAAATTTGTTCCTAGACATTTGCAATGAGTTTTTATTAGAGGCAAGAGTCACAGAATCATGGAAGGAGGCCCATATTATATTGATCCCTAAAGAGAGTGCAGATGCCACCCAGGTAAAAAATTACAGGCCAATATCTCTTTTAAACACAGATTACAAAATTTTTATGATTGGGATGGCAGAAAGTCTGAAGCGAATTCTTAATGAAAGAATCCACCCTGACCAGGATGGATTCTTTCCCATGAGACAGATAAGAAATAATACAAGAATGATAATTAATACACAGGTGAAACTTGAAAATTTAGAATATCGTGCAAAAGTTCATTTATTTCAGTAATGCAACTTAAATTGTGAAACTAATATATGAGATAGACTCATTACATGCAAAGCAAGATAGTTCAAGCCGCGATATGTCACAATTGAGGTGATTATGGCTTATAGCTCATGAAAACCCCAAAGCCACAATCTCAGAAAATTAGAATATTGTGAAAAGGTTCAATATTCTAGGCTCAAAGTGTCCCACTCTTATCAGCTAATTAAGCCGTAACATCTGCAAAGGGTTCCTGACCTTTTAAATGATCTCTCATTTAAGTCTGGTTCAATAGGAATTACAATAATGGGAAGGACTGCTGACCTGACAGTTGTGCAGAAAACCATCACTGACACCCTCCATAAGGAGGGAAAGCCTCAAAAGGTAATTGCAAACAAAGTTGGATGTTTCCAAAGTGCTGTATCAAAGCACATTAATAGAAAGTTATGTGGAAAGGAAAAGTGTGGAAGAAAAAGGTGCACAAGCAGCAGGGATTACCCCAGCCTGGAGAAGATTGTCAGGAAAAGGCCATTCAAAAGTGTTGGGGACTTTCACAAGGAGTGGACTGAGGCTGGAGTCAATGCCTCAAGAGCCACCATACACAGACAAATTCTGGACATGAGCTTCAAATGTTGTATTCCTCTTGTCAAGCCACTCCTGAACGACAAACAATGTCAGAAAGCATCTTACCTGGGCCAAAGAAAAACAGAACTGGTCTGTTGCTCAGTGGTCCAGTCCTCTTTTCTGATGAGAGCAACCTTTGCATCTCATTTGGAAACCAAGGACCCAGAGTTTGGGGGAAGAATGGAGAGGCACACATTGCAAGATGCTTGAAGTCCAGTGTGAAGTTTCCACAGTCTGTGTTGATTTGGGGAGCCGTGTCATCTGCTGGTGTTGGTCCACTGTGCTCCATTAAGTCTAGGGTCAATGCAGACGTCTACCAGGAGATTTGTCATGCTTCCTTCCACAGATGAGCTTTATGGGGATGCTGATTTCATTTTCCAGCAGGACTGCCCACACTCCCAAAAGCAGCAAAACCTGTTTCAATGACCATGGGATTACTGTGCTTGATTGGCCAACAAACTCACCTGACCTGAACCCCATAGAGAAAGATGAGAGACGTGAGACCGAACAATGCAGAAGAGCTGAAGACCGCTATTGAAGCATCCTGGTCTTCCACAATACCTCAGCAGTGCCACAGGCTGATAGCTTCCATGCCACACCACACTGAGGCAGTAATCGCTACAAAAGGGGCCCAAATCAAGTACTGAGTACATATGCATGTTTATACTTTTCAGAGGTCTGATATTGTTCTATGTACAATTCTTGTTTTATTGATTGCATGTAATATTCTAATTTTCTGAGATTGTGGATTTGGGGTTTTCATGAGCTGTAATCCATAATCATCTCAATGATGACACATCACAGCTTGAACTATCTTCCTTTGCATTTAATGAGTCTATTTCATATATTAGTTTCACCATTTAAGTTGCGTTACTGAAATAAATGAACTTTTGCACGATATTCTAATTTTTCAAGTTTCACCTGTATTAGAATACTATGAAACACATCCAGGAAACCAAGTTGCTCTTGTCTTCCTGGATGCACAAAAGGCATTTGACAACCTAAACTGGGATTTTATGAAATGCCAGATAAACTTGATGAAATTTGGGGATAACTTCGCAAAGATGTTAGATTCGATCTATTTAACCCAGAAAGCAAGGGTAATGATAAATGGAGAATTTACCAATCCTTTTGAAATAAAAAGGGGTGTCAGGCAGGGATGCCCATTGTCACCTCTGCTTTTCATTACAATCTTAGAAACATTATTGGATAGAATTAGAATGAATGAGGAAATTAAAGGTACTAAGATTAAAAGACAAGAATATAAATTACAGGCATTTGCTGATGATATGGTCGTTATTATAGAGGATCCAATAGAGTCAGGACCAACCTTATTAAAAGAAATTGATAAATTCGGTAAATTAGCAGGGTTGAAAATTAATAAAGAAAACACCGAAATGTTAGTTAAAAATATAACAAAAAATAAACAAAAAGAACTAGAAGAAATAATGGGTCTACAAATTGTCAATAAGATTAAATATTTAGGTATATGGTAAAGACCCAAAACAATAACTTTGAAAGAATACAATTATGTTAAACTATTACAACAAATAGGAAGAGATTTGGAGATATGGAGCAAAATGCAGATTTCATTATTAGGCAGAATCACCACAATTAAAATGAATGTTCTACCCAAATTGTTATATTTATTCCAAACGATCCCAATATTATTGGAGAAATTGTTTTTCATAGAATTGGATAAAATTACCATGAAATTCATTTGGACAGGTAAGAAGTCAAGAATTAAGAAAATTTATTTACAAGACAATGAAAGCAGAGGCGGCTTTGGACTCCCTGCCTGGGAGACCTATTATAAATGTTAGTGTGGATTAAATTGGAAAACAAAAGAATTAGAAGGATATTACTTACGAATGGGTGGCATGCCTTCTTGTGGACTCTGAGTAGTAAAAGTCACTCATACTTTCAGAGACGTACTTTGTACAAAGCTTTGATAAAAACCTGGTCTGATATTAAGAAAAATCATTACATTAAAGTTCCATTATGGTTGTCAACAGTGGAGGCAATGTTCCACTCTAATACAATGGACATCAGTAAAAAGCTCAAATATCATCAAATTTTAGACAAGGAAGGAAATCTCAAATTGACCCAAGAGTTAGAAAACCAAAAAAATAATGATTGATCATTAGTCCTATTTCCAAATAGCAATAAGATATGAGAAAGATTTAAAAGAATTCGGAATAAAAACAAAGAGCACTAAATTTGATAAGATACTTTTGGGTCCAGATAAAGATATGATATCTAAATTATATAGCTATCTATTGGAATATGAATTAGTTGAGGAAATTGTGAAAGGAGCAATGATAGTGTGGGCAAGAAATTCCGGCCATAATATAGACTCAGAAGACTAGCAGAGAAATCTTACAATAACTAAATCGATGTCTTATAAAGAGAACCTATATAAAATGATATATAGATGGCATTTAGCACCCTTCAGATTTGCAAAAATATATCCAACATCCAATCCAAAGGGAATCATGGTACCTTCTTCCATCTCTGGTGGACATGCCCAGTAGTCAAAAAATTTTGGATTAGAATCAAAACTTGGTTAGAAGAAATCTTCCAGGGTGGATTGGAGTGGGAACCTAAATTGTCTCTTCTGGGTATCATTAAAGAAGGTTATCCCCTCAAAGTAAAATATTTGATTGTCCACATTCTAACAGCAGCACGTATTTCACTGGCTCAATTCTGGAAATCACCAAATATTCCACCAATACAATTTAATATTAAAAAAATTTGTGAATGTGCAGAAATGGAAAAACTCACATTAAAATTAAAAGGAAATGGGGAGGCGGAATTTTACTCAATCTGGAATAAGTAGTACGATTGGCTAGAATGTAAAACAAAAACAAAAATGGGATTCAAGGGGGAAAACAAATTTATGATAATGTTAGTTCTAGCTTCCCTCATTCTTTAATCAACCAATAGAAGGAATCCATCAGTAAAAATAAACAAGTATAATCCAACAATAAACATTAATAACAGAATATTATGTTTGATAGAATATAAATAATAGATAACCTGTAGGAAACAAGAAATAACTGCAACATATTATAATTTAGGAAATATTTATCTCACCGACAAATGTATTAAAGGAAAGTTTAATTAGTTTTATAGCACATAGATTATTGTGACGTTCGTTTGTATGAATCTTTGTCTTTTAGTATATTTGTATATTTTAACTTTTTGTATTTCATAAAGTTTATTAAAAAGAGAAAAGAAAATCTAATCAGAACTAACTTTTCATTTGGGGCAAGTAGGTTGCATGGATTTTTGGTCAACTTGGCAATTTTTGGACTTTGTGTGGGGGGGGGTTGTTTGGGCAATTTCAAACCATCACACATTAGAAGAATTTGGGCTTACTCTTATTTTTTTAGACACTATACTGGACTCTGCTTCACCCAATCAGTTAACCCAAACAGAAGAATATTTGTCTCTGGAAGACACTGGATTCTTTATCAACACTAGCTCTGCTCCTCTGCTGAGACCAGAAAGGAAGGTGGATGTTATCCTACATTTAAATTACAGTTCAGGATCACAATCACGGGTGAGAATTTCTTGTTTTTCATCCTATTTTTCAATATGGATTCTTTGTTTTAATTTACTTATTTTTTTCTTTTCAATATAATGTTTATTGAAGATTTTTTAAAAAACAGAAAACTATACAAATACTCAAAAAGAAACAGAAAATAAGGAAGAATGGTGAATGTAAGAAATAAAATAGAATAGAAAAGAAAAGAAGAAGAAAAAGAGAAGAAAAAAGAAAAGATTATAAAGAAGCAATTTCTGATTTCTTGGACAGTGGCTATGCATTTGTATTTCACTTTCTGTTTAAAGTTACATCATATTTCCTTCTTTTTATAAGCTACCCCTTCTAATCTTCAAACCCATAAATCACAAATTAATTGTATATAAAAATAATCTTCCATGCTCCTTTTCTAATTGACTGACTATTAATCCCAGCAAGAAAAAAAAATCTTATTTCAGTTAAATATTGATTGTTAAAAAAATTTGTACCATTGTATGAATATGAGCATTTCTGGCCTTTTTTGCAAGTCCACAAAATATGACAAAAAATCCCTCTATGTTGTTCATATTTTCAATATAAATTTAAAGAATCTTTATGTATTCTAGACAATTTTTATTGAGTCATATGTCAATGGTAAATTCCATCAGTATTCTCATTTAGAATACAAATTTTAAGACTATACAGCAGGTTGCAAAATTCAATTTCAAATCAGGCAATCCAAATCTAAGATGCAATTAGTTTGCATCTTAACATATTTTATATTTAATGCTGGGTTTTTCCCCTTGACATACAAGCTTAGATATATCTTTCTGCCATTGCTTAAATGATACATCAGTTATTATAAATAGTGTTGTTTGAAACAAAAACATTATTCTTGGCAATAGAAGCTCTTCCAAAGAATGACAATTGTCATTTCTCCTAATTTAACATTTCATTCCATGACGGAACATAATTATTCTGCTACAACATATGATTCATGTTAATAGTAGTAAAAAGGTAAGGTAAAGGGGTCTCTGTGGATTTTACTTTGCTAGTGTTGCTGACTGTAGGGGGGCAGTGCTCTGTTTCAAGGCCATTCAGAAAGCACTGTCTGAAGACATTGCCATGTTCATGTGGCCAACATGACATTACAGAGCACCATTACCTTCCCATCAAACTCACATTCACATGGTCTCAAATTGCAAGATTGGCAGGAGCTGGGCAAGGACAAGGAGTCATCCTCTCACAGGATCCTCGGGTTTCAAACTCGGACTGCCAGCTCTCCAGCCAACAAGCCCAGTGTCTTCACTGCTGAGCTACCACGCCACCCATTAATCATAGTGATACACAAGGATTTCACTTTTTTTTTCAATTTGAAATCCATTTTCCATCAATTCTGTGTTTTTCCATTTTCGCATTCTTTGTTATCATCTTCATCTTTTTGTTTATTAATTGTAAAAACACCTAACTCCCCCCCCAGCCCCAAAGTTCTTTGTTTTTCCTTTAATATTTTGATTCCTTCCAGTAGATCTTCCAAAATTATCACCAGGTTGTCAGCAAACGTAACATATATTTCTCCATATCTGCATTTCAGTAATTGTCTCATCTCATCTCTTATTTCTGTTCAATATTTCCAAAGTTAAAATATAAAGCAATGGTGAACAGGGACATCTCTGTTTAGTCCTTTTCTATAATATCTCACAGGAGTTTGCTCATATTCCATTAACAGCTATCAGTATCTTTTGTGAGGTAAAAATCAACTTTAACCATTTATTAAAATTCCTGTCAATGTCCATATATTCCAAAATTTTAAACCAAAAATTGCAGTTCAAACAGAGAAAGAGCTTTTCTGCATCAAGAAAAATGTTCAATGCTTCTTCAATACATCCAGTACATTTCTGAATTTGTCCTTCAGCTGTATTTTAGGTAGATCTCCCTTCCACACTGATCTTAATGAACAAGATTCTTTAAACCCATCTTCATTCGCTCAGCTAAAATCATTGTGAGCAATTTATAATGATTATTCAGTAGTGATATTGGTTGATAATTATTTTGGTGAAGTTATGTCTTGACCTTCTAGCTGTTAATTAGCCTCTACCCTAATTAGCGATGCTCACTTAGCAGTTCAAAAGAATGCAAATGCGGGTAGATTAATAGGTACCACTTCAGTGGGAAGGTAACAGCATTCAGTGAGCCTTTGATGAACAGTTATGCTGGCCACATGACCATGGAAATTGTCTTCAGACAATGCTGGCTCCCTCAGTCAAGAAACAGAGATGAGCACCATACTCATCCAGAGTCCAAATTTGCTTCCATACAGGGATTCCTTGCATGATTCTAATCTTTGTAGATGTACATCTTTGTAAATGTGATCACAGCATGACATTTGAATATATTTTCCAAGGGTTCATGATTGTTCTGTCAATACTAGTCTACAGCATATTTATTGGCTTCTTGTTCCTTTACTGTTGATGGTTGGTCCTAAAAGGCAGGCACTATCAACCACTTTGGTATCATTATTATCAGTTTCAAGGCATGTTGTTCTACCCACAGTATTGTCATACATTGGTCTTCTCTATAATTAATTTTAGTTCTATTTTTTCACTGTGCTTATTGGCATTTATTACTGGAGCTTACAGATTTTCAGTGATAATGGTAGCATCCTCACCATTGCACAGATTATTGACATTTTTTCCTCCAATTTTGTACCACACCTGTCTTCTTCTAGTCCATCCTCTAATAATATATATTCACCATATAGACTGAATAAAAGAGGGGACAGTATCTTCATATTTCTACACTATTTTCCTACTTCCCAACCAAACCTGGAGCCAAACTTTTCACCATGTCCTATCAATACTGTGGCTTCCTGACTTCTATATATGTTTCCCATGAGAACAGTGAGATACTCTGGTATTCCTATTCTTCTGAGCACTTTCCGCAGCTTGACATGATTGATACAATCAAAGGCATTTCTATAGTCAATTAAGTATACTGATTTATTTAGGTATTCTGTGACTTTCTCAATTATCCAGGATACATCAGCAATCACGTCTCGTGTTCCTCAGTCTTGAGCTGTGGTGACACAGTGGTTGGAATGCAGTGTTGCAGGCTAATTCAGGAGTTTAATCCTCACCAGGCTCAAGGCTGACTCAGCCTTCCATCTTTCTGAGGTCATTAAAATGTGGACCCAGATTGTTGGGTGCAGTATGCTGACTCTGTAAACCACTTAGAGAGTACTGTAAAATACTATGAAGCAGTATATAAGTTTAAATGCTATTGCTATTGCTTTTCTAAAGCCAGATTTAACATCCCATTTATGCACTAAGTATTGCATTTACTTTTTGTTTTAATCTAGCCCCTGGAGCAATCACGCAATTACTATGCAGATCAAGGAATCCCATTTCCCAAAGCTGTCCTGAAGGATGATGACAAACATCTGAAGGAATGCTATTTATTTGAAGATGCTGAGAATCCAGCAGCACCAATATTATTATTTTTCCCACAAGTGAATGATACTTTTCGCTACTATAAAGCCCCAGGTATTTCAATGTGACAATTATTTTTGATTATTGATGTAGCAGAGCAAGGTTATTAATGTACACACCACATTGTTAATGTAACAATGATTAAGAGTGATGAAACAAAAATAATTTTCTGTATAGAATATTATGCTTTGCAACATAGTGTCCCCAGATGTATTAGCCATTTTGACTTTACCCATAATCCAGCATTCTAACTCAAGCACCTTGAGATTATGAATAGAAGCAAAGGGATATGCATCTTCGGTGGCGCTGTGGTTAGAGTGTAGTACTGCAGGCTACTTCTGCTGACGGCCAGCTACCTGCAATTTGCCAGTTCAAATCCCACCAGGCTCAAGGTTGACTTCCATCCTTCCGAGGTAGGGAAAATGAGGACACAAAATTGTTGGGGGCAATATGCTGATTCTGTAAACCACTTAAACAGGCTGGAAAGCACTATGAAGCTGTATGTAAGTTTAAGTGCTATTGCTGTACAAAGAGAAAGGTGCATAGAGCCTCTATTTTAGATCATGTTCTTTTTTATGCAAAAGGTCTTCTAAAAACCAAAAATCCAAAAGCATTCTGAAATATCCAAATGTAACTGCACACTGGAAGACATCTCTCTCTCTCTCTCTCTCCCCCTCCCTCCCTCCCTCTCTCTCTCTCTCTCCCTCCCTCCCTCCCTCTCTCTCTCTCTCTTGACAATTCTCATGTATATTCACAATAATCAGTAAAAGATAAAATAGAATAACCTCAAATTGCTATTATAAGTAGATGCAGTACTTTGATCTGCATCCCTTGTAGACATTGATGATAATTTGATTTAAATAAAATCCATCTTAAAAAAACCCTTTTTATTCGAAAACACAGGCTGTATTGTCATTTATTACAGACCTGCCTCTTCTCCGTTTCAAGAGTGCTTACACACTCAAATGAATTTTGGGCCCTTGCTTTTTTCTGAGCTTCCTTGCTTTGTTTATTTTTTTTGTAAAAGTTTCATTACCAAACTAGGCAACATCAGTACTAGTGTCTACCCCATTCTATACTAACACTGATGATTTTACTTAGTTTTGCACTGAAATGTCTGCAAGAAAGCAACCAAGCTCAGAGACTACCAAGGATGCCACAGTTCAACCTTCAGTACAAATCATTCTTTTCTATAGGTATCAAATGAACTTATAAGGGAAATCTAAATTGTTTTTATAGTAAGTTTTGGTTTGAGCAATTTATATTTCAATTCTCTCCCTTTCCCCCCTTTTTAGGTGTCAAACGCTCTGAGTCAGAAATGAAATATGGTGAGGTTGACATCTCCAGTAGCAGCACTCCATACATATCATACTCAATGACATTCACTGAGGAAGAATATGATCAGCTGATAGAACTGAGTGAATACAATGTTCTAAATAACCAACATCTGATCCTGCAGGCACTGGATAGGGCAGTAGAACGGAAAAAAAATCCTTAAAAAATAATCAATTTACAGATAATCAGAGTTGGAAGGAACCTTGTAGGTCATCTAGTCCAACCCCCTGCTCAACTGGGAGATCCTACACCATTTCTGACAAATGGCAGTCCAATCTCTTCTTGAAAGTCTCAAGTGATGGCGCTCCCACAACTTCCAAGGGCAACTTCTGTTCCATTGGTTGATTGTTCTCACTGTCAGAAAGTTTCTCCTTATTTCCAGGTTAAATCTCTCCTTGTTCAGTTTCCATCCATTATTCCTTGTCTGGCCTTTGGGTGCTTTAGAAAATAGCTCAACCCCTTCCTCTCTGTTGCAGTTCCTCAAATATTGGAAGACTGCTATCGTGTCTCCCCTGGTCCTTCTCTTTACTAGACTAGCCAAGCCTAGTTCCTGCAACTGTTCGTATAATGCTCTGAGTCCCTGTGTATACAGAATGTGAGGTGGAATGTAGATGTGCATATGTTGAGAATTCAGGAATTTAAGCCAACTCCATTTTGACCCCAACAAGAAACTGCCAAATGTCCTCCTTTCTTAGTTTTTTTTTCTTCAGGAATAGCTAGTGGTGCAAGTCAATGTATCAGACTTCTACAAACAATAATCCATCTGATCAATTTCCTTATTTTGAGATATCATTAGTACAATGCTATGCTCTTTATGATGCAGATATCAGTTCTGAACTTTATGTGTAAATTTGTTGCTACCATGGGATACAATAGAAACTGTTTTCAATAATTGCCCATAATACTTGTAGAACATTATTCAGATATAAGTTATCCTTCATTTGAAATGGAAGTTCAGAAAAAAAAATTATACTACCAAGTTTCAAAGATAAAGGACATCTGATTAACACTTAGCATGCTACACAAATATTATCCATCCTATGTGATAAGTAATTACTAGAATGGTAAGATATTAAATGTTTATGTAAGTAAAAAAATGTTCTGAGTCCTAGTATAATTTCATGAAATAATCTTCTATTTCCTTAAAGATTTGTCATGGAATCCTTGTAGTCTTAAAGCAGGAGTTCCCAAACTTCATAATACTTGAGTTCCTACAGTGAGAAAATGAATCTAAACAAAATTATTATTTTTGTTATGATTACAGTAGATTAAAAATACTACTTTTAACCATTAACATTTAGTTTATCAAATAAATAATAATAAAATGTACAAATATATTTATAAAATATTGTGTCAATGTTTAAAATATTAGAAATAAGCAAAAAAAAAAAGCCACATTTTTATGGGATGGATGAACTTGTGTACTTTTGCATAATCCCTGAAATCTACCTACACTTCTCTTAAAGTGCTAAGTTCTTTAAAAAGCTGAGCTGCCATTTATATTTAAGGGTCAGCAGTCCACTTCCAGGGTCTTGCCCCCATCATCTGAGTATATATGAACATGCACCAAAGTTATTTTCCCATGATTACTACAGAAGCAAAGGAACTGCTTCCAGTCAAATGTAGTTTGCTTGAACGATTTCACAGAGAAGACAGAGGAAAATAACTGGAGCCTTTCATATACCTTACTATGTGTCTCACTTCTTCAGGAAAGCAACAAACTATTTGATGACTTATTTATCTCAGTAGAAGCAACATTTGCCATCAAGAAAGAACAATGGGCTCTTCTACTTGTACTGACTCTATTGTAGAGCAATTCAATTTCCTTTGTGACTGGGAGGAAGGAAGGTTGAAATAGTGTTAGACAGGAAACGGATAATTGAGTCTTCTGCTTTTCTGTTGGGCAATATGCTACCCATGCCAAAAGATAACATAAAATGATTAGCATAATATAAATGCGCCAAAATGTTGAAAAGATTTCCCTGTTGCTCTGTAACAACTCCAGAGATCAAAATGTGTACATATAAGCAACTATTAAAGTTGGAAAAATATCGACGGAAGCTGAAGTTCTCCTTTTGAAGAAGTCAGAAAAGGAGGATTTTTCAGTTACTCAGGAAATAGCCTTTTAGAAATTATTTTCTGAGTTCTACAAATTACACAATCAGTATGCAATATCAGTAAAATAATATAATGCCTAATGTTTAGGTGATGATAATAGAAAATGATAAATCATCCTGTTTGGTTAATGCAAACACTAATATGGTAATAAACATAGGAAGAGATCAGAGAACAACACAACACACCAGTCATAAGCTCTCTGATGTTTAATACAAATGCACATGTACTTTTATCTTCCTCCTCCATCAACTTCTGTGGCATTGTATTTAAAAAGTTGTGGCTTAACCAAAGCTCATAAGCAAGTTGTCCAAATCTGAAGTGACTGCTTTCTGTCACTATAGTTCACAATATAGTTTTAGTATTTTTAGTATTTATTTGATTTGTCAATCGCTTACAAGATACAGGTATAAGAATAAATATAGTTTTGAATACATGAGATAGATACTTATAAGATACTTATAAGAACTACAGTATAATATGAAAGCAACATCAAACTGTTGTTGAAAGAAATATCCTTCTGAGTTCAGGATATTTCATTTTTCGAGGTGCTCCTTCATCAGGGCTAGATTTTCAGATTTGGAAGAGCTCAAATCTAGGAGGATTTGCTGCTCTTTGCATGCAAGTACTGGCGCTCCTCTTACTTCACAACTTCACAACTTCCTAATTACCTAAATTCACAATTACCTAAAATCCTGGGGTTTGCTTTTGAGAGACCCTGGACAAAAAACAACAACAAAATTTTCTTCCCTCCCTTCAATCAAAATCCACTTGGCTTTCCCTCTTATATACAGAAGGTCTCACACTCTGATGCCCCCCTTTGCTTTTCTTGTCCTGATGATCATGGCTTTGTAGAGCTAGCAACAGGCAAGAGGGCAGCTAGAGGCCAAACAAAGAAATGAGATCCAACTGCTGTTCAAGGTGAAGCCACTCACACACAAACACACACACACACATACAAACACACACTTCCTCCTTCTCTAACAAAAGGTCCTGTGCTCTGAAAATGTTAAACATAACTCTTTTTTTTTTGAAAAATGCAAATAAGCCAGGAGATGAGAAGGGAACTTCATACTATCAAAATGAGGATAAAAATAATAATTCAAGATTGTTATGAAAAGCTGTATGAGCAAGAAAAGTTTTAGAAGAGAAAATTAAACAATATTTGGAAAAAGTGGAATTACCTAAACTCCCAGAAAAAGTAAAAACCATGTTAAACGAACGAATATCAATGATGGAATTATCAGAAGTGATCAAGAGACAAAAGAATAATAAAACACCAGGGCCAGATGGGCTGCAGGCAGAATTTTACAAATGTTTACAAGATACTTTAGGCCTATCAATGTTGGAAGTCCATAATGAAGTATTGATTGATGCAAAGGTACCAAATTCATGGATGAAAGCAAATATTACTTTGATTCCAAAAGAAGATTCAGATTTAATGCAGATAAAAAACTATAGGCTCATATTTTTATTGAACACTGACTATAAGATATATACTTCAATAATAGCAGAGAGAGTAAAAATGTTTTTAAATGAATTGATATATTCAGATTAAAATAGCTTTTTGCCGAAAAGACAGATTAAAACAATATGAAAATAATTTTAACTTCAAAGGCAATTTGCCAGAAACAAATAGCAAAGGTGACAGAAAATGGAAATAGGAAATAAATGGAAATAAATAAATAAATAAATAAATAAATAAATAAATAAATAAATAAATAAAT